>JARHVA010000290.1:5187500-5582500 GCA_037957365.1 Torreya grandis | reverse complement strand
TGAGAGAGAAGCTAGGATAACAAAAGACACAAGCAAATTTGGACAAACTTTGAAAAATTCCTTGCTTATATTAATTTCTCAAAATTTAAAATTAGATTTATATAGACCTTTTATGAGGTATGTCGGTTAGTCATGCCAAGACTTAAGGATAGTTGTCCTTTTACAATCTTTGAGAAACTTATAGACATTATAAATGAGTAACCTATATTCAATGTGCTTTACAAGTTACACATGCCTTTACAAAAGAATACTCTCTTTTCAAAAAGTATACAAGCTCAATTACAAAAGAATATTCCTATCTTAACTAAATTGGAGACCCTTGTGTTGTCATACTCTTTTTCTTCCCCTACAAGATCTTCAATCTATAATGTTTTTCATTGATAAGATGGAGATTAATTATAGGTCTCATGAACAACTCTTTTTCTTGATCTTCTAGGCTCTTGAGATCCTTCTCAGTCCTTTCCAAAGCTTGTTTGATACCCCTAACATTTCCAATATTTTGTTTCAATGAAAAAAGTAGGCCCATGACCTTCTTGTTACAACCCCTACTTTCCCTTGTCCTTTATTCCTTACTTCTTACATGAATTGAGTAGTTTTGTGTTTGAAATCCTCATAAGTTATTAGACCTAAAGGACTAAGCATGGTAGGCTCTTTGATCAAGATATCTAATATGTGAAATATTTTATCTTCTTGTTGATTGAGGTTCTTATAAATTTCTTCCATTTGCTTGGACTAGCTTCTTAGGGCCTTAATCTTATTAATAATTATAGCCATAGCCATATTAAGGTGGGCTAGGTTGACTATCTTGAATTCAGGGATTTGATTTTTAGTTAAGACCTTGATCAAATCCTTTACTTGGTAGCTTAAATCCTGTCATTAGCCAACTTGGCCTGTAGTCTTATTACTTTTTCTATTTATTGTATCCTACCTAATCTTGACTAATTTTAAAGATTTGAATAAATCAACCATATTATCCTCAAATTGCCTAAATCTGTCTTCTTAGATTGACAAGATGGCTTATTCTTTCAAATTCTTGTTCTACTTCAAGATGTCTTTGATAATTGTTTGTAACTGGTTTGTTTGAGCTTGAGCCATTTGGAGAACTTTTTACTCAAATAGTGGGTTTTTGATAGGGTTTTGTCCCCTAATTAGAGTTAATCCAAAAAAAGGTTTCACTTTATAGAAAGTGAATTACTCTCCACCAACCATGTATTTATTCTCAGTTATCCTCTACAAACTGTTAATGGTTGGGTCAAATTTGATGCCAACTAAATATTCTATCACTTTAGGAGCTGGGGTCTCCATCTATGTTCCACGTGATTCTCCTAAATCATCCATTATTTTCTTTTCCTCTTTATGTAATGCAATTATCCATGGCTTAACTTCTTCATGCAATGGAATATTAATTACTTGAATCAATGCCCAAGGATGGTGCATGGTAGGTACCTTTTTTAATTTTCCATAGATGAACCATTAAGGAATGGTTGGACCTTAAATCAAGTTTTCCTCACTAAAGAGATTGATTTCACTCAAAGGGTGAGTGAAAGTCACCTTGGGATTCTTATTTTTAACTAGGATAATGTCGAATTCAACTTTTCTTTTGGGGGTGTCTATAGGAACTAGGTCCAACACTTCCTTCTCCTTTTCTTCTGAACTTGATCCATTGGTAATCCCTGCTCCTCTACTTGAGTTGAAGAAGATATAATTTCATTAGGCCTTCTCTCCTTTGGCATTTTCTCAATATATGCCTTAGGTTGGGATTTTGTCTAACTAAGCTGGTGCAGGTTTAAAAGGCACACCACTCAGCAAATGGTATTTCCTTGGCCCCAATTACCATATATTATCATTCCCCTTTTGCTCCCTCTAAACTCTAGACTCTAGCTTGATTTATGCCTTTTCAATCTAATAGTGACCTCAAAAAATGAAGAGACCTTTATATATATGAGTTAAAAAGGGCTAGGTTGATGATAATAAGGGATATTAATTCCCTTGGCCTTTAAATGCTCTTTGACTCTTATATGAGGATACCACTGTCTTAGTTCATTAATTTGGAGATTAAAAGAGGCTATGTGTTTGGAAGTAGCCTCAATGTTATCCCATTATGTAAAAACAGTCTTTCCAATGGTTAAGGGGAAGCTATGAAGTAGTTCCTTCCTATTGGTTTTGCATAAACCATCCATCCCATTGCATATTTAGTAAGCCATCTCTTGCTTAGCTAATTTTATTGGCATATGGACTGGTAATCTGAGGGGAGTGCATTATGTTCCTTCAACCCTGATGATTGTGAAATCTAGATATAACCAAATGTCTCCCATGGCCTCAATTGATTTTTTGGTTAAGGGGATGATTCTTGATAGTGTATTCCTAGTTATAGCATCGATTAGGACTGGATAAACATAGTCATAAATAAAGTGGATGTGGTTCCTATATTTGAATATATGCAACTTTGAATAGTATTGGGAGACTATCTATGTCCCCTCAGGTGACCATTATCTAAGTTTGAGGATATGTGTTATGGAAATTAAATCATCTAGGAGGTATGACATCATGAAGAATTGGTTCTTAGTCTTCTTCTTGACTACAAATATCTACCTAATTAAACAAGTTTTGACCACTTCACCAAGGGGAGGGGTGAGTTATTTATCAATCATAAAATAGACTAAGGGAAACCAAATTTTGTCTACATAGGTGGTGGTTGAATTTACACATAACCTATTCATCATAGTCATGACCATTCTTATCCCAGGTCTAAATTAACCAATGGAAATGTTGCCATTGAAATTTAAAAACACCTGATTTATAAAACATAATCATAGGGTAAGGATGGTCTTTAAATCATTTTCATTTCCCTAATTATTGGTTTTGGTTTAGTTTGTTTATGGTTTAGGTAGTTTATAATAGTTTTCAAATGCTATAGCATAGATATAAACTATATTTCTATAAGTATGCTCATTAATTAACATGACCTTGTCAATTTTACCATCTCTAAAAATAGGAGAGAGAATGTATATATAATGTAGTAACTTAGGTTTTGTTGTTGCATAATGGAAACCCTTCATTTGAATGGCAACTATGTCATAGTAGAGCCTTCTTACTAACACATTCTTCTCCTCTTCTCTTTCCATGGGATGTTGGTTCTCAATGGTCCAAAATAGGCTTGACCAATTATTCTCCACTATATTTAAAGTTATGGCATCAAATTATGTGTCCTTAAAAACTCTTCCCTCTGCATCCAAGGTCAAATAGAGTTCTACATCTTCTCGAGAGACACTTTTTTTCATTTTTATGGTTGTAAGTTTCTTTAAATTACTTGCCAATGGTCTGTAGTTCAACTCTAGATCATATTATCCTTGTACAAATGACATTCAAATCTTCCTTGGCTTGATTATGATGATCATAGGCTTGAACTAGGGATTTTGGGCATGTTAGGGATTTTTTGAAGGTTTTTATAGTGATTTAATGGTGGCAGTTATTCTAAATTATGTGAGATTCATGAATTAGATTATTCTTAGATCTTTGTATTTATACCTTTGCATTATCTAGGTGCATAAAATCTTTAACTTGGCACATTAATCTTATGTGGCATCACTATGGCATTTTGCTCATTAATATTTAAAAAGTGACCGTTGTCTTTTGAAAATTTCACATTTATCCCACAATATTGGATTTATTTGCATGGATCAACATATTTCATTGATCTTGATCCACAAGATTGAATGCCATTGGTCTTAAGCCTTATTGAAATGTCTACATTGATCTTGCACCATTGATCTTGATTACATGGATCAATCCTGCTTTATTGATCTTGATCTACTTAATTGTACCTCTTACTTCATATATTATTAATCAAAATGTCTATTCTCATCCACAGATCATCGATATTTACAATATGCTCAAGATTTAACTTGTGGACCATGACTATGCCATGCATAATCTATGCATTAGTCCTTGACTTTTCAATGTTCATTATGCACCATTTGATCATCTTCATTCAAGCAAGCACATACCATTGGATCTTGATATTTGGTGTTGAATGACATTGGTTATTGAGTGTTATTTTGTTGAGATTGTGACACCCATCACATTCTCACTCATCCTGGGGCTCTATTTAATTTTTGACTTGATATGCATCATTGGATCAATCTAGCTCGAGCAAATGTGTATCATTGATCTCATGAAGATGCTTGAGCTTTATCTTAGGTTCAAGGTCTTGTCTTTGAACTTGCATGATTGTATCATGATCATTTGATTAAATGCATATCATTGATCCTATGAATAAAAAAAATGTTTAAGTCAGTGCTCAAGGAACATAAAATTTAAGCTAAAGTTTTAGACTAATGTTTTTATTCATATTAATAAACATGAATAAAGCCTTAGGCTAAAGTATTGAGTTAAGTTAAAAACATAATAAAGGGGACCCCACATATAATAAAAAGACATGGCATAAAGTCTTAGGATAAGGATTTTTAGGTTAAGTCTATAGACATAGTAAAATGTCCCAGTGGTTAGTTAAACCATGTAAAAACAAAAGGGAAGTGGGGTTCGAGAAATTAAAGAGACCAGACATAAAAAATTTAGAATAAGGTTTGGTTATGTTAATAAACATGACAAAACCTTAGGATAAAAATATTATTAAGTCCATGGCATAATAAAGGGGACCCCATATTTAGTTAGACCATTCTAAGATAAAATGGAACAAAGGGGGCTCGGGATGTGAAGAACTTAAGATAAATATTTTAGACTAAGGTCTTGGTCATGATAATAAACATGACTAGGACCTTAGGATAAAATAAAACTAAGTCAAATTAAAGTGTTCCCATGAAAAATGTTCCCACTAAATTTGAATAAAATTCAAATGGATTGAGCTAGGGTAATTGGAGTTAGTGTTTTAAGCTGATCAAATATGAATTCAACTTGATTTCAATAGACCAAAGGTTAGAAAAAGATCAAATCATTATTAAATCATAAAACCTAAGCATTGCTCATTCCAAATGGAATCCATTAAACTTGTAACCTAAAATATAGATATCTAATGTTAGAAATTTTAGGCAAGATTAAATAAAAATCATGAACAAATATGCAAACCAAATCAGGTGTGGATGATCTTTAAATAAAGATAATGTACATAAATTTCTAATGGTATTCTAATCAGATGAATTTTCAAATTTAGGGTACAAATTTACAAAATTTAACACAAGGGTCCCCATTTTTTAGAAATAGGGGTATTTTAACCTCAACATTACCTTAACCAACCTTCCAAGTGTGTGTCTAGTGTTTGTATTTCCTATTGGTTTCAAAGTGGCAAAACAATTACATTTAAATTATAACTCCAATCTTCCCAATAATTATGAATAACCCTAATGAGATAGAAAAGGATAAGGATACATGTCACCTCATATCCTTTGTATTTTATGAATTATGAGTTCATATAGAATAAATAAAAAATAAACTTTAGGATATTTAAAATATCCAAATAATGATTAATCTAAAGCAAACTATGTCACGCATTTTCATTCTTACTACCATCCTCAAATCAACATGACATCAAACTAGATTATCCCTTGAGGTTATTATTTACCCTTATTATATTTTCTATTTGCATGATTTTACCTGACTTTATCAAGTTTATTGATGACATTTTGTGCTCCCTTTTCGGTCAATGTCATTGGTTAGGTCGATAATGTTGACTAGATCTAAGTTTTAAATTTTAGGGTCTAGATTTATATTTACAGTATTCTTCATTATCATTTCTTAAAATATATGAACATAATTTTTTTAATATCATGCATAAAAATACTATTTAAAAATAATAATTTTAATTAAGGATAAGGATCTTTCACAAATAAAAGAAAAATTAATAAGAAGTATTTGAATATATCACGGATAGAAGTTGGACTAATAAGGTGAACCTAGTATTTGGATCCTCCCCTCCCCACCCACAAGTTGGGTCTATTTATGTATTATTATATACACCTTAACCTCCCCTATATCCTTCTCTCACAAATTTATAAAACATAATGGGAAGATAAATGTGCCAAAAACTCAACCCAAATGAAGTATCCCTTACCCTATATTATTTATTTTATACTTTAATTGGTATATTATATTTTTTAATTTTTTATCTAAATATGTTTAGGTTGTCATATAATTATTATTTTAATTTTTTATTTACATTTATTTTTTTAATGTATGAATGGATTTCAAATCATCTCTTAATTAATCTAAAATTGAAGCTATGTATCGATCAATCTATCATAGAATTACTAGTTAATTTAGTAGTTTTGCAAGTGAGATTATCAACTAAAAATTATATATAATAACTTAAAATATGAAAATATGTGTTTTTTGGTCTTAATTATAGTATACCTATGATAAATTAGAACTTAAACAAGGAAAAAAATCCTAGTTGGAATAATGTTCCACACTCCCTTGTGGAGAATTCTTATTAATAAATATTTGCTAAAAATAAGTTTATTATAATATAACTTGCATGACAAGTTATTTCAAGAAAAAAATAAAGTAAAAAACTAATAAATTTAATTGATAACTAAGAAATATATTATTATACTTATAAATGGTAAGTGCACAAACTTGGGGACAAAAAGTGGCCTACTTGTGGACATAATTTTCTTAAAATTTCAAAAATATGAACTTCTATAGATAATTTGAGATATCTACACTCCAAATTTAAAGATGATGTAAGAGTATGAAATGTAGTATTTCAAGTCTAGTATCCAAAACACTAATTTTTTTTAAAAATGGATAAGTATAACTATGTCAAACATCTAAAATCTGAAGAGGAACTCCTATTTTTTAAAGAAAATAGAGTAGATAGATGGTTGTGCGGTGCACCATTTTTTGAGTAGTGTTTAATATTTTTTGAAACACATCAATGAAAATTTAGATAAGATATTATATTTTTTGACCTATATTTTTTTAATGGGTAATCTTTTGTTTAAGAATTTTGCAAGTAAATAGATCCTAAAAACTAACAAAAAATGGATAGTTGTTCGTGCAACACACCTTACTACCTCAAAAAAATAAAAATTAGTTTTATTTTTATGTGTGTATAATTAGTACTAGTTTGTGATCATATAATTTTTTTTCACTTGAATTAATGAAAGACAAATTACATGAACATGTATATGCATGTATGCTTGCGGCATGTAGTGGCATAAAAAAGGTATAGTTAGAAATCAACATAGTTTGAAACCTTAAATTAGTAAAAAAAATTATAAAAATAATACTTTTGGAAAGAGGAAAGTGTGTTATTTATGATGGTATAAAGTTTTTGAATTTTACCATTGAAATTTGTAGTTTATTTGTCAATAAAATTTGAATTTTATTATTTTTTTATCATAACTCTCAGACTCGGTTGTAGATTGATAGGTCCAAGCCTTTGGCTCAGGAATCCAATCGATTCTCAAGCCAAAAGGTGTAGTATTTTAATTAAAATTCAAATAGAGCAATTTATTTAATGTATGACATGATCACATTAACAGATAATGTGATCATGTTATTATAAAATTAATAACATGATCGTGTTACTGTTGTTTTGCACATTAAAGCAGTGAACATGTAGACAAAACAAATCTTGATTAATAGATAATGAAATCACATTATTATTATTTTTCAAATAAAAGCATTTGGGCATGCATATGAATCTAAATTTGGCTAAAAGCTTATATTTACTTCTCTAAATTTTAAGTATACGTTTACATTATGATAATTTAAATTTATTTTAGTAAATATAAGAAATTAGGGTCACTCTGCATGTGATAGATTTGTTCTCACAGTTGCATGTTTTATAATGTGGAAAATATTTTTTCAAAATACACTCTAGTCAATACTTAGATATTTTCAGGGTCTAAGTATTAAACCTAGGGATTTTAGTACATGACTTTTGCAATTGATATCCATTTTTGGTAAACATGTAGTCATTTTAAAGGTTTTTATGCCTTATGGATTGATTCTTAGAATTTATAAGAGTCTTAGGTTTGTCAAAATTGAAGTTTGAAAACTACTGACTTTGAACTTGATCCAACGTGGTGTAATTGGGGTAGTTTAGGTCACATTGATGACTTGTACACATCAAAAAACCACTTTGTGTATCCAATCAAAAATGCATCATGTATATAATTCAATCTTGGCTCAAAGAAGAGAGATCATACCTACACTTCTGATTGGGAATACATTTGTTAAGAAGGATCATGACCAATATGGAGATCCACTATACCTAATTAGGGGATTAATTATCACAATACACCATGCTAGGAAGGGTTCCAAAGCCTACAATCTAACATAATCATACAACAACCCTAAAGGAGTCATAAGTTTTGATATTCACTCTATTCTAATAAATAAGAAAGTAAATCTAATCTCATGCACACCAAAGCTTGTGTCACAACATGAGGGGTTAATAAAAAAATCAAAACATGCATATAAGAATCTCAATTAAGATAAGTATGAGTAAGACCCTAATACATGGAATATGAAAAGTAATATTATTCAAGCCAATACTTATGCTACTTCTATCTACTAAAGAGATGAGAACAAATTTAGAATATACTTACCTGAATGTGAACTCATCAAGACTTAATCTCTCCCTTGGATAAAGGGGATTCACAAAAGGTTGTTTTGGTTTATAAGGATAATTAATAAAGTCCAAAGCATCCAAGACTTATCCATAAGACTATATTCTCCAAGTAGAAACCCTAAGCGAAGATTCCTCAAGTAGAATGGTGGAAGTGTAGATTTTAAAGAAGCACAAGTGAATAATAAATCTTAATTTATTATTTAAATAATGATGAAATTATCTTGTATTTATAAGTATATCTCACCTTAAATCCTTCTGAATATGTTAGCTTTATGAGGTTGACTCGGTCGACCCTATATGTTTTTAAGAGATAAATCAGAAGGTCTTGAACTAGGTAAAATGAAGGGCTAACAAAAATATCAAGTGAAAATACCAAAAAATAGTATAGGGTCAACCCAATTGACCCTATATAGTAATTAAAGGCTGAAAATTATACAGGGTCAACCTAGTCGACCTAGTACAGCTAACTAGTGAAAGTGGATCAAGGTGAGGAAAAGAGGGATGGAAAGAGGAAAAAGAATAGAAAAGTGTGAAAGGGAGGATTAATATATTATAGAATGGTTTTAAGATATTTTTGGATTGGTAATAGTGTGGCATTAATGGAAAAAAATTATTTGAACCACCAAAGGTCTACCCACCCCTTTCTCGATGCACCCCTTAGGGCATGCACTCAAAGAGATTGAGTCTCGATAGGTTCCTACAAGATATAAAGTGTCAATATTTGATAAAATTTAAAAATATTATGTGTATACATATTCCCCACTCTAAGATCATCACATGTCATTAAGGTGCAAGAGGGGATGGTGCTTTGAGAAAGAACATAAGGACACATAACATTGATGTTAAAAAAAGTTACAGTATTTTAAAGCAAAAATAACTGAAAGTAAATGACTAAAAAGTAAATAAATAAAAAGTAAATGTGATGCATACATTGAATTACCTTTATCACTAGATGGTTTTCTATTATGTTGTTATTTTTTATTGTGTAGGGCATAGAGATTGCTTTCGATAAACCCAAGAATACAAAACTAAAGAGCAAAAACAAAAAAATTGCAAGAAAAGCCAAGATAGTTGGTGCTATGAGGACAAGATATACTCAATAAATTTGGAAAGTTTGGGTGACAAGTTCTATGTTAGACCAAATGACCAAATTAAACATAAGAGTAAATTGGGTAACCAAAAATCCAAGGTTACTAAAGATCAAAAAATTCAAAAAAGTAAACCTTAAGTAATAAAAATAAACTCACCAAGTCAAACCAAGGATACATATCAAAAAGGGGATGGTAATCAAACATCAAATGTAAAAAATAGAAAAAAAAACAAAATGGTAAAATAATAGTGATGAGTGAGCAATAACAATATTTATCTCACTCAATAATGGAGAAAGGTGCATAAAAAGGAAAACAACATTATCGAGTGAGAAGTAACAAGCCAACCTCACTCAATAATGGAAAAAGGGTACAAAGTCAGGTGTTAATAATAGAAATATAGTATAACAAATGATAAATGGTAAAACAAGTTTAGAAATGCAAAATCATGGTGAAAAAGAAAGAAGTAATCCATAGTTTCTTAAACATGTTGTTTCATTCTAAGGATAGATAAAACTAAAAAAAAGTAGTGCTAGCATGTTTTTAAGAGGTGAAGAAGAAGGAATTAAAGAAGAAGGGAAAATAGATTTGGAATCATAATTTGTCTATCAAGGGGGGAAATGAAATGGGTGGAGGAGAGAAAGAAGGAAAAATCAATGTAGAGGAAATTTTTATCGAAGTCAAGACACTCAAATTAGGTTTATCAAAACAAGAAGACTTTTGACCTTAAGGAATCTGAAGAACTTATCTTAACCATACATGTCTTAGGTCAAAAAATAAAGTATATAGATAATATCATGAAGCTATATGCATGAAAATTAAAATGGGCCTACCTTCCCATAACACGTTTCCCATTCTTCAAGACCCCTTACATCATTGTTGGTCTACTACAAATATTGGATACTTGCATGAGAAAGTAGGTAGCACCATAGAGTTTTTTGATTTCCCCTATTCCAATATACTATCCTACCACACCCAAATTAACCTTGGCTCTATGTGAGGCCAAATGTGGAGTTTGAGCTTCAATTAGATATAGGAGACATGCTTGTAATCATGTCTTTTGGTATGATTTGAATTTTAAGATTTGTATGTTACCTTTTAGATATCATTGAATTTTGATTCAAATGATTTATATTTTAAATTTATTGATGTATTTTTATATTTTTACTCCATACATATTTGGAAAACTAAACATGGGTGCTAAAGATGAATTTCATTTGAATACTTGGGACTTGGTTGCTAAGAGAGAGAAACTTTAAAGAGCATGGGGTCTAATAGTATCATAAATCTAGGTAAAATAGAAGTGTTATCTTGAATTCAACCTTATTTTATCTAATGTAGAGTGAAAGAAAGGGTAAATCAAAAGGAATGACACATAGAACAATTTTAATTACTTAAAATCATTAAAAAAAATGTGACAAAGGCTCAAAAGGGATACACTGATAACAAAGGGTGATTCCTTATCATAATAATGAGGGAAATGGAGGGACACATGTTAACATAGATTGTTTGTGCAAATTCCATCTAGAAAAAGAAGTAAAATATAAAGTTTAAAAATAAGGATGTAAAAAGATGGTAATTTTATGAGTATGGTCAGGTCCTATCCATGGTTTTACACTACAACTTCATAAAAAGAGAAACCCACGAGGGTGCTAACAATTAAGTGAATGATAAAGTGAAGTAAGCAAAAAGATGGTAGTTTTGTGAGGAGTGTCAGGTCCTATCCATGGTATTATAAATAAACTCACAAAATAAAACCTAAGGTGTGTAAAAAAGAGAAAATACAAGAAGATAAATAGGACTATGGTATATCTAGAAACCAAAAGACCAAAAGGGAGGACTAAAGGTTTGTGAAAGGAAAGAACTTATTGAAAAGGGAAAGACCTATGTAAGTAACCTATAAAAATTGTTATATATATGTAGATATAAAGAATTAAAAGAAGGAAATGTTTACGAAAAGTACTTTTTGAGGAATTTTGCATTGGTCCGCTCTTTGAAAACATAGCCTTCATTGGTTTGAAGATGATAGGTTCTTAGACCAAGAATATCTTTAACTAAATATGGTACCCACCATTTTTGGGAATATTTACCTTATTTATCTTTGGTGTAGTATAATTTAAGGACAAAATCACCACAATTAAATGTGTAAATTCAAACACATTTATTAAACTACTTAGAAATGTGAGCTTTGTATTGGCAATTATGTTGTAAGGCAGAAAGATGACGTTCATCAAGTAGATCGAGGGAATGAAGATGAGATTAATTTAATTATTCATAAATAATAATACCATAAATATATATATGAAGAGATAATCTCAACTTCTAAAGGAAGAACTAACTTAGAACTATAGACTAACAAGACTGTAGTTTCCCTAGTGGCAGTGTGTAAGCTAATTCAATAGGCCCAAAGAATAAGGTAAAGATGAATATGCCAATATATGTGGCTTTTATGGATGATATTTTGGAGATTTTTTTTGAAAATTTTATTAGTGGCCTCAGCTTAGCCATTACATTATAGATGATAAGGTGTGGAAAATTTGTGATTAATCTTGAATTTATTACAAAGTTGTTTAACATGTTTATTTTTGATATTACCACCATTTTATAAAATGATGGTATGGGGAACACCAAAGTGGTAAATTATTTGATTTAGAATAAATTTGGAGATGGTAGGACCGGTGATGTTAACAAGAGGAATGGCTTATGCCCACTTGGTAAAATATTTGGTAGCAGTGATGATAAAGACATGCCCATCTTGGGAGTGAGGTAGTTTGCCAATGAGATTAAATCCCCATGTGGAAAATAGCCAAAGAGATTCAATAGTTTTAATTTTAATTGGAAGTGAAAGGTTTAAATCATCATGAAGTTGATAAGGATTACAATTTTTAGCATATTCAATTGTATGCTTTTCAAGAGTAGTCCAAAAGTAACCCATGCATATGCATTTGTAGGTTGTAACATGTCCACTATAGTGGACACCAAAAATTCACCCATGTGCTTGTTAAATAAGAGGAGGGTCCTTATCTTGCATAACATAATAGAGTAAGGTACCTTAACATTATAATAATAAAATATGTTGTGTAAAAATCCATACTTGAAAGATTATTTACAAATTTGTGTCTTGTCATGAGAGTCTAAATTAGGAAGATAAATTTGATGTTTAGAGAATTTAATGATGTTTTTATGCCATGAGATTTGTTAAATGGTAACAACCTTGATGTGGTAGATAAGTGAATTTGATGGTTGGGTAGAAGATGGAGATTTTCTTATTTGTATAAGAAAAGTAGGATCAAAAAGGACTTGGTGTGGATGAAAGAGAGAGGTTGAAGAGGAAAGATAATCAACAATGTAATTTTGATCTTTAGGGATAATCTCAATAGTGAAAGAGATGAAATCCTTAGCAAGAGTGGTTGAAATTTGATGATATACAATGAGGTTATCACTTTTATATTTATAATCACCACTGAATTGATGGAAAATAAGCTGAGATTCACCTAAAGCATGAAGTTATTGAATATCTAAGTCAAGAGTAGCTTGCATGATTGAAATGAGAGCTTCATATTTGGCCATATTTTTGGTGACATAAAAGGTGAAGTAAGAAGATAAATAAATTATATTTCTAATAGGAATTGTGAGAATTCAACTTGTACCATCTCCTTGATGGCATTTAGAACCATCAAAGTGAAGGGTCCAAGTATCCTCATGTAAATTGACATTAATTTTAAGAAGATCCTCAATAACTATTTTTGGTTTAGTAGTACCAGAGGGAATAGTGGATTCATCAAGATTATTGGCTTCAAGATTAGTGATAAAGATATGAAAATGATCTTTGAGAGAAATAGCTTGATTAATACTTTTGATGTAATGGATATTGTCATCTATAAAATTATCTTGAAGAAAATAAGTGGTTGGTATAGGAACTGTGGCAAGTTAATTAGCTATGATTTTCCATTTGATGAATTTTTGATTGATGATGTAGAGATCAAATTCCATAAGGAGGGCCATCCATTTACCAATTTTATCTCCAGTAAGAAAATCTTTGGAGAAGAAGTGATGAAGGGGGTTGGAATGAATAATGACACATGTAGTTTGGTAAAGCATATAATGGTGAAGCTTTTCAGTTGTGAAATAGATGGTGAGGAAATCATGCTTAATTTTGGTATAATGTGTCTCATAATTGATGAGACCTTGGCTAACATATTAAATAACATACTCTCTTCCTGTATCATCTTATTTGGAAATCATTTCCCTAACTAAAATAGGTGTTGAAGAAGTATATAAAATCAAAGGTTTATCATTGGAAGGATGATGAAGTGTAGGTGGATGAAGCAATTAATCTTTCATATTATTAAATACTTTTTGACATGGATCTATCCATTCTAAAATAGTACCCTTATTGAGAATTGAATTGATAAAGTCAATTTGATATGCCTTTTTGGGGATGAATCATCTAATTGCCCCAAGTTTACCTAAATAAGTATAAATGTCAGGAATAGAATGAGGAATGGACATGTTGATAATATCACTAATTTTGGCAGGGTCAACATCAATGCCATGGAGAGAGACTAAGAATCTTAACAATTTTCCAAATGTGACTCCAAAGACACATTTGTAAGGATTAAGTCTAACTTTATATTTAAAAAGATGGTCAAAGATAATAACAAGATTGGAAAGATGATTCTTACGATTTTTGGATTTAACAATGAGATCATCCACATAGGTTTCAATAATTTTGTGAATGTGATCATGAAATATGTGAGTCATCACTCATTGGTAAGTGGCTCCAACATTTTTAATACCAAAGGGCATTTTTACATAGAAATAAGTGCCCCATTCCATGGTGAAAGTTATCTTATGTTGGTCCTCAAGGGCAATATGAATTTGATTGTATCTTGAGAAACCATCCATAAGAGATAACATTTCATAACCAATCATGAAATAAATAATGGAATCTATTGAAAGTAAAGGGAAGTTATCCTTAGGACACGCAAGATTAAAATTACAAAAATCAATACAAATGTGAATGACCATAGTGACCTTATTTTGAATGAGAATAATGTTAGAGACCCATTCAGAATAATCCATTGGTTTGATAAATTTAGAATCAAGTAATTTTATGATGTCCTTACAACCTAAAGTGAAAACTTTGGGTGGAAATTTTCTTTGCTTTTGATGCACAAGCTTGGCATTAGGATAAGTAATGATATTACGTACCATAATGCTATGGTAAATGCTAGGCATGTCCTCATAGGACCAATCAAAAGCCTCATGATATTTGTCAAAGAATAAGATAAAATTATCATGTTAGATAGGTAAGATTTCATGAGAGATAGTAATTGGTCAAGGACAAGATGGATTACCATATTCAATCCAAGTGATTTTTTCAATAAGCATGGCATTTCCATCTTGAAAATGGTATGATATATTAGGTAAAGAAAAAATGGGGTTTATTTTAGGATCAATGGTATCAACGATGTTGTTGAAGTAAGGAATTTTAGTTTTGAAATTCCCAAGTTTATGATGTTGTCGAGGAAGTTGAGGTTCTCAAGCATAAAGTAACTCAAGGATAGCTTCATCACTAGGCAAGGTAGGAAGATTACCATGATACTTGACATCTAATTCAAGATATAGAATTTGATTGTGATGGTGATCATACTCAGAATGTATCTAACAAATATCAATTGCCTTGGAGTCTAGTGTAAGTTTAAGAGTAAAAGAAGTAGATGGATAAGAAGGGGTAGGAATATTAATGGGATTAGTGATGGAAGAAGGATTAAATGAAATAATGGGATCAAAAGGTGGTAAAGGAGATGCAATAATTTTTATAGGTTTGAAAGGTATAATTTGCTCTGCTACCCAAGGAGTATCAATAAGAGGAGAATTGGTAGGAGGCACATAACCATCAAGATCTAAGGTATGATCCATGAAATGGTATGAACATCTTGTTAAAAATAATGAATTTTGGCTAAGGTTTTCTAATAATTCTATACATTTAAGTCTCTAGATTGAGCTTGGGAAATTATATAGTTATCATCATATGTTGGAGAAATTGTACATGCTTGAGAATCAAGGGGAGTTTCAAAGGGTGAAATCCCAATATTATCTAATGTATGAGAAGAAATGATGAGAGGATATTTAAATAGTTTGGCCACTCCAAAATCATTTTAATTGAAGGCATATTTAGGTAAATAAGCCTCTTGAGCATTGCATAGAGGGGGAAAATTGGTAATATCATTAATAAGAGGAATAATACAATCCCTTGGTAATAGAGAAGGAGGAAGCCATTGCTAAATGTAGGGAGGTATCTTGGTAGTATTGACATTATGTTGCAAATAATTGAGCTCATCATCATCAGAATCCACAAGAGTAACTTATAAATTAGGATTCATGTTGATGAACTTGGGCAAAGGAGCACTATTGATCTTAGGAATCGTAGGAATTTGATATTGTGATTTAGGATTAGGAAGCTAAATGCTCCATGGATTATGATCAAATTCATGCTTGTATAATTTTACATTATGTAAAAATTTAATGCATTGGCTACCATAAGAAGCAATGGCCCTCATTCGATGAGTCCATGAATGACCAAGGAGTATGTTATAAGGTAGAAGGAGATCAATGACCATAAGCTTGGTTTGAATAGTCTTACGTCCAATGGTTAATGGAATCTAAATTCAACCAAGTGGATTTTGATTTATCTTATCAAAACCACAAGTAAGATGGGTTTGATTAAAATGATCCTTATTATAACCAAGTTATTGGATGAGCTATAAAGATGTTACATTAATACCAAAACCTTCATCAACTAGAACATTTTGGATAAGATTGGTATTAATGTCTACTTTGATAAAAAGTGGTAGATTATTAGTATGAAAGAGAATTTCATAATTGATCATGTCCTCTTTAAGGAATTCAATAGAAGGCTTGGAAGAAGGACACATAGTTTCAATTGTATTTACATTGGTAGGTTAAGATTCAATATAAAGTGGTTCCTCATCTAAGGATCAATCATCAATTTCTTGGAGTTATTGTATAATGAATTTATGATGATAAGGAGAAGTATAAACCAACTCCATAAGTGAAATATTACAAGGCATAGAGTTGAGTTCTTCAAGAAAGTTCCAATGTGACTTAGAAGAACCATCATGAGGTTTAAGAGTTAAATTGAATATTGGAGGAATAAATGTGGGTTGGAGGATCAAAAGGAGGAGATGTTTCCTCTTGGGCCTCTAAAGTAAGATTAGTGGTGGTAGTATCTTTAAGAAGTTGTTCTTCCAAAGATAGATTCTTAAGCTTGTTAACGGTATCTTTATGAGCCAGTTTACAGTGATAATTGACCTTATCAATATTAACATATTGAGAATTATTAAAATATTAGTTATAATCAGTGTTAATGGCATAAAAATCCTTGGTATTTGATTAATTATTTGAATAAGATTTTTAATTATTAGAGGTAGAAACTTTGGAAGCTTGTCATTTTTGAGAAGTAGTGGTGTATTCTTGATGATGGAGATTAATCATAGCCTCATGATTGAATGAATCGCCAAGAATATAAGAGACACAAAATATATTGAGCTCTCTACAAGATTCATAATAATGCCTAGTGTTGGCATGAAACCAAAAAAATAGATTGGGGTTATACCAATTAGGAGGAGCATTAGGATAGATGAAAGGCTTAGAGGGTGGTAAAAATTATTCCATTTACTGAAATGAAAGAGGTATGTGAAAAGGTGAAGGAATATCCATTTTGGCATCTCATAATTTTTTTTGTAGAGTATTAATAGGGATATAAATATATTTTTGGAAATATCCTTTAATAATTTTAGGATTAGGTTCGAATTGCATCAGAAGAAGTCTTAACATTTAGCTTGATCTAGAGCTTCATTAAGTGTTTGGTAGTAAAGGTTTAAACCTTATATTGGAGAGTGGGAGTTAAATCCATGATAAATATTTTGAATAAGTTATCATCAATCATGTTATGGTAAGCTTTATGGGCCAATGATTTA
Source organism: Torreya grandis (assembly GCA_037957365.1). NCBI lineage: Eukaryota > Viridiplantae > Streptophyta > Pinopsida > Cupressales > Taxaceae > Torreya > Torreya grandis. The sequence goes on along the minus strand of JARHVA010000290.1, from coordinate 5,564,810 downwards.
CATCTTTTAATAAAATCATGAGTTGATTCAGTGGGATATTGCTTAGCATTGATGAAGTGGATAAGACAATTTTTTGGAAGATCATTGTGTTAAAACTCTTTAACTAAGGGATTAAATAAATATTCAAGTTTCCAAATATAATGTTGGGGAATTTTATGATACCATTCTAATACATGACCAGTGAAGGTTTTAACTAAGATTTTATTTGTGGTAAAGGTATTAGTGTGGATCCACTCTTTGTAAAGGTTTTCAAAGGATTTGAGAAATGAGGCAGGGTCTTTAGTCCCATCATACTTGATAGTTGGAGATATGGTACCAATATCAATGGATAAAATGAAGGGGGATAAAGGATCATTTTTAATGGTTTGTAGCATCTTGTTATTCATTATGGGTTGAGGAATAACATTACCTGAGGCATCCTAAAGAGGTGGAGGAATGTAATTAGGATTAGGTTAAGGATGGATAGTTAGAGGTTGATTAGCCACATTAATTAAATGGAATTGAAGTTGCATCATTTGGTTGGTGTTAGAATTTTGTATTATGTTTATTTGTTGGATAAATTGGGCTAAAAGTTGAGTCATATCATGAGGTGGGTTGATGTTGGTAGGAGCACTCCCCAAATTGGTGTTAGGGGGAAGATTAATAGAAGAATGGTTATTAGTGGGATTGTTAAGTAATTTTGTATCAATTACTCCCACATTAGTTTGAATATTTTCAATATGAGAAGTATCTTGGTAATTAAAGAAAGGATCAGACCCATCAACTTCATCTTGAGGTGTTATTTTCACCATATTATAGTTCACAAATGAAGGATTAGAAGAGGTGCCCCAAGAGTGATGGTACTCTTGGGAATAAAAGAGAGGGAGAAATGAACATCCAATATATTATTTGAATGGATTCAAGATATATAAGAAGATTATGACACAAGATTTCATTATGATTAAAGAGAGATGAACAAAATGTAAAGAAGGAGAAATAAATAACTAGATTGATAAATATGGAAGGTGGAAAGTAGTACAGGGTCGACTGGGTCAACCTAACATGGAAAATAGGGTCTATAAATAGTACAAGGTCAACTAGGTCAATCTAGTACAATGAACAAAGGTTGAAAAAAGATACAGGGTCAATTGGGTCAACCTAGTATAATAGATAGGGAAAATTAAGAAACTTATAATAGATTGTGAATTAAAATATGATACTTTTTGCAAGTAATTTGAAAATAAAGAATTAAAGGGAAATAAACAATCAATTGGATTAATTTTTACTAACCTAATTGAGGTACACAACACAAAACTTTGCACCAATGCTAGCTAATGCAAGTTTTTAGAATGTGAAATATAATTGAGAAAAGAGTAAGCAATAAAATTGGAAAGTAAATAGCTAAATAATTGGTCAACCTAAGTATTTATTAGATTATTAAGATATGTTTTTAAATTTGATGGGAATTTGGTTATAATCAAGGAACTAGAAGGCAATCTAAGGATGGTTTCAGGTAGTTTTGGCTAAAAGGATTCTATAGTGGTAATGACACAAGATTGGTATTAGGGCCTACCCCCTCACTTCATACATGGTAGTGATAAGGGTGTCAGTTGCTTAGCTAGAATATAAAATTAACCTTGTTTTATACTTGACCATAACATCAAGTTGGCTTCCCCCTTGGTGATGAAATTCAAGTAGGTTGGTCTCGAGTAGACAAATGTTAAAATGTGTGTTTATATTTTATGATTTGGTCATGTGTACATAAAATAGAAAATAGTGAAACTAAATGATTAATTGAAAACCACCTAATTAATCTATGTGATCTATTCTAAGAATGCAAGCAACAAGAAAAGAAAGTGTGAATTAATTACTAGTATATAAGGTTAATTCTAACTTTGAAACAAGGTATAGTGTTGATATAGTCAATAGTGTATACATAAAATACAGAACAAGGTTGATCCTATATTGAAAAATCATGGTTTTAAATTGAATAGGGTTGTTAGAGTTGACTCAGTTGTTTAGACAACACATAAAACAAAAAACTAGGTTGATAGGGTCGATCCATTTAACTATGTGGGGGTAGTTTTAAAGACTAAAAACTATAAAAGGAAAGACTATAAATAAAGAGATATAAAATAAACTTAGTGGATCAAAGATGCAAAGAATGAAAATTAATTATTAATAACCTTGATATATGCTTATAAATTCTACTAACTAGGTCAATTGGGTCAATAAAGCTTCTGAAAAACTTGTTGTTGAGTGCTTGAAAATGTATAAGGTTGACTAGGTCAGCCTAATATGCTGAACCTAATGTCTAAAAAAATTACAGGGTTAACTGGGTCGACCTAGTATTTTGGACTAGATGTCTAAAAAACTAAAAAGCTATACTGGGTCATTTGAGTCGATCTAATAGCTTGTACCTAAAAACCCGTGTATAAAAGTTAGAGTTGGGTTGATGATATCAACCTAGTATGGAAAATATATGATAAAAATAATGATGGAAAAGAATAAAATAAATAAACAAGGTGAATAAATATTGTAAGGTTTAGTTCACATCAAGTTCACTAAAATATATGAAATCAAAAATGTATCATGTCTATAAATCAATCCTGGCTTAAAGAAGATAGAGCATACCTACACTTCTGATTGGGAATACATTTATTAAGTGGGAGCATGACTAATATGGGGATCCACTAGACCCGATTAGGGGATCACTTATCATAATACACCATGCTAGGAAGGGTTCTAAAGCCTATAATTTAACATAATCATATAAAAACCCTAAAAGATTCCTAAGTTGTGATATTAACTCTATTCTAATATATAATAAAGTAAATCTAATCTAGTGCACACCAAATCTTATGGCACAACATGAGGGGTTAATAAAGCAATCAAAACATGCATAAGAGAATATCAATTAAGCTAAGTATGAGTAAGACCCTAATACATGGAATATGAAAAGTAATATTATTCAAGCCAATACTTATGCTACTTCTATCTACTAAAGAGAGGAGAACAAAATTTGAATATACTTACCTGAATGTTAACTTGTCAAGATTTAATCTCTCCCTTAGACAAAGGGGCTTCACAAAAGGTTGTTGTAGTTTATAAGGATAACTAAGAAAGTCCAAAGCATCCAAGAATTATCCACAAGACTAGATTCTCCAAGTAAAAAACCCTAAGCTAAAATTCCTCAAGTAAAATGGTAGAAGAGCAGATTGTAAAAAAGTGTGAAAAAATAATAACTCTTGATTTCGTATTTAAATAATGATGAAATGATTTTGTATTTATAGGCATATCTCACCCTAAATCCTTCTAAATATATTAGCTATATGAGGTTAACCCAATATACCCTATATGTTTTTGAGAGATAAATCACTAGGTCCTGAGCTAGGTTGGTTGAAGGGCTAACAAAATTCTCAAGTTAAAATACCCAAAAATAGTATAGGGATGACCCTATATAGTAATCAAAGGTTGAAAAATATTCAAGGTCATCCTAGTTGACCTAGTATAGTTAATTGGTAAAAGGGGATCAAGGTGAGGAAAAGAGGTATGGAAAGAGGAAAAATACTAGAGGAGTGTGCAAGGGAGGAGTAATATCTTAAGGAATGGTTTTAAGAGTTGGTTAGATTGGTAATATTTGGAAATAAGGGAAAAAAATCATGTGAAGCACTGAAGGTCTGCCCACCCCTTTTTTAGTGCACCCCTTAGGATGTGCACTTAGAGAGATTGAGTCTCAATGGGTTTTTACAAGATGTAAAGCATTAGTATTTGATAAAACTATAAAATATTATGTGTATACACTTTATGTTAATTTCACTTGTTCATCATCCCTCCCTCATCCTTGATCACTTCCTACTTATACCTCATTACCCATAATCATTCTCTCATCATTCCTCATTTTCCATATTCACTCCCTCATTGACTCTCACTATCCTTAGTCATCTCTAATCACTCCTTTATCACCCATAATCACTCCTCCATTGACCCTCACTATCCCTCATCATCCCTAATCACTCCCTCTATGTCCTTCATTATCCTTAATCATTCTTTTCTCATCTCTCATTATATTTAATCACTTAATCATCCCTATTCATTCCCTCCTCATCCCTAATCACTCCATAATTAACCTTTATTATCCCTCATCATCTCTAATCACTTATGATTATCATCCCTAATCACTCCTTCATTGACTATCACCATCCCATCATCCCTAATCACTCCCTCCTCATCCCTCATAATCTCTAATCAATCTTTCCTCATCCCTCATCATTGAAAATCACTCCCTCATTGACCCTCACCATCCTTCATCACTCCATCATTGAATATCAACATCCTCCACCATCCCTAATCACTCCCTTGTCATAGGATGCAAGTATATACTCTAAATATATATTTGATTTAAATCATATGTGTTTCAATCTATTATAATAGAAATTAACTCTTTTATAGGACTTGTTGCGTTGTTAATTCCCATTTATGATAGTCAATTTTACTATTGATTAAATTAGATGATCTTCTAAATTTACATTCAAATAACATAAGTACTAACACAAAATAGACTCTAAATTTTAGTTCATCAAATTATATTTGTTTTGTAGCTAACTAGACAAAACTTTATTCGGTTATACCTTTGGTATCTTAGTTTAAAAGATAAAAATTAAACACAAATCTCTTATATAATTTTCTAATTCCAAGAAGATTTAAATCAGATTCAAATTTATTTAGTGTTTCACATTTCTGTATGACTTGAATCTTGGTCAGGTTCACACATGCACTCTTTGTGTGGGCATTATATCAAAAATATTTTATCTCTTACATGAAAAATGAATATTAATTCATGTTATCATAAAAATATGTTTAAGAAAAATGTGAATCACTAGTTCAACATGGTGTAGATGTTCATCTCGTATTTTCCAACTATTAATATCTCATCAAGGTAGATTAAAATAATGACATAGGTAAAGGGCTTGAGGATGTTTCTCAACATCTCAATGAATGAATTCACTACTTGATTAACCTAAAAGGCATAACTAACTAGTCAATCAATCCTTCCTTTATTTTTAAGACTATATTCCAAATGTCTAGAGGTTCAACATGGATATGATGATACCTAAACTTAAGATCAATTTGGAAAAAAATTATACACCATGGATATGGGAAAAAAATTCCTTAATATATATATGAGGATAATAATTATTCACTTTAATATTTTTGATATTTTTTAATTAATTCACAACTTTGGAACAAGCACAATGAGGCTTCTATGTCCATTATCCATGATTTCATGGATATACAAATTTATCTATTAACTCTCTATAAATGATGTGTTGTATAAAGAGGTTTGAGGTAGAGGTAGTTAAGGAATAAAATAAATATTATTATTTAGTGTATAGTATGTAGGAACTTATTTAGGTGATTAAAAGATATCCTTGTATTCATCTACTTTATGATTCAATTATTTTGTCTTTATTATTGTTTGATAAAACACAATGATTTGAGCATGATGTGTCCATTATACATGATTTCATGGATATACAACTTTATCTATTCATTCTCTATAAATGATGTGTTGTATAAAGAGGTTTGAGGTAGAGGTAGTTAAGGAATAAAATAAATATTATTATTTAGTGTATAGTATGTAGGAACTTATTTAGGTGATTAAAAGATATCCTTGTATTCATCTACTTTATGATTCAATTATTTTGTCTTTATTATTGTTTGATAAAACACACTATTATATGGTGACATAAGGAAGTTATTAAATTTACTTCTTACCATCAAGAGTATACTTCTTACTATAACTGACAAGATTTTTGCACTTCCTAGCACTAATTATTGAAAGTTTATGAACTAACTATGATATATGGTATTTTAGATCATGAAAATCTATCAAAAATTTTCAAGGATTTACTTCATAGACTACATGTCAATGGTAAATATATGGTTTACCACATGTAAAACATCACACACATTTAATGGTGAGATGTCACAAAGGAATCCATCTTTAAAAAGTTTAATTTTATACACCAAGTGACACTATTAGGTGATCCATTTCTCAAGGCCTACACTATACCATACACTAGCATATAGTTATGGATGATGTATAAATTTCAAGTTCAATTTTTGAAAATATTCTTTAGGATAAATTAAATTCTTTTGACTTCCATTGGAAATGATGGAGTGCATTGGATCACCATTGATATACATTTGTTAATGAAATAATATTTTCAATTCATATAATTTCTTGTTGGGGGAAGTAGAGATATTTTTAGTACTGACCATATCATTGGTTTCATACATCTATTATCTACTTACCTTTTTATAGTGATAGATAAATTTTACCCACTTCTTGAGATGTGCAAGTAGAGAACTCATAGTGTGACACTTTTCATTGGATTGAATTTTGAAGTTATGAATTAATCACCACTTTCCAATCTTGGACTAATTTTTCTCATCATTTGAAAATTAATTTTCAATCTCTATTATGATAACTCAATCAATAGACATACAAATAGATGACCTTCAATCTAAATATTTAGATCATAAAATGTCCTCATATGTAAAGTAATTGATTGGTTTTAGGAAATCACATAGCTTGGTGATCCTCATGTATTTACTACCCAGTTTTGATGTTACAATGGTTTTACTTGATTATATTTTTCTATCATATTTTCAATTGTGAATTAAATCATTTATAATAGGCCTATATTTTTCATAGGTATTAAATATTTATGTTTCAAATTTTCCTCCCCATCATTTTGATCACTATGTCTTATATTTTACACTAACACTCAACTTTCTACTTGTATATCCTAGAATTATTAAAACCCCAAAATAACACCATTAAGGTATTGGATGGAGTGATTAAGGATGAGGAGGGATGAGGAGGAATTGAGTAGAGATGATGAGGGAGTCAATAGGGATGATGAGGGATGGTGATGGTCAATGAGGGAGTGATTAGGGAGGATGAGCTAGTGATTAGTGATGATGAGGGATGGTGAGGGTTAATGAGGGATGATTATGGTTGATGATGGATGAGGAAGGAGTGTTTAGAGATGATGAGGCATGATGAAAAGTGATTAGGGATGATGAGGGATGGTGAGGGTCAATGAGGGAGTGATTAAGAATGATTATAAATGATTAATAATGGTGAGGTTTATTAAGGGAGTAATTAGGAATGATGAGGGATGAGGAGGGAGTGATTAAGATATTGAAGAAATGATTAATTATGATGAGAGAGTGATTGAGGATGATGAGGGATGGTGAGAGATAATGAGGGAGTGATTAGGGATGATTAAATATGATGAGGGATGGTGAGGGTCAATGAGGGAGTGATGTGGAATGATGAGGGATGAAGAGTGAGTGATTATGGGTGATGAGGGATAGTTAGGGTTAATTATAGAGTAATCAAGGATGATGAGGGAGTGATTAGAGATGACTAGGGGTAGTAAGGGTCAATGAGGGAGTGATTAGGGATAATGAATAATGATGAGAGAGTGATTAGGGGTGATGAGGCATGAGTAAGAAGTGATCAGGGATGAGGGAGGGATGATGAACAAGTGAAATTAACACAAAGTGGTCATTTTATGTGTTTAGGTCATAAATGTGACCTATGCTACCCTAATCACACTACTTTTCATCAATTCCAAAGTGATTGGTTTGAAAAATTTAATTTTGACAAACTTAAGACTCCTATAAATGTCAAGAATCAATTTAGAAGGCATAAAAACCTTAAAAATGACTATATGTTCACCATAAATAGACATCAATTGCAAAAATTATGTCCTAAAATCTCTAGGTATAATACTTATACCCTAAAAATACCTAAGTACTGACCAAATTGGATTTAAAAAAAATATTTTCCACATCATAAGGCACTCTATCAAATGCAAAGTGACCCTAGTTTCTTATAATTAATAAAATAAAATTTAACATTTAGATTAGTAAATATAATCTTCTAGGTGAAGTTAGCTTCTTGTGCATATACACATGCTTTTAGGTTCATAGTAATAGGAACGCAATCATGTTATTATTTTTATAGTAATGCAATCACATTATCTATTAACCAAGATTCACTCCATCTACATGTTCACTACTTTAATGTGGAAAACAATAATAATGTGATCATGTTATTTTTTTTACAATAACATGAACACATTAACTATTAATGCAATTGCATTATACATTAACATGATCATATTATGGCTCAGTAATTGTTGATCCATAATTTAAATAACATGATCATATTATGTTAATAACATGATCATGTTATTTAATAATGTGATCAGTTAAAGAAAAAATCCATGAAAATTTCCCCCAAATCTGTGCACTTACCCTAAAATTAGGCTCTAATACAACTGAATGTAAACTAAAATAAACAAGGTTAACCTACATTAAAGACAAGGTCAACATGAAAAAAACCTTACTCAACAAGTAGTCAAACCACGAAACCAACTCAACTATGGCCCCTTAAATTACCTATAAAATATTAATTTACTTAATTAACCTTTAATTTTAGTTAAATAATACTAAAAACTATGCCATACCTCTTGGGACATCATTTGATACTCAAACAATGAACTATACTTAATTGACATTTCTAGCTAATTTTTTGTGTAATTTGTAGAAAGCATATAAAATTAACCAAAAATTAATTTATGAGATAAATGGACTAAATAACCTTACTAAACACACAAAACATCAAATAAATAAAATATAACACTAATAATCAAGTGTCAAAATTAGCATCATAGTCAACATTTTCCCCTTTAATGTAAATAAGAGATATTTTTATCATCTCCCTAAGTCTTCAATAAATATGCTTATGAAATCCCTTGGTGATAATATCATAAAATTGATATTAAATTATCACATAATAAATTATAAATTTTTTATCATTGACCAAGTCTTTGACAAAATTAGTTTTGAATTCAATGTGATTAGTTCTAACATGGAAAACTAGATTCTTAGATAATTGTATTGTTGCTTTAATATCACAAAAAATCTATGTTGGCTCAAGTTGAGCCTATCTAAAATCAACTAAGATTATTCTAAATAGTAATCCATGTATGAAATCTAATTTAATTGTTTCATATTTAGATTCATTATAGGATAATAAAAATATTACTCATTTTTTTGAAGACCATGAAATCAACCCACTTCCCAATGTGAATAAATGACTTGAATTTGACTTCCTATCATCAAGAGATCCTCCTCAACATGAATCTATGTTTCCAATGAGATATGAATACATTAATAGTATAAAATAAATTATTTTATTATAAAAACATATTACATATCTAAAAAAATATTTACATTCCTTGAAAATTATTGATTGATAGTTTTCCCATAAATCTAAAAACTAGTGAAACCACATAACTGGTATCAAGTATTGTCATAATGAGATACATCAAACCTCATACAATTATTTTAAAATTATTTTCATAATTTTAAGTATTTACATTATACCTCATAATATTTTCTCCCCTTGTAATTATAATGTTTTTGGGATTTGAATCTTGAAAATTGTACTTCTTAAACATTGTAGATACTAAAATCTGATTATATATAGCATCTCAGCCTTGTATATTTCATAATACCAATTAGGGATATACCATTAAGTTCTATACTTCATGATACTAAATGATTCACATTTCCATCTCATTTTCCAATCCTATCATTTTTATGATCCATATCACTTATACACTATAGAAGCTTAAAATGTGATTTATATCCTTCACTATCAATTACAGACTTTCAATAATTTTCTATCATGTTAGAGACTACCATTCACGTAGGGAAATTAACATCGACACTAGTGTCCAAATTCATTATCTAGTGTCCATATCTCAAAATTAATCCAAGTTGAAAATATTTTAAAACATATGGATTGGCTTATTTTTATTATCTAACCCTTTCAAGAGATATTTTAAAAAGGTGTGATATAAATAAAAATCAAATCCTACTCATTATTCATCTAAAACATACCAAGAAAGAGCCTATTCAATCTCATGAAATAAATTACATAATTAAGTATTATTTTCTTATTTATATATCAATCATAGAAGTAATCATATTATAAGTCTAAATAATTCAAATAATAACCCATGATCATTATTTATCAAGTTATAAGCAAGATCATTGCATGCCCTTGCACATAACATATTACACCTTTGTTCACACACAATCCCACACTTAGGGAAGAACTACATATGTCTAAGGCTCTCCTTGGAGTATTTTCCATGTAGGAAAAATTAATGAGCCCACTAACCCATTTTTTTCAAGGTGACATGACCTAAAGTGAAGATCTACATTTGAGCTATATACAGTCATACAAATAATGTGCATGTGATTTATACATATCAATAAAAAGGTGATATAAAACCACAGCATGAATATATTATTATTAATGAATATAATGAATATTTTGTACAAGGTAAAAAAATAGATCCATGAACATAAACATCAAAACTAGTGTCCACATGTTGATGGTAGTGTCTGGGCATCCAAAAATTATATATATAATTTGACAATAGCATCTTGAGCATCAATCTACATGTTACTTCATCTATACATATAAAATCCACATGAACATATAAAAATAGGCTAATTATTATCTCTTATTTATGTTGAAACTATCAGAATATCAATCAAAATTATACTTTTTATATTCAATAATTTTCCAAATCAGTATATTGTGATTTGTGTTATCTAAATTATTTTAATTAGATTGCTTTAGAATAGTTTCATTCATCCATTTGATTGTGATATTATAACACCTTAACCCTTATATATCCAAAGCAAACCAAAAAAGTTTAGAAATTTGGTTAACCAGACCTCTATCTCTTCCCATGTAAATCCTAACATGTTCTAGGATTTTTCAGCCTTTTAGGGTTTCTTATTTTAGTAATTTTTAGATTTGAATTTTTTCATTAATTTTGGAATAATTATTTTCATTTATTAAATATAGATAATTTTAATACATATCATTTAAAAATTGAAGATAAATAATCCTTCATCAATCATATAAATATAAATAAATAACTAATTAATGCATTCTTACATGTTACATAAAAAGAAATCAATATACATGCTAAGGCTAGTGAATCCACATCCAATAAGGGTGAACCTTTATATTAATATTGATACATCCTCCATGGGAGAAATTAATACTTAAACTCAATTAATATCTTCAATACCTACATCAAAACAAGTGGTGTTTCCATCCCCTTTAGTGGATTCTCTAATCTTAGATTTAAATCCCAATGGGTCTATTGTGCAAGTTTTTCTCTAAGTTATTCAATATTTAGAATTTAAGGTTACCAATATTAAACAAAATGGTTTGAAATAAATTCATAGTATTGATTCATAATATGTATTACATAATCCTCTAGCACCTGAGATATCTTTACACCCCTTTCCAACTAGTTTTGTTACACCCAAGTTCACACTTTATGATGGAAAGGGTGATCCTAAACAACATATTCAATATTTATACATAGAATGCCTTGTTTATGATTTAAATTATGGATTTTTGAACAAATTATTTCCAAGGAGCTTAAAGGAATATGATTTAAGATGGTTCTATGATTTACTAATCCAAACAATGAAAGCATTCAAATCTATAGCAGATCAATTTCTAGCATGTTTATCTATCAACCTTACTAAAAATATGCCATATCAAAAATTGATAAGATAAAACAAGGAACCAATGAGTCTATTAATGAATATGTTTTGAGGCACAAAATAATGTTGGAGAAAATTAAACATCCAATGACAAATAAAGAACATCAAGACATCTTTTTATAAAAGTTTATTTGCATCATTAATGATTCTATTATCTTTAATAAATTTAAATAATTTTATGAATTATGCCATATCATTAAAAATCATGAAATAAAACTTATTCCATTGAACAAGCTTAAGTATGTATCAAACACATCGATTATATTTATTACTAATTTTCATATCAAACCAAGCTACAAGCTTAAACTTACAGAACCTTGAAAGGAGGTAGCAACAATGGTTAATGTATTGCCACAAAAAATAATCACATTATATTTTATAATTAACCTAATAGATAATTTACATGATTATCTGAGTCTCCATCTTTGTTACTTAATAGGCACGTGTAATTTTTTCTCATATCTCTCCCTCTTATTATAGAGGCTTATATGCAATGACCTCTACCATAAATATCTAATGTTAATGCATATTGTTACTATCACCAAAGTTTTTGGAATTATAAAAACATATGTTATCCCTTGAAACAAAATATATAATACATTATTGATAATTATTAGCTTAATTTTGATGATCCTTCAAAGGATTCAGGATCACAACCTAGTGACCATCAAAACTAAAAAATGTTTAATGGTCCATTATAAGATCATTTTAAGGAAAATTAGGAATTGAAATTGAAATATAATGTACATCCTCCTCCAAATTATTATGGGTACCCATTATATGGGATTATTGGTACATTTATATGTATTATACCTCTTATGGTTCAAATAGCTTCTATTTCATTCGATGCTAATGAAATTATGTATGATGATTCAAATATTCACTCATTATTTATTAAAGCATACCACGATCATCAACCTATACATAGTGTTATAGTCTATAATTGTTTTAGTGAGAATGTATGTACCATGTAATTAATAACACATCTAGGATATACATATGATTATTTATACCCTTCAACTAAAATGGTCAGAACCTCTGATAGGACATCATAATAATTTATTGGTGAGATTGATTTACCTTTACAAGTTGGTCGAGTACATGTGATCAAATTTTTTTCCATTATACTAGACACAAGATTATTTTATATGTTATTATGATGACCTTGGATACATAAAATCAATGTGATACATTCCATAGTGCATGAGTGTATTAAATACATTCATACCAATAGGGTAATTATAGTTTTTAGAATTCCATTTAAAAAAGAGAAAATTATTCCAAGATAACTAATTATAAACCTATTAAGATTCATCATATTTGAAATTTAATAAAAAAGAAATCCCATTTCCTAGGAATTCAATATTTTATAGACTATTTTACCATAGATACACAAAAAAATCCATGGAGTTCTCATCTACACCTACAAAGTCCACTCAGTTTCTAAGATCAAACAAATATGTTCTAATTATAGCTACCCCAAATAAACCATAGATCATTACATAATGAGTTACACTAACCAATAATCCTATTACCTCTACATGACCATAGAGTACTATGATACATATTCAAAGTACCACATATTATATAGTTTTATATATGACATCTATACATACCCCTTGGCAGTATCACCAATTTAATTTACCATATTCTGAGTTCAGAGATTTCTATGAGCATCCTTTAGATGAGATCATAGGCTATAATTTTCCTTCCAAATATTCCCCAAAAAAATTAAATATTATGAAAACTAAAAAAATATTTAAATAAATCAAAAATACAAAAACTATTCAATATACACATGTTTACTAGCTCCTTGGAATCTATATTATTTAATTTATGTTAGTAGATAACATATCATTTATTTTTTATACACACATATGTTTCATTCATACTAGAGTTTGATAAATTCATACACCATATCAATGATATATGCACATGCAAATGTGGGACCTTTCCTCTTCTAGTATAACACACTACATTGTAAACATCTTCTATTTAATCATGATCAATATAGGTTATATTATTTTATTATCATTTTTACATTATCATGTTGAGATTATATACTAACAATTACACATGTATATACTCATGCTTACATTTTACACTATGTACTTTATATGCTATGGAACATGAATTTTTTCGCTAACACATATATGCAAGGACTGATATGATATGCTTATATTGGTTACTTATACTTCATTTTAGGACATTATAATTACCTTAAGTGTACTTATTATTTACTATTATATTTCTTTTAAAATTTTTGAATATGTTCATTAATTTTAGGCCCATATGCCATTGATTGTTATTAATTTATGTGTGTACATTTGAATATGTCCTCCCTTGGAGTGTGTGACATTTGAAATTCCACTTTTTTGTGGTCTCCTTAGATTAATTTTGTGTAAGATTGAGTGTTCTTATGAGTGTTCTTGATTATTTCATGAGCTTGTATTATACTTATTTCTCCACAATTGAGTATGTTAACATGTTGTGGCATTCAATATATGGTCATATTAGTTTTAAGAGTTCATATATTCTTGACACAAAGGGTATGATAAGAGGTCTTTCCAAGAAAAAATTCAAAAAGGATAATGCATGCAAGTCATGTATTATTGAGAAGCATCATAGGGAGTGTTTATAATAATAAAATGGAAATAAAACACACCTTTAGATTTGTTTCATTCAGATTTATGTGGAACAATGTCTTATAGAAGTCTTGGTGAGAGTTTTTATTTCATTTCCTTCATATATGATGCTACAAGATTTATGTGGGTTTTTTCTATTGAAATAAAAGAGTGGATATTTTTCATATTTTAAAACTTTCAAATATTTGGCTAAAAAATAATGTGGATAATCCATCAATTGCCTAAGAATATATAGATGAGGTGAATTTTATTTAATTAATTTAACAAGTTTTGTGTTTCACATGGAATGAAAAATAATTTAATAAGCCCTTATACACCAAAATATATTGGCATTGATGAAATAAATAATATATCCATAATGAATTTATAAAGGAATATTTTCAATAATAATCACATAAAAATATTTTTTTGGGTTGAAGTAGTGAAATTAATAGTCTACATCATAAATAAAAGTTCTATAATGGTAGTCAAAGACAAAACACCTTATGAAGCTTGGCATGGTAGAAAACTAGTTGTTTCTCATCTTAAGGTATTTTATTGTTTATATTTTTTACATGTTCTAGATGAGAAGAGGAAAATATTATATCCAAAGAGTGTTACTCATATTTTCACATGGTATATTGATGAAAATAACAAATATAGATTTTATAGTCCTACTAATAAATCCACAATTATTTCTAGGGATTTTAATTTTTTCCAAAATGAGGTATATGTTGAATTTAATAATGTAATTATAGAATTAATAATATAATGGGAATAACCTCTTGAATTTTATTTTTAGGGATTAAAAATTACTACACATGTTTCTAACTCAATATTAAATAATATTAGCTCTTCACAAGAGACTAGTCATTTATCTTCATGAACTTCAAGTAAAAGCAAGTATTTATTGAGTCCACATTCAACCAATAAAATTTTGGATCAAAATTATGAAATAAGGATCACAAGGAATCAACATCATGAAGGTAATTTTTTTATGATGCTTATGAAGAAAATACTATGTTTGCATTATAATATATGGCTAGTGAACCTATAAATTATGTAAAAGCTATTCAAATGAAAGAATCGGTTGGTGCTATGAAATTTTTGATGAATTAATATGAGAGGAATGACACATGGATTATTTTTAAACATCCATATAATAAATATATAATTGTAACCAAGTGGGTCTACAAGACCAAAGTTAAGAGTGATTGAATAATTGACAAGCTAAAAGCTAAACTAGCTAAAAAAGGGTTTGCAAATATATATGGGCTTGAAAATGAGGAAACCTATGAACCTATGGTATGTAAATATATTATAATACTAATGATTTATATATTTACTCATAAAATATGTAAAATCCATCAAAAAGATATAAAAATTTCATTTATAAATGGAGTGTTTGAATAAGTATATGTAGGGAAACAAAAAGGTTTTGAGGTAAGTAGTAAAGAATTTTGGGTATATAATTTGAAGAAGGATATTTATGGGCTGAATTAATCTCCAAGATATTGGTACTTAAGAACTAATAGTTGGTTATTGGATCAAGTATTTATAATAAGTTAAAATGAACCAACTCTTTATATACACACATTTACTTCTAATGTTTTATTTATTTATCTATCTGTAGATGACTTGATATTCATAGGTAGCTCTATGGAGATGTTGAATCGCTTCAAGGAAGATATGAAATCATAATTTGATATGACTGATATTTGAATTATGATTTAATTTCTTGGCATGGAATTCCATCAAAATAAAGATGATTTATTCATTTGACAAGCCAAGTATTCTCAAGACATGTTTGTTTAACCCTTTTTGGTTAGTTTTGGATAGATAAGGGTTAAGGGGTTAGATTAAATTCATCAAATGGATGAATAAAAATATTCTAAATCAATTCAATTAAATTAGTTTAGATAACACAATATACTAAATTCAAAAAATTATCTAATATGTAAAGTAAAATGTTGATTGATATTATGATAATTTTAACACAAAGAAGAGATAATACTTATCTTGTTTACAGATGTGCAAGTAGATATAAGATGTATAAATTTAGGAAAAAATAGACTAATGCTTAGGATAGTATATTTAAATTATATAAATATTATTTCTTTAGGCTTGGGCACTATCATTGACCTATGGACACTAGCATCGATACTTCTATCTATGGATTGATGCTTATGTTCTATATATAATATTCATTATATTCATAAGTAACCATCTAGACCCATTAGGTTATTTTTCATCCTTTATATTGATATATATGGCTCATACACACATGACTATATATATCTCTAACCCTAGTTATTAACCTTAGTTCATGTCACCTTGCCAAAAATGGGTTAGTGGGCTCACAAATTTGAGTTGACCTCAAGGACCTATTTGTCAATGAGTAATACCTATATAGCCAATACTTCAAGGAGGGCCTCAAACATATGTAGTTCTCCCCTTAGTGTGGAATTTTGTGTATATAAGGGTGAAATATTCTATATTCAAGGGCATGCAATGATATATATTATAACTTGATAAAAAAATCTCATTGGATATTATTTGAATGCTTCATATTTATAATATGACTATTCATATGACTGATATATAAATAAAGAAGAATAGGGTAGCATAACTCAATCATGCAATTGATTACAAGAGCTTAAATTGGTAATTTATTGGTATTTTATATAAGGATAATGAATAAGATACAATTTTTATTTATACCACACCTTTTGAAAATATCTCATGGAAGTATTAGATAAGACAAATAGGATGACCAATATGTTTCAAAATATTTCCAACTTAGATGAATTTTGAGGTACATACACTAGATAAGGAATATGTACACTTGCATTGATGCTAGTGTCCCTATGTGAATAGTGGTGTCTAATAAGATATAAAAATTCTAAACATATATAATTTATATTGAAGGAGATAAACCATATTTTAATCTTGTTGTAGTGTACAGGTGATCTAGGTCATCAAAATGATAGGGTCAAATCATAAGGTAAGTAGTTAGTCATAATGAGATGATGAATAAAGTAGAGTTGTTCAGTAACAGGAAGGTATATAACTAAATATTAGAGATTTTATTGTTATTTGAGTGTATAATATTGAGATTATATATCTAATATGATTTTAGTATCTACATTTTCCCCTCTTCAATATAGTAATGCATAAGAATGAAATTACTAGGTTAAAGGAAAGAAATGTGTACTTGGGTGTGTATAACACATCTTGCCTTTGCTTGTACCCTAGTGAATTTAATATTAGTTTATAACCTATAACCAATATCATGTTATAATACAAATTAGTGCATGTAATATATAATGCTTGAAAAGTAAAGAGAGCAAGAAAAGAGTACACATGTGTGTCGATGAAACTAGTTTACCCTTTGTACTTTTCTTCGATAAATATGATCCATTATAAATAATTAGAGCTAAGATAGGTTAATAACTAATTTTTTTATTTTTTTAGATGAAACCTAGAGATTAATTATACCCTAATTTGGTGTAAGGGTGAGTTGTGACATGACCATTGAGACCACTAAATCTCAATCACACAACTCAAATGAATGTAATAAACCCAAGTTAACTGGTATAAATAACTCAACATGAAAAGGGGACTATTTATAAGGCTATATATTGAACTTAATCTCAATTTCACTTCTCAAAAGAGCTAACTTCTATAGATGAGAAAAGCTCAAAATGGTTCTTCTTGGTAAAAATGGTGATTCCTAGTAAAATATTTTGAATATATATTTGTAATTTTTTGTGCACTTAAATGGTATATGCACATTTGATGTGTCTTAATCTAAATTATCTATAAACATGTAACCTCTGATATGTAACTGCATATAATATTATCACAAAATCTGAATAACTTTATCCCAAACTTGTAAAAACTCAGTGCCAAATGTATAGGATTTTAACCCAAGTGTATATTTAAATCATTTAAATTATTACAATTTTTTATGTTTGGGTTCATATCTCTATGAAATTCCCCCAATAATATTCCCACACTTTTGATTTGAGTGGAGTGGAATTTGGTAGTCACCTTACCTTAAAAGGATAAGATAACTATATTAATTGTATATGAATCATGTAGAATATAGGAGTAACATATCTATGTAGATATATCAATGAATATAAAATATATGATCAAAAAAAGACCCAAGATGCATGATATGTAATATATGGTTATATAAATTTTAATATTTTACATATTCTTGACATAAAGGTTAAGGTAAGAGGTCTTCCCAAGCTAAATTTTAAAAAGGATAATGCATGCAAGTCATGTGTTGTTGAGAAACATCATAGGGAGACTTTCCAATAATAAAAATGAGAGAAAACACACATTTGGATCTAGTTCATTTATATTTACATGGACTAATGTCCTATAGAAGTTTTGATAAGAAGTTTTATTTCATTTTCTTCATAGATGATATTATAAGGTTTATGCGAGTTTTTCATTAAATTAAAAAAGCAAATATTTTTCATATTTTAAAACTTTTTAAACTATTTTGTTCAAAAATTAATGTGGATAATCCATCAAGTCCCTAAGAATATATAAATGAGATGAGTTTTATTCTAATGAATTTAACAAGTTTTGTGTTTCACATTGAATCAAAAGGAAGTTAACAACTCCTTACATACCACAATATAATGGTGTTGTTAAAAGAAAGAATATATCCATAATGGAGTTAGAAAGGAATATGTTGGATAATAAGCACCTTTAATGTTTTTTTTGGGTTAAAATAGGGAAAACAACATTCTACATCATAAACAAATTTTTTACAATGGTAGCCAAAGATAAACCACCTTATGAACCTTGGTATGGTAGAATACAAGTAGGTACCCATCTTAAGGTATTTGATTGTTTATAGTTTTTACATGTTCTAGATAAGAAATAAGTACAAACCTTCATCATATTGATATTAAATGGAAACACCATATTCTTTTCCATATAGGATTTTCCAATCAATATATTTTTATATCTTTTATCAAAAATAGAACAAACATCATCTTCAAAAAGTAGATTCAAACCTTTTTCTACTAATTTGTCAACACTAATCATATTTTATCTTATATTTGGAGAAAACTAAGAATCCTTAATTTCAATCTTCCCTTTATTTTTTTTATTTTAATGTTTCTCTTTCATTCAAATTGAATGGAATTTCCATCTCCCAATTATAGTTATATTTTTAAAGAGTCATCTAACTTATTGAAACCATATTTATGACTTTCCATGTGATTTGAGCACCTTGAATCAAGAAACCACCAATTATATGCTTCCTATATTCCAAAATTATATGTGAGACTATAATATGAACCATATTAAACATCACTTTTCTCAACTTAGAAATCTTTATTTTCACTCTCTTGATTAACTTGATTCTTAGTTGCTAGTATCCTATAATAGTTTATCACGTGTCCTTTTTTTGTAGTAATAACAAGTATAATTACTCTTAATTATGAAGTTAGATTCAAAATTTCCCTTTGAATTTGAGTTTTTATAACTTTCCTAATTCTTAATTTTGTTTTTATCTTTAGTATTTTAAACATTTTCCTTGGTTTTAAGTGCTTGTTATGTATAGTCTCATCTTATCCTCATGGGATAAGAGAGAACCCACTAACTTATCAATAATTATAGTGTTCATGTTAGGTTGTGGAGCTAAAAGCTTCACTGATGTAGACATGGAGGAGGTTGCTAAGAGGTTGCTGAGTTGCAGAGCAACCAACATCGGTCTGATCAGCTGACGTCAGTTATATACAATGAGAAGAGCAACTGATGTCGGTCAGGGATCGGCTGGCATCGGTCACCTCCAGGCAGACAGGGACCGACGTCGATCACCTATGTGGTTCCAAAACTGCTTGTTCATAGACAATTAGTTAACGAACTAGTTGTTTGCATGTCAAAAGCCAATTTTAGACTTGAGCTATGGATCTAATTATTGTAGTTAGATGTCTAATTATTTTTTGCATGAGATCTATATAATAGACTCATGGGCTGTATTTTAATTTTTGCTAGAGAGTAAGAGAGCAAAAATTAGCTCCTTCAGAGTGAAGAGAGCAAGGTGTGTTCCTCCTAGTGCCACAGTGCCAAGTATGGGTGCTGGTTTGGAGAATCAGAAGGATTCTTCATGTATGTAGGATCTTGGTCAGCAGGTGTGTAAGGCCACGTTTGGAGATCTACATGGTAAGTAAGATCATTGATTTGTAGGTGTATGTGTGTGCAAGATCTAGGTTTGCAGGTGTGCAGAACTAGATTGATTTACAGGTGTGCAAGATTAGGGAGGTCAACAACACAATAAGGAGCAATATCAGGGCAGATCTACTTGGAGTATGGTGTGTACTCAATTGGAGAGCAAAGAGGAAGGCAAGGTAGATCCTTCCAAAGTAAGATCATTTGAGTTGTAGGTTGTTGCAAGTTCATGGGAGATCTACTTGGAGTGCGTTGTGTACTCAGTTGAGTATGTGTGTATACTCGATGTACTGGCAATAGTGGATATTGACTGGTTGGAGGTGAACACCAACTCTATGTTTGATTTGTGTGTTGGGACCATAAGAGAGAGAGTGAGCTCTTGAAGATATTTATTGTTTATGCCCTAGAGGTGTGTAAGGAAGAAGACTGTGGCATCTTCTTTGTTGTATTTCCTTCTGGAAGAGTATTAATACAATTGGGTATTGTCTCTCATATTTTGTGTTATTTTTGAATTCTAGTTACTTGTGATTCTGGTTTAATTCTGCATGTTAGTTGCTTGTATATGGTAATCAGTTGTGCTTCCTAGATCCTGACAAGTGGTATCAAAGCTAAGGTTGCAGGGAGTAGGTTCGTGTTTGATTACAGGTCACTCTCAGGGGTTTCTGATTGAGTGGGAGTATAGCAATGGCAAAAGAAAGTACACTAAGAATGGAGGAATTCAAAGGCATGAATGGTCAATTATAGTGTTATGAAAAGAAAGAGCAGGTAAATAAATATTGTTGGTTGGCAGAAGATCAACATGAAAGAACTGAAGAAGCAGATGTTACAGGTGTTTTTGCACAGGATGCTCTAGGATGTTCCTTAGATAAAGTAGAATCTTGGTTTATAGATTTTGTTTCCTCTTTCCATGCAACCCCAATTAGAGGGGTTGGTGAGCCTTGTTAAAGTATTGGCAAAGGGGAAGTGCGGCTGAAATTGCAGACGGCCAACACATGGGTGTTGAATGAGGTCATGCAGGTCCTAGTCTTGAAGATGTGGCTAATTGCTTCAGGAAAGTTGGGTGATGAGAGATGCAAAAGAACTCTCACAATGGATGCACCTAAATTAGTGTGTGTTAAGACAGTAGGTACTCTTTATCTACCTACTTATATTATTGATTCTTCTTCTATTGTGAAGACGTGGCTTTGTAGGCTTGGTCACATGAGCAAGAAGGAGATGCATGTTCTTAAGCAAAAGTTAGATGTCTTTGACAAACTTAAGAACTAGAAAGCCTTGGTGTTCTTGGAGGAGATGATGGATAGAGATCAGTGGAGAAGCTTGGACATCTCTGAGTAGGGCGGTTTGGATATGGTTTTGATCCATGGAGAGCTCACGAGTAAAAAGTCATCACTCATAGGTGAACATAGTTACCAGTGTCAGTCAGGAGGAATCGGTGTCGAACAGATAGATGCCAATGTTGGTCATGTGCAGACTAGAGATGGTGGTGTCAGGTAGGGTGGTTGCCAGTGTTGGTCAGGGAACTAATGTCAGTGACAAGATAAGACCAATGTCAGTCAGGAAACTGGTGTCGATAGAAAGGACAATCACATGGAACTAACGTCAGTTAGATGTAGATTGTGTGGTGACCAAGGTCGGTCACTGTAATGGATTTTGGGCAGACAACAAGCTGTTAAGGAGTCTCAAATGCCTATATGGAGGACTGAAAGGCTAAGTAAGCCTCAAATTCATTGTTCCTCTTCTTTATACTCATTGCTCACTGCAGAGCAAGAAGGATCTAGGAAACAGTGGGAGCATGGCATGACCAGGATGTAGAACCAAATGAGAGATTTGGTAGGGTTACCAGTTGGTATGAAAGCACTGAGAGATGAATGGATTCCTTGGTTAAAGAATAGAGAGAATGGATACATGAGATGGAAGGCCAGGTCATATGGTCTTGAGGAAGATGCAGGACAGTGGTATAGGGTTTGACAGGTGGATGACAAATTAGGGTTTTAGTCAATGTCAGTGTAACTATTGTGTTGGTCTTACTAGGTTGGATAATGATTGCAACATTATCTTGTTACTGTATGTGGATGGTATGCTAGTTACAGGTTCAGACATACAGGGTTTTGCTAAGCTAAGGGTAAGATTAGTTTAGTGGTTTGCCATGAAGGATTTGGGAGCAGCAAAATTCTTTGGCATGAGTAATCCTAGAGACAGGGAAGATCACAAGTTGATGTTGTCACAGGATGATTGTGTGAAGGTAGTGCAAGATGCAAAATAGGGCAGCACACCTATGGATGGATAGTTCACAGAATAGGGTCCCCAATCACATGATGAGGTTGAGTATGTGTACTCCCTGAGTTTGCCCATGTAGTGGGAGATGTTAGAAAGTTTGGAGCTGATCTGGGAAAGAAGCACTAGAGGGCAGTTCAGTGGATTCTCAGGTATCTAAGAGGGACCAGTAGCAGGGATTCATGCTATGCAAGGTCAAGTACTTTGGATGTGGTAGGTTACTTGGATGATAGGGGTTACACCATAGGATGTGTGGTGGTTGGTCTTTAGGGTTGAGCTTGAAGAGGGATACAATCTAGGAAACAAATTAGACGGTGTACAGGTATAGGTATAGTGTAGTTGTTTATCTCCAAGTGGGAGATTGTTAGGTTGTGGAGCTAAAAGCTTCACTGATGTAGACATGGAGGAGGTTGCTAAGTTGTAGAGCAACTGACGTTGGTCTGATTAGCTGACGTCAGTCATATACAGTGAGAAGAGCAATTGATGTCAGTCAGGGATCAGCTGGCATTAGTCACCTCCACGCAGACAGGGACTGACATCGGTCACCTATGTAGTTCCAGAACTGCTTGTTCACATATAGTTAGTTAATGAACCAGTTGTTTGCATGTCAAAGGGCAATTTTAGACTTGATCTATGGATCTAATTATTGTAATTAGATGTCTAATTATTGTTTTCATGAGATCTATATAATAGACTCATGGGCTGTATTGTAATTTGTGCTAGAGAGTAAGAGAGCAAAAATTAGCTCCTTCAGAGTGAAGAGAGCAAGGTGTGTTCCTCCTAATGCCACAGTGCCAAGTATGGGTGCTAGTTTGGAGAATCAGAAGGATTCTTCATGTATGTAAGATCTTGGCCAGCAGGTGTGCAAGGCCACGTTTGGAGATCTACATGGTAAGTAAGATCATTGATTTGTAGGTGTATGTGTGTGTGAGATCTAGGTTTAAAGGTGTGCAGAACCAAATTGATTTTTAGGTGTGTAAGATCAGGGAGGTCAGAAACACAATAGGGAGCAATATCAGGGGAGATCTACTTGGAGTACGGTGTGTACTCAGTTGGAGAGCAAAGAGGAAGGCAAGGTAGATCCTTGCAAAGTAAGATCATTTGAGTTGCAGGTTGTTGCAAGTTCATGGGAGATCTACTTGGAGTGCATTGTGTACTCGATTGAGTATGTGTGTATAATCGATGTACTGGTAGTAGTGGATATTGACTGGTTGGAGGTGAACACCAACTCTGTGTTTGAGTTGTGTGTTGGGACTGTAAGAGAGAGAGAGTGAGCTCTTGAAGAGATTTACTGTTTATGCCCTAGAGGTGTGGGAGCCCTAGAGGTGTGTAAAGAAGAAGACTGTGGCATCTTCTTTGTTGTATTTCCTTTTGGAAGAGTATTAATACAATTGGGTATTGTCTCTCATATTCTGTGTTATTTCCGAATTCTAGTTACTTGTGATTCTGGTTTAATTCCGCATGTTAGTTGCTTGTATATGGTAATCAGTTGTGCTTCCTAGATCCTCTCACATGTCCTTACACTCTTTAATATTGATCACAATATGTATCTATATTTGAATTAAATATATAAAAATATTATACATTATAACACTAGTGTGCATATTATATCCATAAACTCTCATTCTATACACTAAGTCAATTACCCTTATGAAATAATCTCTAACTCCTTCAAAACTTGATATTCTCAAATTTTGAAAATTAATTTTAAGGATTTATATTTTAACTTATATTAACTTAATAGAGTCTTTATATGAATTATCCAAGGTATTACATGCCTCATATGCAAGCTTTCATCTTGAAATTCTTATATAAATGCCTAGGTCCATGACACTCTAAAGATAGAAGAAAGTTTGTGCATCCACCTTTCCCTCATTAATTTTATTCTTTTATAATATTGAGTCAAGGTATTATAATATTGAGTTGGTATGTAATCATGTAAAAAATTCTCAAAAAATCATTTCCATACAATAATTATCTTCAACCAATTCCTCCAATATGCAAAGTTGTCACCTTTGAAAACATGAATATTCATGGAATTAGAATTCACTAAAGTCATTATTTCTTATGATAATGGCTTGAAACCCTTATGAAACTTTTGTGAAAATGGATATAATAAAAAATTAAAGTTTTAAATTTATGGAGGGATTCAAAATCATCTCTTAGTTAAAATGAAATTGAATTTATGTATCAGCCAATCTATGCCAAAATCACTAGTTAATCTGGCAATATTGTAAGTGAGATTGTCGACCATAAATTGTACATGAAAAATTTTAATCTAAAAACACATGTTTTTTGGTCTTATTTATATCATAAATATAATAAAATTATATCTTAAAAATTCAAAAAGGTTTTCAAATTGAAATAATGTGTCACACCCCCTTATGGACATTTCTTATTAATAAATAATTATTTAAAATAGGCCTAATACAATATAACTTGCATGACAAGTTATTTTAAGAAAAGAATAAATTAAAAAAACAAATAAATAAATTTAAATGAAATATAGGTAATTTATAATTATATGTATTAAATTACACTCTAATACAATTAAATTATATTGAAGCAAACAAGTTTGACTTATATTTAAGATAAGGTCAACATGCAAGAAGCATTGTTCAACAAGTAGTCAAATCATGAAACCAACTCAAATATAGTACCTAAAATTCCATATAAAATATTAATTGAGTTAAATAAACTTTAATTTTGGATAATTAACACTAAAAAATGTGCCCCACCTCTTGGAAACTCATTTGAGTAATCAAATATTCAACTAGACTTAATTGGCCATTCTAATGATTTTTTAAAAAATTATTGAAAAATGTCCAAAATTAATCAAATAGATAGTTTATGAAATAATTTAATTAAACAAACTTCATAATAATATAAAACACTAAATAAAATAAATCTAACACTAATAATCAAGTGCCCAAATTGGCATCAGACTCAACATACATTCCCTTTTCTTAGATCATGCATACCACCTAACCCTTAGATTAGATAGTCCATGTTTACCATATAATCACATTTTGATTACCTATACATACTTGTTTCCATATAATTATAACTTGGATCTAGTTAGGATCTACATTCTCTACTATATGTGTAGATTCTATTAGGTAATATTTAGATGGTGATTAATTCACCTTAGGCTAAATAACTCATATTTAATTTTTATTAGTTTGTTATGAATTATTATAATACTCATTACCAAATCTAGGGTATTTTTTTGTATTCCATACTATTATTTAGGTTATTTTTTGGGATATGTCTTGAGCTATTTAGAAGCCTATGTAATAATTATTTACTAGTTTAATAATATTATTATTTGGGCTCTTCATTTGGTATCAAAGTAATATATCTCTAAACTTGGTCATGCATGGGAGGTAGAAGGAGGGTTATGGAAGAGAAAAAAAGTGTGGATCCTTATGTCACCTTCTCTCTCCACATCATTGCCCTTTTTCATTAAAATTTATCATATAAACATGTTGGAATTGCATTGGAGCTGTTGAAACATGATTTATAATTGGTTGGAATTGATTTATACTCTAACATTTAATCAAATTAGCCCACAGAGGAGTGAGAGATATTATAGTTTGGGAATAAACTCATTATAAATGTAATAATCATATTTTTATTCTCCCTTCAACCTTTGGGATGCCATTTTAGCTATATGTATTAGTGTTTTATTAAAAAATTAGTTTTTGGTAAAAAAAATTACCTTAGACTTTGGTGAGATGCATAAAACTATTCTAAACTGCCCTATAATCATCAAAATTTCCATTCAAAAAGACTCATTTACTAAAAATTTATCTCAAAACCAAAATTTACCAACCCATGATATTCTAAATGAGGTATGTTTTTACTCATAAATTACAATTTTTCAGTCTTTAAATATAAACATGACTTTTATAGACTTGAAATGATGCATATGGGTTGGTAGGGACACTTTTTAGTAAAACATTGGTGAGAGGTTCAAATCCCCCAAAATAATTTTATAAAATAAAAACGTTTTTGGCCATTCTACCAAATTTGGCAATTCCAATAAAATTAGTCGTAGCTAGCTAAATTTAACTAGAAAACTACTAAAAAATCATTTTAAAGGGGAGGGGATATTATTTTTATTTTTAGAATAAAATTAGTGTTTTCCATAAGTTATAATATTTTATTTTAAAATCATTGTAAAAAGTTTTCTTTTTTCAAATATTACATTTAAAACAAGCAAAAACACAAAATGATGCATTTTGCACAATCATAGTGTTTGGTGCAAGCAATGCCTTTGACTCACATTTATGGATAAAGCCATCATAATTGAGTTACAACATGCATATCCTAATATTATTTCAACAATGACATCTAGGAATTATCCCTATAAACTATCAAGGATAAATAAGGTTAAACAATTTCATTTAACCATCTCTCCATTAACTGATCTATTCATTCAAAAGGTGTAAATCTTGATAGGTGGAAATTCCAAGTATATATGTAAGTTATGAACACATATATATAAATATATCTAATAAGGTGATAATGATTGGACAAACCTCTTTCAATATAGTCTAGGTACCACATACTATTATCTTTCACGTATGTTTATGCTTCTTTCACATACCAATAGGTATATAAAAAGGGTGAACTTATTCCATATACTATTAGGTATATAGGAAGGACACATATATAGAAAAGTTTAGTATATTATCTTTATGGTATATAAAAAGGGAAACCTTGATACCTAGAGTGATAAGGAACCAATCCATCACCTTTTGTTAGACACTTCATATTGTACACAATGGATGGAAATAGCCCAAAATTATTTCTACTAAATTCATAGCTTCCATGCAGTGACAACTATGTTGCATGGAAAATAAATATCATGACACATCTTAAATTTTAGGATATTTAACATGTTAATGTCATATTCACTTGAAATTATTATGATGTTGATCAATAATGTAAATTTGATAAGGAAAACCATAAGGCAAAGTTTATTATATTTTTTTAGGTATTGGATGAGGTACAACCTCATATCTATGAGGCTAAAATAGCTAAGGAAGCTTGGGATAAGCTTTAAATAATATATGAGGCCAAAAATGAAATCATTATTATCCATTTTTAGAGTCAGCTTCATATACTCAAATTTAAGTCTGGGGAAAAGGTAGAAGCTTTTTTATGATGTGTTGCATCCCTAAGGACCTCACTTCAAGTATCAATAAAACAAGTAATATATGAATATTATACCTATTATACTAAGATAACTTCCACCATCTTACCAATATATTTGTGACTATATTGACTACCACCAAATAAAAACTACCATTTTAAAAATTAGTCAACATGTTATAATAGGAAGAGTCCATGCATGCAAAATAAGAAGAATCAGAAGACCATGCTCTTGTGTCTCATCAATATAAAGGGAAGAGACAAGTCAATTTTTGTAAACAAAATTAATGTCATAAAAAAACTCCACAAGGTAATAAAAACATAAAATTTTCCTCATTTATGGAAAGAAAATCCATAACCTAAAGGATTTTTGGAATAACTCATTCACACAGGGATCATCAAGCAATAAAAATCCTAGTAACCAACAATCATCACATATACAAAAATGACAAGGTCAAAATAAGAGTAATTTCAAGAATAAAACAAAACATCAAGGCAAAATTGATAAATAGGAATACACCCACTCTAATGAGGACTTCCTATATGCCACACAGTCTCATGAAGAATCATCTTCACTAAGTTTTATTTGGTATGTTGACTTAGTGTAATTCAACACATGACTAAAATATAATATTGGTTCTATGGTATGAATGAGGCCTCTCCTAAAAATCATGTCTCTTTGGGTGATGATTCATCCTATCATGTTCAAGGCATTGGTAACATCTCCTTACCACTTGGACAACATAATTGCAAAAATTTTGATGTCTTTTATGTCTCAAAATTCACAAATAATTTACTCTCCATTATTTAGTTACTTGATTATAACCTAAAGGTTTATTTTAACTTAAAAGGTATAAAAAATATATGTCTAATCAAAGATAAGTAAAAACACTCCAAAACTATTACACAAGCCTCAAGTGTTGGGAAAATGTTATAACTTGACTTTAGTTAGCTAAAACATCAAGTACTTATAGATAATAATTCAGACTCAAATAATTTTTTGCATCATAGATATGGTCATGTAAGTTTTGGATACTTGAATGCACTCAACCAACATAACATGGTATGAGGACTTCTTCAATTGAATAAAAATATAGATATATGTCCCATTTATATACCATGGAAACAACATAAAGCATCATTTGGTCAATTAATTTCAATATCATCCAAAAAATTAGATCCAATTCATACCAATATATGTTGACAAAAGAGACCTAGTCATCATGGGTTTTAGTATTTTATTCTTTTTATTGATAACTACACAAAAACAATGTGGTTATATTATCTAAAAACCAAAGACAAAGCCTTAAACAAATTTAAAGATTTAAAAATAGTTTTGGAAACTAAAACCAATGATAAAATCAAAGGTTTATGCTCAGATTGAGGGGGAGAATACACCAATAAGGCATTTTCTACTTATTTGAAAGAACATGGAGTTCACTGACAAATGACTCCACCATACACTCCTTAGTAGAATTGTGTTGCATAATGGTGAAATCATACTATCACGGAAATTATATGTTGCATGATTTAATAATTAGGTTTGGCACATGCATATTAGGTATAATTAATATGGATAATAGTCTATTTATTGAAAGGTCACCTACTAAAACTCTTGATAATATGACTCCACATGATTCTCAGATAGGGCATAAACCTTTCATCACTCATCTTCAGGTTTTTGTATGTAAGCCATACATTCATGTTCCTAGAAAGAAGAGAAAAAAAATAGATAATAATCCATGACTTATATCTCCTTAAAGTAAAATGAAGAGTTATTGGCCTATAGACTTATGAATCCAAAAATAAATAAAATATCCATAAGGATGTTGATTTTGATGAGAAAGATAAAACCAATTTACCTTACACACACTCACTTGTTTCAAAAATTAGGTATGTAGACAATTTATAAGGTCATGAAAGCACTAATGGTGACAAATATAATTGGGATGATCAGTTAGATACTACATATCCACCCACAATAATAGTTAAACATTTTCCTAAATAGTATACAAGTACATTATGAGATGTTAAACTAGATAAAATTCTATACATATTAGCCACTAGACCAAGGAATCACATCATGACTCTATACGAGGTCAATTTGGCCCTAATGAACATATTTTTAGAATCAATGTATCCCTCTATGGTTTAGGAAGCCTTAGATTAAAAACCTTATAAGGATGCCATGAATGCATAATTTCAATCATTAATGAAACATAACACATGTCAACTTGAAGATATTTCATGAGGGAAGAATCCAATCATCTATAAATGCGTCTTCTAACATAAATATAAGTTAGATGGAAATATTGAAAAACACAAGACATGACATGTAACAAAGTGATATGCTTAGAAATAATGCATCGACTATGAGGAAACATTTTCTACCACAATCAAGATAAATACTATTAGAATGATATTTACTCTGGCTACATAGTTTGGATGGATAATTCACCAAATGGATGTGAAAAGTGCCTTTCTAAATGGATATCTAAAAGAGTAAATTTACATGACATAACCAAATGGTTTTGTCATACCTAGTAATGAAGTGAAAGTGTGTAAACTCATCAAATCTTTTTACAGTCTCAAATAAGCTCCCCCATATTGGTATATAAAAATTGATGAGATTCTCATTCAACATGGATTCTAGAGGAATCCATATGATCCAAATATCTACCTAAAAAAACAAGGGGGGAGATTACAATCATTATTTTATATGTCAATGATCTAGTCATCACTGGTAGTTTAGTGAAGATGATTTCTGCAGCTAAGATAAATTTTAACTGATCATTCAAAATGATAGGTCTTATATTTATACACTATTGTCTTTTACTAGAAGTATGGAAAAATGAACACCACATATTTGGGTCATAGATGAAAAATTCCAAGACAACACTTGATATATTTTTGATGATGGATTGTAAACCAAGTTCTACACATATGGATATAAGGCTTCAATTGTCTCATACATATCCATCACCACAAGAGAACACAACTCTTTTTTGGTAGTTAATTAGGATTCTTATTTACTTGACATATACTAGGCTAAACATCAATTATGTTATTATTTATCTCTCATGATTCATGAAAAAGCTAAAGATGTCTCACTAAAAATTAGCAAAGAGGATATTGAGATATATAGAGGGCACAATGGACTTTAGCTTAAAATAAAATTAAGAATGATAATTTTTTCTTGATAAGATATTTATACTTAGATCATGTAGGTAATATTAATGACATAAATTCCACTTAAAAATATGTTTTCTTTTTGGGATATGTTCCTATATCATGGGGACTCAAGAAATAAAAAATTGTTTCTTGATCTTCTATTAAATTAAAATATTGTGTTATAGAAGGAGCTATTCAGGGAGCGATATGGTCAAACGGAAGGATTAGGAGTACCACATAAGAAACCTACCATCCTGTATTATGACAATGAGAGTGTTTTTAAACTTATTCTCAATCTAGTGTTTCATGAACACACAAAACCATTGAGGTACAAGTATGTATGTGAACATGTCCAAAAACACAACATCCAAGTCTAATATCCCCTAATAGAAGAACAACATGAAAGTTTATTCACCAAATCACTTGTATGTGAAAAATTTGAGTCATTTAGAGAATTTCTCTCATGTTCACTTGAAACTATTCTGATTTAAGGGGGGTAATGTTAAGTAATATTTAGATGGTGATTAATTCATGATAGGATAAATAAATAATATTTAATATTTTTTAGTTTGTTATGAATTTTTATAACACCCATGACCAATTTTGGGGTATTTATTTGTATTACATCATATTATTTAGGATGTTATTTAGATATATCTTATCTTATTTATAATAATATGTAATAATTCTTTACTAACTAAATAATATTTTTATTTGTGCTCTTCACATTCCCCTTTCATATCCCTTGTAACATTATGTTCTAATTGTAGACACTCAATTCTCACCAATGTCATGTTGAAATATTAAGTTTGAAATACTTCCCACAATAATTCACAATTTAGACCAAAACCATTGAAACACTCCAATTCATCTATGCATGTTACTTGAAATTGATGAACCACAACAATATATACCTAATTAGGGAGTTTACCTATACATAGTCATCACCTTATTCTAATTTATTTCCATTCAAATTTTTACCTAGAAAATTGATGTTTTCATGCAAGGCAACTAATCAAATTCTAAGATATGTAAAAATCCTAATCAGATTCACTTAACTAATCAAATCTAATTAAATATTTAAGTAAAAAAATACATATCAAATTAGTGAATATATAATTTTGGAAAATGGAAATTCAACAAGTATCTGAAAAGGTGACATCCTTGGTCACAAAGTCAAAAATGCAAAATATCAACATAAATGCAATAAAAAATAATTTTTTTGAGCCATGCCTAACAAATGCAATATTATTTTAAAAATTGAATGAATTTCATCTCCAAAGTTGAATCAATTTTTGACTATACATATTGAACTTGAGATGTATGGTCAGTATCATTTTAGGAAAACTATAAATATAAGAGCCTCCATGGACAATTAAAAATATTTATTATGAAAATATATAATGCTAAAATCAGGCTAAAATATTTATCATTTCTTCATCTTGATTGATAAAATCCATTGCTGGACAAAGGGATATGTCATTGGAATGAACAAAGTAAATTGAAAAAGACCCCTACTTCACAAACCAAGCTCAATCATTAGCAAAACAGTTCCTATATGGGTATTCAAGGAAGGTAAATGTCTTGTTTATCTTCTTTAATTGATTTATTTGTCTAGTAATTCTAGCTTACCCTAGAAAGAAAACATAGAGTGTTAGTTCTTGAATTTGTTTTATATTTAATTCAATAACATTGTATTAACCCTCTTTTTATTTATTTTTCTACACTCATGACCCTTGTCTATAACGTTGAACTGATTTATGGGATAATGTTTTCTATTTGTGTTGGATTAGGAATGGTCTTATACCTTTTCCTATTTTGAAGGATACTTATATTGTATACTTTATTAGGATTGTACACATTTTGGTGATCTTGGCATGGATGTTACCTCACTATTCATTGAGTTATCTTAATGTTACATTTTTATATCTTATTAGTGTTGTCATTTTGTTAAGCATACCTTTCTTTCCAAAATTATTTTTTCCATTTATATAACCTAAAGGTTATCCTCTCTTTCCTACAATGGAATATCTCAACAATACCTAAGATGAAATAACTTAAGGTTTCTCTTTCTCTCAAATGATATCCTCACAAGGGTCCATTTTCCTTAACAATAATTATTATAACATTGCTCTTACCAAAATCAAGAAAAAAACCAACCCCATACCAATAAACATAATAAACATAAGCTTCAAAACCAATCAATAAAAATAAAAATTATTACTACACAATGAGGATACAAACCAAGAAGAAGAACAAGATAATTTCAATGAGCTCACTCTTAAAATGTAAAATTTCTATATGATAATATTTTATGTTTGGGAAAGTAATATGTATGAGTTAAGTATACAAAATGTAATTATTTGTATACCATTTACCCTATTAGGAAATTAACCTCTTATTTTGGTATGACTTTCCTTATTCTATATTATAGTGGTATGTTTTTATGATTGTATTATTTTTACAAGCCTATAAGGAAATAATATAAATAGATATAATTATGTAAGGA
Source organism: Torreya grandis (assembly GCA_037957365.1). Lineage (NCBI taxonomy): Eukaryota > Viridiplantae > Streptophyta > Pinopsida > Cupressales > Taxaceae > Torreya > Torreya grandis. The sequence goes on along the minus strand of JARHVA010000290.1, from coordinate 5,531,204 downwards.
TGTGTTTTTTTTGGCATTCACTACTTAGAATTGGTGTCTTGAATACTTCATTTTAACACAATTTATATTCTACAACTTCTACTACCACTATGATTATAATATTTTGTCTTTATTATGATTAAAAAATATGTATAGTATGATTATTTGTAACTTATCCCACACTATTTAGAGATTTAGACACTGAAACCTCATTCCAAACATGGCAAAGACTAGGAATACTAATGGCACAAATCAAGAATTCCTGCTTTCATCCTAGTTACTAATGTAGATTTGGTGTTTAATGCATCTCAAATTTTACTTGATTTTTTAGATTAATCAAATCTTGCTGTATGATTTTCACATGCTTACAATGTAAATAATTGATATATTGATATAGTTGTGTAAGGATGTAAGTGTGGGTGGTATTTTATACTTATCATTGGAGTCTTGTGTACCTCATTTTAGCACCATTTCCATTTTACAACTAGAAATTCATTTCATTATCAATACTTATAATTCAAGATAATTTTCACATTATGTCATTTATAGTTTAAAAAAAAGTCACTGGTAGGCTAATCAAAATATTTCCATCCATACATAACAAATATATAATAAAATATTTTCAAGAGTACCAATTAGAGTTGGTCACTTAATAAACAAATTAAATATGATCATTTGATAGATCAAGAGTTCAACTAATCATTAAGAAATATAATAATACAACTTAGAATATAGTTTTTGTTAATTTATAAACAAATATATACTAAAATAGAAAAGTTTAAATATTTTGTTTTTTTATTAAAATGTTATTCTAAAATAAAATTGTAAATTATGAAAAAATAGTACAATAACAACTTTAATAAACCTAAAATTTGAAAAGAATGTATAATAAAAAAGAACATGTAATCATGAAAATATGTGAAAACACATCATGTCCTCCTATATCTCAATGATCTCACCATATCTAAAATCTTATTAGGGGGTCACTTCATACTCAATCTTGAAGAAATAAGTTAAATAAAATAAGAAATCCTCCAAGTATAAATCATTGTATAAATAAACTTTATAGTCAAATATTGATGAAGATCAAACATCCCTAAAAGAAAAGATCCAAGTGTCTCTAATATTCATAAGTCATGAAATTTTAAACAGAATTATATGAATGTCTAAAGTGATAATAAAATTATCTCATTATTTTATAGTAAAGAGAATATTAAAAAAAAATTATTTTCAATTTCAATTTAAAAAAATAATATGCCTAAAAAATATGGTGATTTATGTATTTTTTTTTTCAAAAATTAAAATACTAACCCATTATACCTTAGTTTTTAAACTATTCCATGCTCATGCTACCTCCTATTTTTAAGGATTAATATTCATTTAACAATGTTGTACAAAATCTAGCATATGTTAATTTTTAAATAATTAGGCATCATGATTAAATTTTTCCCACAATATATAGTATCAAATGGATTTTTTTGATGAAATATATCTATTTATTAAATTAAAAAATATATACAAATAATTAACAAAAAAGTAAGGTGGTATGAGAGCACACCATGACACACTAGGGAGAGCCTAAGAGCAAAATCAAAGTACCAAAATCTAGGCAAAGCCTAGAAACACGTCACAAAGTCATAAAAAAGATAACATTTATGTAGAAAGATCAAGGCCAGTAGGTGGAGGATCCATATTATCAAGACACCAACCTAAGTTTTGTAGATCATTACCATCTGGAATAGGTTCCTAGCCAGTAACTTAAGTAGTGTTTATATCATCATCTGCTTGTGTCTGAGTGGGTTAGAGAGCCAAAAGATATTGGGGAACTTATCCAACACATTCACATGGCCTCTAGGTGGTTCCCCCCAAGCATCTAGGCATGGAAGAGGAGGAGTTCCCCAGCCATCCTATTTAGTAGGGGAAGGAGGTGGTGGATGCCACCCTCACTACTACCTAGAAGGGGAAACACGTTGGTATGGGGTACCAATATAAGAGTTGTGCCTAGAATAACTATGAAAATTCCCATGATGAGGTAGCCAATGCACTCTATCATCCAATCTAAGATCCCTAGGTGAAGAAGGCAAAACCTAAGCCATAATACAAAGAGCATCTCCCTAATGGGAGAGGAGATCCTAAAGATAACCAAGCTCCATATGCACTTTATTGGCTTGGACTTGAATCTACAAAAGAACATTGGAGATGATAGAAAATTTATACAAATAAAAAGCATTACAATTAGTAGTATCATGATTAAACATATAATTATTTTTCTTTCCAAATCTAGAAGAGAATCTCTACTCTAAAAGTATGTCAGACTTGCATGTATTTGAAGGGCATCAAGGGTTTGTATCCAAGGAGGATATGCTACCAAATGATGAATTCAAGATGGAAAGGCTTGAAAAGATCATGGATGCATGCCTAGACCCTTTGAGATTTGGAATAGTACTAGAAGATATGAGGAAGCATCTCAAGGTGGCTATAGAAGGGGCAAGTAAGTAGGTGGGCTCTAAGCTGAATGAGTCTTTTTTCAATAGATAAGCCTTAGTGTAGTATACTCCAAGCAAATTGAGAAAAATTGGGCTCCACACAATCCCCCCAAACTATGTTGAAGTGAAAGCTCCATGTTTTAAAAGATGAGGGCATACCCTAGTGGGTATTAGGCTTGTCAACCATGTCCAAATGGGGGCTAATCCTAGCATAGCCTAGTCAAGGAGTGTAGCTATAAAAAGGGGTCTCATCATAACATTTCTAATCCTTCCACCATGGATGAATGGAATGGACTAAGATTTTATGGAGCATGGAAGCTAGGAAAGCATTGAGAATTTCTTGGTAGGATTCCTAATCTGCATTGGCTAATGAAAATTTAGCTTTTGCCTCTTCCTAAGATAGCTAAGAATAAGAATGCCTATAGAAGATATCATGGATAAAATGAATTACTCTATGAAAAGTCTTGAGGGAATTGATCTAGGGGACTTCTACCAGGGGTAATTAATTATGATAAAAAATGGGAGATCACCAAAGAGAGTGGGAGTTAGTAGAGATTCCATTAAAAAAACTAGAACTATTTCAGAGTAGCCATGGCTTTATCTTTTCCCAAGCCTTATATATTTTTTTGGCTACAAAGGACATAGTGATCTAGATAGGAGACTGGATGAAGAGTAAATTGAGAAAGCTGATCCCTTTCTAGGCTTTATTTTCCTTGGGTAAGCTTGAGGAGATACAGTGTCTGAATAATGCCTTCCAAGATTTTGGGCCCTCAATGCCTTATAAAATCCATTTGGCACATAAGGTAGTAATTTACAGAGCTATGTTGATTAGTCCCATCCCTCCAATTTCATGTGTGAGGTAGTAATATTCCTAAGCCACCTTGTGGAATCCTTTACCTTAAGGGTAATTTTCCCAAAAGAAATATCTGAGCAATTTTTCCAAATTTTGGTAAGATTTTTTGGAAGGTACCTAGCATGAGGAGTAATACACATGGGTGGATGCAAGAATTTTTGAGTAGATTAAAATTTTTCTTGCCAATGAAATAGACTTGGTCACCTAGTAAAATAGCTTCTTAAAAACTCTGTCAATAACATATTTCAACAATAAGGGTGGTGAAGTATTGAAATAAAATGGGATACCAAGGAATTTAAATATTTTTTCATGTTGGATCCACTTCCAAATAAATTTAGCATCCCACACTGGCAAATGGAGGTAAGATTGTCTATAACAATGATTTTTATACCATTGGATGCTAGAGCTAGAGGCCAAGTAGAAGGTGTCAAGAAATTGTAAGGCATTATCCACATTGGCTTCATCTTAAATGAGGGTAAGGAAGGAGTCATATACAAAGTGGCCATTAAGTAATTACATATCTTCATGTGGATTAGTTTCATCGAGAGGGAGATAAATTCCCTTAATAAGGCCACTAGCTTGGGCATTGCTAAAAAGATATCCAAAACCCTCATTTATAAGAACATACAAGGTGGGCCTTGGAGAATGGAATAGAATAAGCCAAATTTATCAAAGGTAACTCCATTAATGGAGAGGATAGTTGAGGCATCAAAGAAAAACATCTGAATAGTTTGAATGAAGATGGGCTCAAAACTTAGAGCTTCAAAAAGGCCTTTCGATGAGATCATAAGCTTTTTCAAAGTCAATTTTGATGAACATAGCTTGTTTCTTAGACCATCTAGTCTAATCCATCCCTTCCCAAATGGAAATGATGTTATTTTTAAAACAAATTGGTAATGAAATAATCTAGATAGATTTATGATGTCCATTATTTATTGTGGATATCATTAAAAAAATAGTTAATATTGATTGGTCATTAATTCATTAACTATAATTTATAATAAAATTTAGTAAAATAATTTAAATTTTTAATATATATATATATATATAATGTTTTTTTTAAAAAATACATTAGATTTTTAATAATAAATCCAATATTTCTTAAATAAATTAAAAATTAAATTAAAAATTAAATTAAAATGTGATTAGCCTTTTAAAATCAACTACTTTAAATTAAATGGAAATAACCATCAATAAAAAACTTATTAATCAAGGAGATTTCATCCTTTAAATATAGCCACTCTTGAAATTAAATATTGAAAAAAATATCTAAACTAATATTATTTTCCAAAAATCTTAATCTAATATCATGTGAAAGCATAAAATATTTAAAATAAAATATATTTAATATTTTATAATAAATAATTATGTACATATCTTTTCCAAAAATCCTTCTTTATCATTTCATGAATTTTTAAAACATACAATTTCGTATCTATAACTTAGATAGGAGAAACATAGATGCAAAAATAAATTCTAGAAAAATTGAGGATCAAATTGGTAAAAAGAACAATATATTTAACTTTATTAAAAATATGTGATCTGATAATTATACATAGAATATCCAAAAATTATTATTTATGATTTCATTGACAATGAGAACACAAAAACCATTCAATAAAACATAAATTACATTTTTTAAAAAATAATTATAAATTTATTTTTCCACAACTTAAAATAAATTACTTTATTATTTTTTAGTGCGATTATTAAAAGATGTCAGAACTTAAATTATATTAATATCACAATTAAAAAAGGTTTTTTGATCAATTATAAAAAAATCATATTTTAATCCAAAAAATCATTCACAAATAATAAATCAAAATAAAAAATAAATATACTAACAATAATAAATAACAATTAAAGTAGAGCTTTCATTCCTTTATTTTATTTTTATATATAGCTTCAAAAATATCATTGTCATTCATGTTTATTAATACATATATTTTTAATAAAATTAGTATAAATATCTCTACTTTTTATTATACAGTCTACCAAGGATAAAGGATGTTATCCTTTGAGCAAAATATAATTATAAACTAGTTAGTTGGTTCTAATTTCATAATGAAATATCACCAAATTTGTCTATATTTTTTTAAAACATGGTTTAGTCTCTTAATTTTACAAATAAGGATGCAATTGTACAAAGTAGTTAAAATAAATGATTCCATAAGATAGTTTGGTGTTTCAAAACACTAGGGTGAAATAAATGGCAAGAGATGAGATTTAGGTGTCAAAGCCATAGATATTCTTACCCTAAATCTTGAGGGAAACACAACATCCATGGTAGTCAATATATTGTTATGTTTGTGTTCTATGTAAGTGATTTTATCTCTAATCATATTCTCTAGAAATATATTCACATGCCTCTTCTTTCATCATAAATGATATTGTCGATTCGCTTCACATCTGCTCTCCTAGGTAGACTCCTAATTATAGGATTGGTAATGTCCTAAATGTTGTCACATAGGACCTTCCTATGCCTCTTTTCTCCTCTCTTTCCCAAATCTTTACCCCCTTCCCTCTTTCCAAAATTTTATCCCAATAAAAATAGTAACACCCTTGCCTGAAAATAAATATTAATTTGAAATATGCAATGTTAGATAGGATTGTATTGTCACATCGTATATTTATATAGGGCCAAATCCATTTCTTTATCTCTCTTTTGGTCGATAAATTTAGTTGATCCCTGAAATCTATGTCAGAAGAAGATAAATTTTGGTTTTTTAAATTCAAATATTTTTTGGTGGGTTGGTTGATGTGCTTTGACAACATGACTTCTAGATATAATTTTAAACCATTATTTTTAGGAAAACAAATCCTAATAAACACATAAAAATGTCACCAAGGTATTTACTAAGTATTATTTTATCTATTTTTAAAAGTTTAATTTTACTTTATATATTAATGTCCATCAAATATCAAGAGTGCCTCATGGGTTTGTAAAAGATAAAATGTAAATAAGATAGGGGGAGTGCGATAATACACCCAAAAAATACTAAAGAGAAAATTACATCTAAAATGAGTAAAGGTAAAATAACAATCTAATAGAATAAAATACCATGAAGAATATAAAAAATAAGAGGATTATATGTAGTGAGATGAAATCTATTGCCTTAGAGAAACACTTTTGAGAGTTAAAGTGGTAGAAAGGTGTGTAATAGATATGAAACAATGTGAATAATTAAGTTTATGACATTTTTTTGGTCTACAACATAAGTATGGTAGATGAACACAAGGCCTCTTCCTACTAATGATATGATAATATCATTGGAAGTAAGAAGTAATTACCCTACTACATGCCCCCTTTAAGGACTTATGTCTAAAATTGATGAAGGTCAAACATATCTTAGAAGAATAGGGATAGGGCATCTTTAATCTTTAATTTATGAATATTGAGAGAGAGAAAATAGAATCTCTAAAGAGGAAAAATAATCATCCCCTTCTCATAATGAAGAGAACATATAAAAATTAAATTCTCATCAATCTCAATCTCCAAAGATAAAATCTAGAAAATGTGATTCTCCCAAGGGATATAGTGGCCTAGCTCAATGTAATGTTATGTTAGTATATGTATTTTTCTAAGTTAAGTATTATTGGTGTGTTCTTATACTTCTTCCCTCTTAATTTCATAAGTACCTTTCTTTATATTCCCATTTTTATGGTTCATTGTGTCAAAATTTCACTAACACTTTTGGTATTTTTGGAAAGTTATTTGGTTCTTATAATCCCTTTTTCTAGTCTACTCTAAGGGTAAATTATCACCTTTGTTCCACATTTTTCACTTTTATCCATTACAAGTTGTTTTATGTGTCAATAAATTTATAATTTATATTTAATTATTTATAAATAAACAAGTATTGTAGTTTTTTTATTAAGGTTAAGGGGGGCGATTTTTTTGAGATAGGGTCCCCAAACCCTAGAAGAAGTTCCACAACAAATAATAAAAAAGTCTAACATAACCCATCAAAGAAATAATCATGAACATATAAAAATAAAAACTAAAACCCAATTAAAAAATATCCTAAACACAACCTAAGAACTTGTTACTTTAGACTCCTAAATAAATCTTCCCAATAAGCCTTCATTTTGCTAAGATTTTTATCTATCTCCTCCAATAGACTTTCATAGTCTATATTATATTGGGCACTACTGATTTGGTCCTTTTTACCATTGAATTTACCTATATAGTAGGTTTCAAATAAATATTTTAAGTAAGCCTTGAGCTTCTCCATAATTTGAATTCCTTCATTCATTGCAGCCTTACTATAATTAATCAGGTAACTTATTCTGCTCTATAAATTTTCATTTCCTTGCTCAAGTAAATCCACTTTGAAGCATAGTCTTTGAATCTATATGTCCTCCTCTCTCTAAACTAAGGATTTTTTCAAATTATCATTCTCCTACTGAAGGACATTCATCTTGATCTTAAGGTTTGACATTTATCTCATGAACCACCTCATTAAGGCTTTTTTTAGGTCAAGTTCTTCGACCATTTTATCAACATTCTTCTTACCTTTGAGAAAATTGGTGAGTTGGTTAAAATCCTCATTCTTGTCCCTTTGAATTTGAGATGAGTCCCCTTTCTCTATGGTGGTAGTATCCTTCTTCCCTTTTTGATGCTTTGTCTCTATCTAAGCAATATCCTACTCTCTAGTCTTCACACTTTTGATGTTAGTTACATCTAATTCTTTACTATCACTCTCCACATCAATGACTTTACCCCCTCTTTTTTATCCTATGAAACATATAGTCTTTTTTGACCCTATTTCTCAATATTTTATTTATTTTAGCAAATGTGCTTAGATGCACCTATGAGATGCTTCTTTATACTATCGTATTCCTTGATGTTCTCTTCTCCTTTCTTGCCAATGTCTTTATTGGCCCCTTTCTTCTTACCACTAATAACCCTACTTGAGATCCTTAGGTATTTAATCCATACTTTTTAAATCTTCCTTATGTACACCAACCCTTCTTTAGATTTATCTTGTTTTTTCTAAGATAAGTCTAGAATGATTTGATTCATCCCTAAAAAATATTTGAAAATAAAAAAGATAACCCCATCATGTCTTGGGGAAGAATAATTGCCATTTTTGAATTTTTGAATAGAAGTTTCCATGGATATAAGAATGAAAAATAGTAGACTAAAGGCTATCCCATGTCTAAATTAATTAAGCATTTTTAACATTGACCATCTCACAACAATATAATAACCCTCTAAAGTAACATACTAGATAAGATTAAAAGCTACATTAGTGAAAGGTTTAAGAAGAGATTCTCTATCAAAGACATTTTTGATTTGTTCTAGTTGCTCACCATCTTCCATAAATGCCTCTTTATCTAGCTTAAATTCTTTATGGGTATAATAGATCTCGATCTCTTTAATGGATAGATCTATTACATGAGGGATGAACTCCTCTATGATGTCTAGTGTGACCCCATTGATTGTCACCAATATCTCATCCCAAGCATTAGTGAATAGGGTGGAAAGGTGTCTATAAAAACCTTTGATTCTCTCCATGAAGTCCATGAAACCTCTAACTTTTAGGGTGTTCCAAACTCTAATGTTTTTCCTAACCTATGTTTGGAGATTAGGTTTGATTCTATTAGGTAGACCCATGGTGTTTATATTATCCATGTAATAGAATAACCTAACTTTTTGTAGTCCCTGTGTGTCAATACCATCCAATAAGTGTTATGATCAAAGGATAAATTATGATATTTTTCAATTTTATTTTCCCTTTCTAGAAACTTCTCCCTAGCATTGTTGAGATCCAAGGGCCTTAAATTAATTCCTAGGATTAAACTTTGCATCCCCCTACCTAAAAGGGATATCATTAAGAAGCTAATTGTTATTATAATTGATTTTCCCTTCATTGGCAACTTTAGAAATCAAATCTATAGGGAGGTTCTCAAGTCCAAACCAAGTTCTATAACCAACATTGATAACTCCCCTGTTATCAAACTAGTCATTGATCCCATTACCTTCTTTATATGTGTGTTGGATTCACACCTACTATAATGAGTTTAAAATTTCTCTAGCTTCATCAATAACATGTTTAATGGACCAAATTATGGGGTTTATTCCATTAAGGCAATTTAAAATGTTCAGGGAGTCTCCCTCTACCACCAAATTTTAGACATTAATTGGTTTAGCTAATCTGATTCCCCATAAGGATGCCAAAGCCTCAGCCCAATGGTTAGTATTTATACCCATGTCTCCCACATAGGATATAATTAAATTCCCTTTAGGGTCTTGTTGATGCAGTGGATTGCACCCAGGGCAGGAGGTCCAACTCCCGCCCTTCCACATGTAATGATGGAAACTCCCCTTTCGCCTGTGGGATCGACTAAGCTGGAGGGGAGAGTATTTAGATAAGGGCTAGCTCCCTCTGATGTATCCTTTAGGCCTTGGTTTATCCTACTACTAACAAATAAAATGAAAAAGGAGGGGGGATGAAAAGGGGGAGAGAGATGCTAAAAATATAACCTAAGCCTAAAAATGAAAAGGTGATACACCAAAAAAGTTGACCCATATCTAGAGACTCTCCCCTCCAACTTCACCAGTCCCATAGGCAAGAGTGGAGTTTCCATTTTTGCATGTGGAAGGGTGGGAGCTAGGCCTCCTACCCTGGGTGTAATCCACTGTGTCAACAATTTTTGGCACGCCCAGTGGGACCAACTAGGACAAGTTGTGTCCAAAGAGTTAAAGAATTTTTGGTGTGTTATTCAACCAACCAACCTTTGGAGGATTTTTCATCAACACCAATGGTGACTCTGAGTTGAATCAACTGGTTAAGTAGTTCTGGTTCCATTAAGAAATAGTTTTTTGGTATGTATAATTCCATCGTTTAGAGCCATGGACCCTATTTTCCTTGGCCAGCCTGGCTATGATCCTTACCATCCTTATGTTGATCCTTATTAGGTCTAATATGACTGGTCCTAGCCCTATCATGAGATATATCAACCTTATACCCACTCTTCTCATTATGTCACTTCTCCTACTCAACCTAATCTCCTTGCCAATCAACCCATTTCCACCTTTAAACGATCACTACAGGGATACGAAAAGTATGTAATAGAGCTCGACACTAGAAAGGGATGTGGTAAAGGAATTCTTGATCATGTCATCCATCAAGTGAGAAATGCACTGGATCAGGTTAAGAGTGAATGGGCTCCTATTGAAAGAGCCAATTGGCAAAGGCTTACAAGTGAGATGCTAGATGTGAGTGGTTTGATTGCATCTTTGGAAGAGAAGCTGAGTATTCATGAGAGGTAGCCTTACCAAGTCTATCAACCTGCATACTTACTGCCCCAAGTATCATATCAATCATATACAGCCCCTGCTTATGAGCCAAGTCAAGCCTGTCAAAGTCCTTTCCCCAATCATGTTGAGGAGAGTTTTGAAACAGTAAATCTTGTGTTTCAAGCTAATCTTGATAGACTGATCGAATTGGAAAATCTTCAAATGCAGTAATCTATTTTGGTAGCAAGGGAAGTGGAATCCAAACCATCACTACCCTCTCACATTGTGGCCCCATCACCCTAAAAGGAGATGCCCAGTCTGAATATCTTGAGATAGAATAAAGTGGTTGAGTCATGGAATAACAAGGAGAAAGACATTGTCTAAGAGTGTGAGGTAAAAAATGAGGTTAGTCCTTTTCAAGTCCCTCCCACCCTTCCTCAAGAAGATTCTTGCATTTCATGGTAACCTTTATGCACTCCCCATCTCTATAATGATTCCTATGGGATCCAAGAGGTGCAAAATGAGGATAATCTAGTTAAGCAGATTAAGGAATTAGAGGCTAAGATGAGACTACTTGGAGAAAGAGAGATGGAGTTTTTAGACCTTGTAAAGGAGCCTACGCCAAAAGATACCCCTTATACCAATCCTTAAGCTGATTCTAATATTGATGAAGTGTTGGTAAAGTGGAGAGATGAAAATCAAGTGATTTTGGCCCAAGGTCTACCCCCTTTTTCTCATGAGGTTTTAAAAGGATCCCTTGTTTCCTTTTCCCAACCTAATTTTGATGAGCCTTGTGTGCCCCCTCCTATTCTAGAGAAAAGTCCCTCTTGTGTGCCAAATCCTTTCTATTAGATGGCACTTGCTCATTCTGATTCATTTGATGCATCAATCGATCCTACCTTTAATCCTGTATGCCTAGCTTTTCAGCATGCCTCTTTTCAGATAGCTCTTCCTGTACATGAGTAGACCCTCCCAAATCTTCCCCAACCTCCTCAAGTATTTCAACATGATCTCCAAATTCCAAGCTAGAAGAAGGAACATCATGAACCAGCTCAGGACCTTGAAGAGGATAAAGTTTTTGTCTATTCACAGGAGCATGATTCCAATCCCAAGATCATGAGTTGGAAGCAAATAATGGAATCTTAGGGCAGAAAGGAAGAGGAGGAGAAAGGTTTTGCTCAAACCCTTGAAGAAGATGAGGTTGCTCCTACTCTTGATGATGATTGTGACCTCCAAGAAAGTCTCTTCTAGGAAGATATAGATAGGTAGATTACAGAGTTGGAGTCTAGAGCAGGTTTCCTCTACAAATGTGTGATGGACATTTCAGACCAAATATCAAATCCCATGTCTCAACACACTCCATCCACACACCTCCAAGAAATCTATTAGGCCGCACCTGATATAGATGAAGTGATAACCAAATGGAAAGAGGAGAATCATTTGATTCTAGCTCAAGGACTGTCTCCTCTTCCACATGAGTTCATCTGTTAGCCTTCCATTTCCCTCATTCTCGAGGAGGAGCTTGTCTTGAAGGAAGCAAGTGAAGAGGAGTATGCTCAGTTTATGACTAACTAGGGAGACTTCATGAGTAAGGAAGAGGAGGAGATCACCTTAGATGTCATGGAGGAGCATGGACAATCTCTTGTTCATGTTTTGAATGATTCATTTGAAGTCATTGGGGCAGGCTGCACTATTCTTCAAGGGGGCTATGAGTTGGATAAGAGTGGAGAAGGTAGAATTGGGACTCAAATAAGTATGCAAAAGGGCTGTAGGCTTTCAGATTTATCCTTTCAAGAGGTTGGTGAATCTGAAGATACTTTCTTTGAAATCATCAAGGAGGATGGTCATACCATGGAACCTGAGCATGAGGCAGAAGAGAACAAGCCAGTCAATGATGCATATTAAGGGGCTTATGGTGATGAGCTAGTAGTGATTAATTTCTTGATGAAATGCACCAACATGAAGTTACATCATTCAATAAGCTTCCAGGAACAAAAGGAATACATGTACATTGGAAGCATGTTTGAATCTGATCCACTCGGATATAAGCCAACCCAGGTGGCAGGCAAGAGGAGTGGGTCACCAACTCTCCATTTCATTTAGCCACTTGTCTGACACCATAAGTTTCCTTGCCAGGAAGGAGACTTAAGAATTTTTCCCTTTGATCCAAGAGGGAAGCATATGTACCTGGTTAGTTGTATATAGTATTTGTTTTTAGTTTCTTTTCCTACTTTCCCTAAGTGCAGTTTACACAAGTAGTGTTTTTAGTCTTGTGTGTGCTTTCCCTTGTATCTGGGGTAAAAAGCTTCATGTTTGATTCTTGGATCTTTAGGGCTGTTGCTAACCTTTCTTCAAAGCTGCATTCTGACTCCGTGCCCAATGGACTACAAGGCAACTGGTCTCTAAGCATAGCAGGCATGCTTCACCTGGGAGTCACCAATTTGTTGACCATTTTTTCCCAACAGGCCAAAAAAATGGGTCCCCCTTCTTATTTATGTTATTTTAAGCCAGTACTTTTGATTTTTGTATGAGTCTTGCAATTTCTATAGACTCTGTAGAATTTATATGGACTCTATAGGTGTAGCCATTTAGTAGATGAAGAACTAGTCAAAGAGTGCAAGGTTTTAAAAATCTTCTTTGGACTCTTGTCTAAAGAAATTCATAAGGATAGTGAGCTTAAAGTCATTCAATGACATGATCTTTCAAAGAGTTAGCAGCTTTGAACCGTTGAACCATTGAACCAGTTCAATGCTTTGGTTCAATGCCTTGTTCAATCGGCAAGTTCATCACTTCAGTTCAAAGGCTTGGTTCAATTTAGTTGGTTCGACACTTTGACAAAAGTTTAATGCCTTAGTTCAATCAGCAAAGTTCATTGCTTGGTTCAAAGGCTTGGTTTAATAAGAGAATGATGTGCAGTGTTTAACTATTGAACCATTTTGGGTTTAAGTGGTTAGTTCAAGTGGTTGGTTCAAAGGAATGGTTCAAACACTTGGTTCAAGTGGTAGATTCAAAGGCTTGGTTCAATAAAGGAGTGGCACGCAGTGTTGAACAATTTAACCATTAAACCATTGAACCATTTTTGGTTCAATCAATTAGTTTAATGTCTTAGTTCAATCAGGTAGTTCAAAGGATCATCCCAAAAAGTGAAGGACAAGTGCCCTTGTGGAGGGCAATTCCAGATTCAAGAGCCCTTGTGGAGGGTAGAGAACGCTTCAAAGAGAGCCATAAAGGACAATTTCTTTTGGAAAATTTTTAAGGCAGTCAACAGAGGCAAGGAAGAAATCCTTCAGACTTTTTTTTAAAGATATTCATTCAGACAAAAAGTCTGAAGGAATTTAGAAAAGATGTAAACAAGAAACCTGAAAGTAAAAGAAAAGGACCCCAGGAAAAAACCCACAAAAAAAGCCCATAGAAAAGGCCCAAAGGAATTTGCCAAGGATGGTGACATCCCAAAAGCCATCAATATCAAGGAGATAGATTAGCCATTATTTTTTAAAGTGACAATAGGTGCATAGACATCAAATTTAAGTTGGTGAAATAGTTGTTTGCTTTTAAATTGCCTGAGCGCCAACCATGAAAAGAGCCCAAGGAACACAGTGACCCACCACAAGACCATCCTTGAGGGCTAAAGGAGTAAAAAGAGACAAAACCAGGATGAGACAAGGCAAGAAATAGACAAATCATCTAAGTGGTGAGAGGAGGTATCAACTCAGGGATTTATTCTTGTAGTTGGAACAACACTTGCCAGGTGGTCACCAAAAAGTGTAAATAGTAAGCGGCACAACTTGTTTTCTCCAATTTACATTCATAAGTAGACAAGCCATGTAAATGCCTTAAAGGGAGAAGTCTATTCATAGAAAAGAGGCATGACTTATGCTTCCATATTAATGTTGAGACACCAAAGTCAAAGCAGGAGCTGACAATCAAACAGCTTCCTCTTTCCAAGGCTTAGAGTGCACATGGGCCAACTTGCAAAAAGAGCACCAAATTCTTTCCCATAAAGTTCCAAGTTATCTTCCTCTTTATATATATTATAAACTTCTCATTTGAGAAAATGATCCACTCTCTTAGCCTTAAGGCAAAACTCTGCCCAAAAATCTCTCAGGCTTGTAAGGCAGAGTGCTGCCAATTTTTACCTTGAATTAGGAATTAGCATTTTTACCTCTATCTGGACTTACACTTTAAAGTATATGTCTATGTTATTCTTTTGTCTTAAGTCATTGTCTTTCATGCTTCTCATAGATCGATTACAGCATGTCTAATGCATTTTGAAGTCTCTTTTCTGCAGGTCTGCCAGAAGTGTTCCTAGGGGAATGTAGGTGCCTGTGAATAGGCTACCATAAGTGTGTCTGAGGATGCCTCTGGTAGTTTCTACTTCCCTGTATTTTCATGGACCCCTAGCTAATTGTTTTAGAAGAGCTTCCCACTTCAAATGAAGTGTATGGGTGCTTCTTTTTTGGTGAAAAGTGTATATTCAGGCTGGGTGGGTCAACTTTTCTGGTGTATCACCTTTTCATTTTTAGTCTTAGGTTCTATTTTCAGCATCTCTCTCCCCCTTTTCATTTTATTTGTTAGAATTAGGAGAAACTAGGGCCTAAAGGATACATCAAAGGGAGCTAGCCCTTATCTAGAGACTCTCCCCTCCAGCTTCATCAGTCCCATAGGTGAGAGGGGAGTTTCCATTGTTGCATGTGAAAGGGCGGGAGCTAGGCCTCCTACCCCAGGTACAATCCACTGCATCAACAATTCCCACTAGGCATGCCAAAAACTATTGACACAGTGGATTGCACCTGGGGTAGGAGGCCCAACTCTTGCCCTTCCACATGTAACAATAGAAACTCCCCTCTTGCCTGTGGGACTGGTGAAGCTAGAGGGGAGAGTCTTTAGATAAGGGCTAGCTCCCTATGATGTATCCTTTAGGCCCTATTTTCTCCTACTACTAACAAATAAAATGAAAAAGGGGGATAAAAAGGGGGAGATAGATGCTAAAAATAGAACCTAAGCCTAAAAATGAAAAGGTGATACACCAGAAAAGTTGACCCACATAGCCTGAATATACACTTTTCACCAAAAAAGAAGTGCCCATACACTTCATCTAAAGTGGGAAGCTCTTCTGCAATAGTCAGCTAGGGGTCCATGAAAATACAGGGAGGAAGAAACTACTAGAGGCATCCTCAGACACACTTATGGCAGCCTATTCACAGGCACCTACATTCCCCTAGGAACACTTCTAGCAGAACTGCAAAAAAGAGAGTTCAAAATGCACTAGACATGTTTTAATGGATCTATGAGAAGCATGAAATACAATGACTTAAGACAAAAGAAGAACACACACATATACTTTAAAGTGCAAGTCCAGATAGAGGTAAAAATGATAAGTCCCGATTCAAGGTAAAAATTGGCAGTGCTCTGCCTTACAAGCCCAAGAGATTTTTGGGCAGAGTTTTACCTTAAGGCTAAGAGAGTGGATCCTTTTCTCAAATGATAAGTTTACAATATATAGAAAGAGGAAGAGAACTTGGCACTTTTTGGGAAAGACTTTGGTGCTCTTTTTGCAAGCTGGCCCATGTGCACTCTGAGCCTTGGGAAGAGGAAGCCATTTGATTGTCAGATCCTGCTTTGACTTTGGTGTCTCAACATTAATATGGAAGCATGAGTCATGCCTCTTTTCTATGAATAGATTGCTCCCTTTAAGGCATTTACGTGGCTTTTCTACTTATGAATGCAAATTAGAGAAAACAAGATGAGCCGCTTACTGTTTGTGCCATTTGGTGACCACTTGGCAAGCGCTATTCCAACTACAGGAATAAATCCCTGAGTTGATACCTCCTCTCACCAATTGGATGCTTTGTCCATTTCTTGCCTTGTCTCATCCTGGTTTTGTCTCTTTTTGCTCTTTCATTCCTCAGGGATGGTCTTCTAGTGGGTCATTGTGTTCCTTGATATTTTTTCATGGTTGGCGCTCAAGCAATTTAAAAGCAAACAACTATTTCACTAACTTAAATTTGATGTCCACACACCCATCACCACTTTAAAAAATAATGGCTAATCTGTCTCCTTGACATTGACGGCTTTTGGGATGTCACCATCCTTGGCAAATTCTTTTGGGCCTTTTTTGTGGGATTTTTCTATGGGTTTTTTTCCCTAGGTCCTTTTCTTTTGCTTTTGGGTTTCTTGTTTACAACTTTTCTGAATTCCTTCAGACTTTTTGTCTGAAGGAATTCCTTTAGACAAAAATTCCAAAGGATTTCTTCCTTGCCTCTGCCGATTGCCTTAAAAATTTTCTAAAAGAAATCATCTTTTGTGGCTCTCTTTGAAGCATTCTCTACCCTCCACAAGGGCTCTTGAACCTAGAACTACCCTCTACAAGGGCACTTATCCTTCACTTTTTGGGACGCTCCTTTGAACTGCCTGATTGAACTAAGCCATTAAACTGACCGATTGAACCAAAAATGGTTCAATGGTTCAACATTGCATGCCACTCCTTTATTAAACCAAGCCTTTGAATCTGCTACTTGAACCAAGTGTTTGAACCATTCCTTTGAATCAACCACTTAAACCAACCGCTTGAACCCAAAATGGTTCAACGGTTCAACACTGTGCACCATTCTCTTATTGAACCAAGCCTTTGAACCAAGTGATGAACTTTGTCGATTGAACCAAGGCATTGAAATTTTGTCGAAGCATCAAACCAACTGAATTAAACCAAGCCTTTGAATCGAAGGGATGAACTTATCGATTGAACCAAGGCGTTGAACCAAAGCATTGAACTGGTTCAATGGTTCAATAGTTCAAAGCTACTAACTCTTTGAAAGATCATGCCGTTGAACCACTTTAAGCTCACTTTCCTTATGAATTTCTTTAGACAAGAGTTTGAAGAAGCTTTGTAAAACCTTGCACTCTTTGACTGGTTCTTCATCTGCCGAAAGACTACACCTGCAGAGTTTGTAGAAATTGCAAGACTCATGCAAAAATCAAAAGTACTGGCTCAGAACAACATAAAAAAGAAGGGGGACCCATTTTTTTGGCCTGTTGGGCAAAAAATGGTCAACATGTCTCTAATTAAAATTCTACCCCCTACCATTCTTGGTTTCCCTTTTGACACTCCATCAGATTTTAGTTTCATCCATCCCTCAAATACATAAGTATTAAAGTTAATTTGATACATAATATATATTTAGCACTAACAAATAAATCATAAGTGGACACAAGAGTGATCAAGTAATTATTAGAACATTTATCAGTGCATGAATTATCATTCTATTATAGAGCACTATTTCAACCTTAGTTGAAATTATTTATGTTTTTAATTTCTATTTATACACTTTATTAAGTTTCATGAGCTTTGTTTCCCACTTAGGGGCCTAATAAATAGATGGTTAGTTAGTCTTACAGTAATCATTAACCCTAGTGTATGGACTAAATTTAGAGTCTTAAATTATTTATGGTAGATATAATCAAATTTATAGATACACTTAAGTTTTGTAATATCTTAAGGTGGGAATCGAAGGGAAAAAAATATGGGAACAAAACCCATAAGTTAGATTCTCAATTTTGACACTTGCTCAGAAGTGTACCAACATTGTTGGCAATAGTCTAAGATCATATCTAAATTTTAGGTTATGGTTTTTAAGAACCATGACACTATATTTTTAAGGTTAAATTCAAATAATAAATTGTATATGTCATATTCAAAATATACCTTCTTACATCTATATGTTTATTTTACTAATCAATTTAAATATTAATTAAACATTATTATCTATTTACATACATATAATTAGTTTATTTGTACTACATTTTTGTTTTTAATTTATATTAAAAAATGTTACTCATTTTTTATAGTTATCATCATGATCTATAAAGAATAAAACTTGTTTCTGTAATTGATAAGGAATTATGTCTGTCTAAATAAATATAATTCATTTATATGCACTACATGTTTGTTTTTCATTTACATAAAAAAATGTTTCTCATTATTTTTATAATTTTATTCATGTTGTAAAAATTAAAAAACTTGTTTTTGGTATTTAATATATATTTTGAAATCACTAAGGATTTTTTATTATTGATTATTTATTTTGGTGAGAGCTAAAATTGGATCTAGGACATGACAAGGGCCCCAGTCCATAGGAACCATTAAACTAAAATAAACGGCCACCATTAGCCATTGAAAACATAAATTTAACTCATTAAAATAATACAAGTTTTACTAAATCCATGAATAAATTGTCATTAAAACTGGTGAACCCAACATACGCTAAATACCTATAGAAAATAAATAACCCAAAACATACTAACATCTAACATTGTGATTTTGAAAATCACCAACACTAGAAAGGTATGTAATTTTAACCATGAAGGGTGATCACCCTCTTTCCACTATGGGAAATAAGTACCTCCTTGGTCCACTAAGTGTGTTCATCAATGGAGTCTGTATCATCTTGACATAATATTTTTGTTTATGTTTTTATTCTTCTTCAATTTTTATTTCCATAGTTTGGATAAGTTAATAAGGATTATAAATTTTTTATGGTGATCAACTCCTTGGATACAATCTCTTATTCAATATCATGAGAATAAGAATCATCCCTCTTCATTTTCCATAAGTCCAAGTTTTTTTCTTCCCATGACTGTGTAACCAATGCCTCTCTTTTTCCTATTAAAAATTGTGCCTAAAACATTTATGAATGTCAAAATCTCTTCTTCCACCTATTTAGGTGCTTTCCCTTTCAAACCACCTATTATACTATTATAGTCTCTTGATGTGATCCATAATTCATTCCCTCCATGTTCTCCATAGATGAGTTGGTGAGCCATCCTTTAAAAAGTATCATTGCTCAAAACCACCTTAGGAGAATTTTTCTCTACTCTATGTTGATTAGAAGCCAAAAATGAAGATGACACAACTTTAAGGGTTACAATCAAACCCTAACACAATGACTCTTTAACCTAAAATGTCTAATTTGAAACATGTCAATGAAAAACATGTTGAAAATTATTACACACATACACACACACAACTAGAATTAGTGATTAAAAATAACAAATACGTGTCTCTAATAATTTCAAGAAAAATTAAAACCCACATGTGTATTAATTATGGTGAAACTATGTCCCAGATTGGGTTCACACATAACTAGAATTGGTGATTCAAAATAACAAATACATGTCTCTAATAATATCAATAAAAATTAAAACCCGCATGTGTAGTAATTATGGTGATATTGTGTCTTAGACTGGTGTTGGATCAACATACCTCCCCACTTTCTTGATTTTGAAAATGGCGGACCCTTATGAATGTTTAAAAACATATGAACCTTGAAAACTTGTTTGAAGAGGTTATCTTTTTTAGAATTTGAATTTCATCCACTTGAAATGGATATTCTTTATACATGCTTAATGATAATTATTATGTTTTTGGACTAACCATGTTAATGGTTTGTCTTTGAATTTTGAATTGCAGGTTACATAAAGAAGGATAGGTTTCCCTTGTAGAAAACCCTAACATTTGAATTCAAAAGTTGGAGGGAAAACTTGTTCAAGTTTCTTAAACAACTCAACTTATGAAAAGTTTATATTTATCTAGATTTAATTAGGATTTCATTGGTTTATTACTTAATCAAGTTTTCTTTGGTTGACCCATTACTTGTTTTGGTTTATTAACCCCTCCTACTTTGGTGTCTTCTTTATCAGTTACTTGCCTCTCAAATCCTGATGACTTATTACTTTTTTAAAATTCATGGATATTTATATATCTAATGGCTCTTGCTATCTCACATATCTAATCAGATGGTGTGAATCAAATTCAAGCAAATAGGCCCACCTAAACACCAAAATATCCTTTGAAATCCTAACTTTGAGACACTTTCTTGAGGTAAATCTGTAGAGTTTTTTGAAGTGTCCCTTCAGGAAAGTTGTATCGGTCCACTTTAGTAGAAATTACCCTTCAAAGAAATTATTTTAGGCACTATTTCTTGTAGACATTTTGTCTAAAACAAATCAACCCTTCAGATTTTTTGAAACCTACCCTTCGAAAGAATTGGTTAAGACACTTTCTCAAGAAAGTGACCCTTCAAAAAATGTTTAAGGGAAACTACATGAAGTCTTTTTAGGTTCCTTGTTTTATGACTAGCCCTAATATTTGATCTTTGCAAGGACCAATCATTGATGATTACATAGATCATAATCAATGGCCTGCACTTGATCATGAGATCCATTCTAATAGTGTCAAATCACTAAAGACTTTTCAATAGAGTATAACCTTGAGGCCTATCAAAGGAACATATTTCTCAACCCTTAGAGGAACCTCATGTGTTTTTTAACATAAATAGACTTAGTATAACATACTTTTAACCTAAGTCATATCAAATATTAGAGCTCATAAAGTCATGTGCATCTTCATAAATTTGATGGTTCATTCTTCATCGCAAGATTTGATCTGACGATGTGAATTGGTTGAAGGCGTTCAACCTAATCAAAGTTTAAGTATCCAATTAAAAATGACCTAAAATGATATTGAAACTTAAAGACTTGGTTACATGGCCCAAATGGCATATTTTTTGCTTAAATAACAATGTGTTTTTCAACACAACATGACCACAAGTCTTAGGTTTAAGCCCTCTAAGAACATTAGACAAGCTTAAATTTGATAGCCTCCCACCTGTCATTTGATGTTTGTAAGAACATTTTTTACGTTCACAAGGATGTCAAATTTAAGAAAGTCTAAAATTTTAGCCTAGTGAAGGGATATATTTCTTGACCCTTTAAAAGGCACATTTGCTTTTTTAACATGAAAACTTAGTATAAGGGTTTTTAACCTAAGTTTTTATCAAAGCTCAAAGCTCATTAACTCATGTGCATCTTTGTAGATGTGATGGTCTATGCTTCATCACAGGATTTGATCCAATGGTGTGAAATGGATGAATAATTTTCAACCAAATAAAGTAAAGCGAAGGTGATCAATCAAAAAAGACCTCATAGATCATGATAAATGGACCATGCTCACTTGAATATCCAATCCAATGGTGTAAAATGAAGGAAAATTTCAAAGACTAATGGCTAGCTTCTAAAAGGACTTTCAAGGGAGTAACACGAGTGAATTTATGAATTCACCACCTCTATCATTAAAGCTATGAAAAACCCTAGTTTTCCAATAGAAAGCCCTAATTCTTTCCCAATTGAATCATAATTGCATTCAAAAGATATAAAAATCACCTTGAGAAAAGTTAAAAACACTCAATGAGATCATGTAGTCTAAGTGAAATTAACCAGTTGGAGGAATATGGCCACTACAAGACAATAATGATGAGATGAGGTAGAGGTTTACATGTCAACTAATAATGAAGGAGGATTTTATAAAGACATTGAATTGGACATAAGAGCTTTGAATAATGGTATGAAGAACTAGTCAGAAATCTTCTTTGCTATCAAACTTATACAACCATTAGCTCCTAATGAGGAATGAATTACAGCCATCAAACATAACAATGAAGATCTCATGGCAATCCATATGTCTAGATTTCACCTCATAGCTACCAAACTAGAGGTACTCCATTATGTTGATATCTTGGCTCCTATGTTCATTGATTGTAGAGTAGATGGAGATTAGATAATAAAGGAGGGTACATCAAAGAGGGTTGCTTATATAGCTCAAGTAGCTTTTAAAGGCTATTATAAGCTTCCCAAGACTCGCATAGACCTACATACAATCAAGGAATGGACCACTAAGAATGACTTAGTTAATATCTTAAGATCATGGCTAGATAAAGGAACTCATGTAATGAGAAACCGTAATGGTAAAATCCTAATTGTATAATTTAGGGGAGGGATTAGAATCATCATGACTTTTTGTAATAGGGCTTATAGAGTATGAATCACATTCCATGTTGACTCTAGGTGGGTATCCTATGTCTATTTCATGATAGAAGAGAAGCTGACTCCACCTATTAGAGAGATGATATGGATCCATCTAGGGAGATAGTTTAATGGAATTAAAAGGAAGACAATCTAGCTATTCATAATGATGTCTTATTTGTTGTATGCCTTCATGACCTCAACCTAATTCTTTTCCATCAAAAATTAGTCCCCTCATAGCAAGATTACCATTTCTCACCATTATTCCAAATTACACATATTCAAGTATAGGGACCACATGCAATTCATTTGTGATTGCATATATCCCACTCTAGTTGGGATAATTACTAGAATTCCAATGACTAGGGTTCAACCCCTCATTAGGCAATTTTTAGATCCCATTGGTGACATATGGCTCTATCTTGATTATATAATCATCAGAATTAAAGGTTACTAGACTCAGCCCTATAGGCTACCATTGCATGTCCCAATCAAGATGGCTAAGTAGGAGATATCTCATCAACTCCTTCATGGTATGGGCCATGTATGAAGAGAGAAGAATAAAGACATCCTACATATCTTTCCATATCTGATTAGGAAGACAATGATTCATAGATGGAAGCAACTAGAGATCTTAGCAAGGAATATAAAGACATTCTACTTCTAATTAGATGACCTCAAGACATGGGATCCAAAGGGAAATGTTTTATCCTATCTATAATCCAAAAAAATACATAAGGTACCTTATGAACATTAATTGGGTCCATGTGAACACTTATACACAAAGGCAACCAACTTTGAGGAAGTGTTGGCTAGGTTTAAGAGCATATATTCAAATTAGAACATAAATTGTAGAGGGAAGAAAAACCATCAGGAGAAAGATGGCAAATGAATCCCTTGTAATACCACTTCTTACCTTCCACTTTAGGTCCACCATAAGTTCCTTAATGTATGCCTCAGAAATAACAACTAGCTCAGCAACAAGTGCCCAAAATTAAAGGACCTAGTGAATAAAAGATGGAACATAGGCTAAGAGAAGGACCCTCTACCTCAACACTACCTCAAACACCCCATTCCCCTATGAAATACCTTGATATGGTTTCTTTGAAACCTTATGAAATAGTGGAAGAGTTCTTCAAGGAACTTGTAGATACATATAGGTTAGATAAGGAAGGAGATGAAGATGAAGGAGCCATAGCTGAGGTGGCACTAATTGAAGGTCCACAACCTGAAGAGACAAAAAAAGGCAAAGGAGTTGCCTTATATTTGGTCCCTATGACCAAAATAAAGAGGGAGATGGATATGGCTTTGGTTCCTAGAGCCCAAAATAAACCCAAGTGGATTGACCCAACAAGTGAGGTAAACTTGTTTAGTGAAAAATTTCCCATACATGGACCTATCATCCCTGACTGGTTCATTTATGGGAAGTTTTAAAAGATACCCTCTTAGATGCATTCATGGTCTTTAAATAGCACTACCAATGTTGAAGTCAATGATGAAGTCTATCCCTATATCTTAGAGGTCATGAAGGAACAAGAAGAGAGGATAATTATTGAGGATACTAAGGAGAGTAGTAAGAAAATAGAAAAATTAGGACAATCAAGAGGGGCTAGTTTGGAAACACTAGAAGCTTCAAATATTTCAAAAGTAGAGCTCAAGGTATAATTTAACCTTGATACAAATACACTAGAGAAGGTTAATACCAAGAAAGTAACTATTGGAACTGAAAAGGTCACTCTTAAAAGAGTGGAACCATTTACAGGACTCACTCCAATCCAATGCCAGGTAGTAAGGGAGCAACCCATTCATTAAGAAGATATTAAAATTATGGTGGAATCCCAATCAGTAATGATTGTGGTGGGAATTTAGGGAATGAAGCAAAGAATCCTAAACTTGGATAAAGATAAGAAAGACTTGGAGGCCCAAGTCTCACTATCAATTCTAGAGGACTTGCTAAAGATGTTAGATAAGTACGTCCTAGATGCCTTTAAATGATTAAAATCCATCAAACTTAGGGTTAATACCTTGGAAATTCAAGCTAAAAAGGAATAAACATTGATACAACAATGGCAAGAAACCAAAGACTAGGTGATAGAGTTGATCAAAGTACACATCACTAAATAGCCTTTGGACTTCAAGATTATCAAGGAAAAGTAGTTGAATGACATTCAAGGCATCCTGGTAGATCAAATATAGGAATTAAGTTCATGGTACAACAAGGCCAATGACTTCATAAAGGAAGATAAGGACTTGGTGAATATAACTAAGAAGTTGTTAAGAACCTTGTTGGTGACCCCTTCTCAACCTACTATCACTGGCCTAATGCATGACATGGAATTCAAGGGGGCCCACCAGCCCAAGATCAAAGTCAAGATTATTCTTTTGTAAACTATATATGCTAGTTTGTTATCATATATTAGTCTTTTGATCTAATAGGCACCTAATGACCATATGTACTATAGAGTTCTTTATAAAAGGAAAATTGTCCTTACCTATTATAAAAGTTTGAAAGAAAGATGATAGGTACACTGCCTATGTCTTTTATAATTAGGCAAGTGTTACCATTTGTAAAAAGAGGGATTTTGAGAAATTTTATACTAGAGTAATTAATATAATTGGAATTTTGCAAATATTGTCTGGTGTTATGTTATATTATTTTTCTTAATTGTAAGTGGATGTCTTAGATTTGAATGGTTCTTGGATAGATGAGATATATTTCATGTTCATGATGTTTCTAGTTTGTGATGTGCTAGACTAGTTGAAGGATTCTAAGTTCACTTCATTTTATTTGCTCTACATTTGAATGTTCTTATGAAATTCAGATTAACATAGAATTTTTTTTAAGTAATATTGAATTTTACTCATGATATTTCTATTTTCCTTTGAATCTTTCTTGATTTTTGGTGAATCTTGGGCTAATGCTATGTTGCATCATTGATTGGTTAAATGTATGCTCAAATTGAATAGAATTTTTTCATTATGTTTGAGACTAATGCTTGCAATCACATTTCTTCTCTACCTTACCCTACCTTTTACTTCTTTTTTGTCAATGATCACTTTAGTTTAAAGGTCACTATAAATATTCACTTAGATTAGCTTAGAGTTAGAAATATTGACTAGAAAGACTACAAGACTTAGACCTTAGTGGCTCCAAACCACCACATCAAATTTTTTTTATGGGAAACTCTCATATTTTACTGACTACTTCACCATAGACACATTACTTGTCACAAACTATAACTCATGCCTTGGATTTTTGTAATTCTAAAATGAGAAGTGTTCATCAAAACTAAGGAACACTCTGTGGAGTAATTAGAAGCATCAACAAGAGGTGATCCCCATTGGTATTAGAAGGAGGGCCTTATTTATAAGTATTATTATTTTCTTTGTTAAGCTTAGATTATCTTTACATCCTTTGTAAATAGCTTTACTCTGAGAGGGTTTTCTTGCTCATATTTACACTTAGTAAGGCAAAGATCCTTGTTCTTTGTAAAGTTTAGTTCAAACTTTGGTAAGTATGGATTTAAGGTGAGGAAGACTTTATTTTGGTTAAGATTGGTGTTATTTGTATGAAATTAAAATCTAATTCATTATAAGGATGCAAAGGATGGTCATATTTGCA
Source organism: Torreya grandis (assembly GCA_037957365.1). NCBI lineage: Eukaryota > Viridiplantae > Streptophyta > Pinopsida > Cupressales > Taxaceae > Torreya > Torreya grandis. Next base: position 5,505,162 of record JARHVA010000290.1, on the reverse strand, counting down.
TGATTCAACACATCTTTGAGATAATTCAATTAAAAATCAATGTCCTTTACATTTTCATACGTAAATATTTGAAAATTAATTTTAGTATGCATGTTATTTGTCATTTTTTTGGAAATTAATGTGTGACACCATACTTTAAAGTAGGATTCTTAGTTTTCAATCTAGAATTACCTAGAATCAGGACTAGATCTCATTCAGAAACTAGGGAACCTTTACTTGAACGCAAGACACACTGATGAGCTAGAAAGGATAAAGGAAGGTGTAGACATTCAAAATATCTACCATATTCACCCCTATAAGGAGTCCTTACATTCAACCTTTGACCAGATATGGCTTGGATTGGAATTTCTCCTATCAATGTTCTAGGTATAGTACATGATTTGCCATGAAATCCTAAGAAATATTTGCCTATCTTTAGTTCAATTGGTATGGCCACTGTCAAGGAGTAGGCCAAGTTATTTAAAGATGCTTTAATGATCTTAAATCTCATTAATGAGGATGTAGCTTGTATGTTATTCCCTTTTAACTTCAAAGATGTTTCCTATGAGTGGTTCTTAAACCTGCCTGATGATTTTATCACTTCTTAGAATAAATTTGACACCATCTTTATTGATTAATTTGGGAAAATCATTAGCCCTTGTGTCATATATCATTAGTTTAATACCATTAAGAGAGATGCAAGTGATCATATTAGGTATTTTAATGCTTGATTTCAAAATATGTTTAATTGAACCATAGATCCTTACAAGCCTATGAACCTTTAGCCTTAGAGATATACAAAGATGCAGTGGATCCCATGAATTTTATGTTTTTGAAGAGACCCCTTCTAGCTATTACCACATTAGCTCAAGCTTATTTAGAAGTAGTGGTCATTAGTGACCAAATGCAACCTCAAGGGAAAATGGCATACTCTATTCCAAATATCAGCCCATAGATGCCAACCTTGAACCTTTTCCTAGCTAATAACTATAATGCTCTAGCTATAAATAAAATACTATCTCTAACTATCATGCCTACTAGTCATACTACTCCCCATCAGAACTTAGGTTTCTTAGGTCAGCAAACTACTAATAGATCTTAAGCAATGGTTAAAAGGATATAATACCTATTAATATGGCTAATAACAGTCAATCCCATGCTTTTAAATCTCTAAAGAATAAAAATGAGTCCATACTCAAGATGGTCCAAAAGCTTCGTATAAAATTCTTACAATTGCAAATACAAGTTGGTAATGCTAATGACAGCTCTGGAAGAAACTTCACCTTCCAAAAGGTTAATAGACCTATAAATTGATTCTAGAATAATAGCTTCTTTAATAGCAATAAATCCAATGAGCCTTCTTCATCTAAAAAGAAGACTATGGACATCAATCTCATAGATATTGCCCTACCTGATTATTGTAGAGTGCAAGCCACTTCTAAGCATGGTGAGATATATTGTATTGAATTTTTAAAATATTTTGAAGCCTTCTAGGAAGAGCTTGACACATTTGAGGTTATCTCAGATAAGGACAATATTTCTAGTACTTTTGGATCTAAGGTACAAGATCAATTACACATGGTGGAGAACTTCTAATTTCCTTTCCAAGAAGATAATGAGCCTGACAATATTCCTAAAGAAATCCAAGAATTTCAACAATTCCTAAAGACTTAACCTCTAAGGAATAGGGAGTAAAGACATCCCTTAACTACTTTTACTCCTCCCAATAACTATGGGACTCCTCTAGATACATCTTCAAGGAATGAACCTGAGCCACCCAAAGGTAGTTTTTTTAAGCCTTTGGCTGAACCTTTGAATAATATTGGAAACAATATTATTGAGGACATGAATAAAATCAATGCAAATATCACTCTACATGAACTAACATAGATAACTAAGCAAAGAAACCTTCTCTTGGAATCCTTGTCCAAGAAGCCTGGAAAGCCACCAAAAAATGATACTGCTAATGTAACTATGTAAGTGGCAAAAGAAGAGTCTCTACCCTTTTTACTCATAGTCAGAGTGTTTGGTAAGAATTTCCATAATTGTGTACTAGATTCAGGAACTTCAACTAATATCATACCTATAAGAATTTGTGAACAACTTGGGCTAAACCCAATCAATTCAGACTGAGTAGTCACACAACTAGATAAATCAAAAGTCAAAGTCATTAGAGAGCTACTTAATGTGAATATTCAATTGGCAAGTGAACCTAGAGTGCAATGGTTTATTGAAATTAAAGTAGTAGACATCCTTAATGCTTTTGGGTTACTTCTAAGTAGTGAATGGACCAAATATTTGAATGGGTACATATCCATTGAGTTTTCTCATTTGTGGTTCCCATGGAAGGGTGTTCCTAATTAGATAAGAGTTGAGAGAGAGCTGAGGATGAAGCATATGATAATTGAGTATAATGTAGTTAATGAAAGGGTAAACTTATTTTATTCTAATCTTAGAATATTCACCTTAGAAATTTCACAAAATCTAGATTCTAAAATGCCTCCTCCAACACCTAGATTATGGAAGTTACATGTTGATGGAGCCAGATGCAAATCAAGATAAGAGCTGGCATTGTGTTAGTAGACCCTACAGACAAAAACTACAATGCATCTTATAGGTTGAAATTTCCTTGCACAAATAACTTAGCTGAGTATGAAGCTCTTATTCTTGGACTATAACTTACCATCAAGCACAAAGTTAAATAGCTTATAGTATATGGAGACTCCAAACTTGTGGTTAACCAAGTGAAGAGTATATACCAATGCAAGTTATCTTAATTGAAAATATATAAGTTTAGGGTATGGGATTTGATTAAATATTTTGATGCCTTCAACATCTTATCTATTCCAAGGGAAGAAAATAATGTTGCTAATGAGCTTGTTTCTACTGCAGCCAACCTCATGCCAAATCAAGATTCCCCTAACTTTAGCATTAAGCTAGTACCTTTCCCATCAATCCTTGATAATATCAAACACTATAAGGTTTTTAATGATGATCAATAGATCATCAATTTTTTGACCAACTCTAGGGCCTTTGAAGCCCATATCATTGATAAAGTAGATGAAATCTCTCCTAAAAAGGAGCCTAATGGTAAGATCATATAGCTTAGTGATAATAAGATACCTAAGGGGATGATCTCTTTAGAGAGGTTGTTTGATCATGATAAGATTACGGAGGTAACTAAGGTACCTAAAGTGAGTGGAAAATACTACCATCTAGTAGATCTTGATCTACAAGACCAACCTTAACCTGTCAACATAGGGAAAGCATGCACTTAAATAGAGAATAAGAAAGTAAGAGAGTTTCGCATAACGTACAAAGATGTAATTAGTTGGTCCTATGAATACCTAAAGATATTTGACCCAAGGGTAATAACTCATAAAATACCTCTCAAATAAAATTTCAAGCCTTTCAAGTAAAAGCAAATGCCAGTCAATCCTGTATTAGAGCCTATGATCTAAGAAGAAGTCAAGAAACTATTGGATGCAAGGATTGTCTTTCCTATCAGACACTCCACTTGGGTTACAAACTTGGCCCTAGTAAGATAGAAACATGGGGAGATTATATTATGCATTTAATTTAGGAACTTGAACAAAGCTTCTAAAAAGGACAACTTGTAGACACCTAAATTTGGCCACTGATAACCTCTAATCAAGATTTTGGCTAAGTTCCACCCAAAATTCACAATTTGGCATAAAAAAATTAAAACATGCTAAAATATTTGAAACTAACATATTCAAGTGCCAATTTTGGCTAGGGTATCCTTCAATGGGGCAATGCAATTTATGGGCCAACTAACTTTAATCAAATCATTTTGAGTTAAAATGTAAAATTTACACTTGGGTGCTCTAGATTGATCTTTCCTATCAAATATATTACACAATATGTGTGCCTTCTTTATTTGTTGTTAGTAACATCCTAAATGGGAGTAAGTTCTAACACATTTGACATAGACTTCTAATTCGAATCTAGTCAAATTTTGGACTAATAACAAGGCATTTTGATCAAATTGAGTAATTGTGCACAAAGTGCTTAATCATGATTAAGAGCTAATTAACCCAAATCAAGGCCTAATCAATAATTCTATGGAAACTTGTTGAATGCTTATTTTTGTAAATGAATATGGAATATCTACATCATTAGGTGACCTCATTTCTTAGGAAGACATCCCTAGGTTATAAATGCCACAAATATAAAGATTTATGCCCTCCATGCCTCATCAATGCCTTCCATGATGCCCTCCATGCCTGTTAATTGCCCCTTCTTCCAATGTCATGATAAGGATAATTACAAACTTAATTACAAAAAAGGAATTAATCCTCAACCTCACATCTCAATCTTGAGATGGATAGTTCAGGTTGATTATGATCAAATCCAAAAATCTATAAATAGAGAGGTCATGAACATCATTTCTAAGCTTAATTTATGCAAAGTTATAATGTAGGATTGGTTCTAAAAGTTTCATGAAACTAATGTTACCATGATAAATTGATTTCAAGCCAAGCCAAGCCACAAGCCAAAGGTGCCAAGGAGAGATGGAGGTATCCAAGCTTCCATTGCCAAGGACTTCATGAACACAAGCTGAGCAAGCCACCACTACAAAGGCATTTGGAGCATCAAAGGAAGGTGAAGGAATTATTCTATTTTCATTCCTTGTTTTTTAGTTGTGTTTGTCATTTTTGTTGGGGATCAACCAACAATATGATTACACTTATGAAAGCAATAAACCGTGGAATTAAATCAGATAGATAAGTAACTAGAATGATAAATAGCAAAGAAGAAGAGATACAAGAAACCACCCTGAAAACTTGTATTAAACTCTTTACAGAAGGAATACAATTGAAGAAACTTCTTTCTTCCACACCTCTCTCAGATGCACAAGATCTCTCTCTAGATCTCTATCCCACAAGAGCTCTCTCTCTCAATTACAATCAACTCCAACAACCTAGATTGATACAACTCTGTATTGTTCTTCCAACATTCACAATGTTCTACTACAATAAGCTAAGAAGATCTTTCCTACATATAGAATTAGGAAACTTGAGCATGCACTTCCAACCAATAGTTAAGCCCCTTGAACAAGGGCTCTAAAAACAATCTTACTAATAATAGAAATGCGAACTTGAGACTAAGACTTAAAATCATCATGCAAACACTCGGTTCTGTCCTCAGAAATAGCATTCTAGATGCACAGGTAACCGACGCCAATTCCTGCTTGCTTGCCTGTGACCGACATCGGCCGATCCTCTACCGACGCCGGCATCTCTTCAACTATTCCTGACCGACATCGGTCACTCCTGACCGACGTCGATGACTGTGTAAATCTGTAACTTTGGTAATGTGCTCATATGTGAAGCTTTTAGGCTCCACACCTTAACAATTTTATTTTATTAACTAAGCTCTCCTTAGTGTGTAGGCCTAGATATGTTATGATATTAGTGTGTTTATTTCATTTTGTTTTCATTTTGGAAATAACACCATACTAACCATCCTCTCTTGAGTCAAATTCTTAGATCAAATAAAAGCATACCTAGTGGGACCAGATGCATCTTACACATACATAAGATCATTTTTCCACTCTAAAATATTTATTTGAGCCTTTAAAACTCTTACAAATTAATTTTATAACTTTATTTTGCCATGGTTTTACATAGTAACTGACATCAACATCGGTTACCTACTTAATTGACGTCTGTTAGTAAAACTTACATTAGTTATATCTTTGTTAGCCAAAGTAACCAACATCAATCAATGTGTTTTTCCTAAAACAGAGCTAAGAGCTACTTTTTCAAAGTTCATTATTTCAAGCTAAAAAGAGCTTCAAAGCTAAAGGACATGCTAACAATTTTACTATAGGACCAAGCTTGATATTTATTCAAAACATGTTTAAATCACCTTTACATGCTTAGAAATCAATTAGGAACCTTATTTTGGTGTTTAACAAATAATTTAGATGTTTTGGTGAATGTTTTTAAAGTTTGCAACTAAGACCAAGGGATCAAATGAACACCACCAAATCTTTCATTTTGGGCTTAAAATTAAACACACTTGTCAATTTTTGTAATCAAATCTTTGTTTGGAAAAAAGAGTAATGTTGTATGTATGCTCTTCCATTTGTACCCTATAGGGAACCCTTAGAACCAAAAGTGCCATTCCTATTGCAAGTAGCCTAGTCCAAGGTTTAGAAAGAATGTCATCTAAATCACTCCCAAAAAACTCATCATAGTTTGGTTGACCTTGAAAATGACCCTAAAGTCTTTCTATTTCATGCTTTCTTTATTTTCATGAAAACTTGGCTTATAAGGGGGACTTCATCACCTCCCATAAGTTCTTTAGGAAATATTTAACCTAGGGTTTCATCTCACAGTATTGACTTCATTGGGCTCCTTTGGAGTTGCACACAAGATGTAGTGACACTTTGGGCATCACACTACACTAAGCAAACAATAGGATGTAGTGGTTGCAAAAAGGACTAGACCTTTTTACAACAAGCCAAGTGATATAGACCCAAAATCCATGCTTTTCTTTTACTTTATTTGGTGTGAAAGTCATTATGCAATTGATTCCCCTAGATCATTTGAAAACTTGTTAGATCTTAAACAAATTCCCACTTGCCATAGAAGTATTATTGGTGTAAGGTGCACCTCAAGGTCCATATCATAGTACAATCATTTGAGAAAAGGTGGGGTGTAAAAAACCCTAATATATAATGCACATTTACTTTTGGATGAACACTTAAAATCTTCTCAAATGATGTACATTGATGGATTATAAAAATACCAAGCAACCTTGTCAGTTTAGGAGCTAAGGATGATTAATTTATGGGTCTTGTCCTAGTTTAAAGTATTGTTTGGAGTCAAAACTTTGTGTAAACAAACAATCCAAACCAAACACATAGTCCAAATTTTCCTTTGAACAAAGAGGCATTATGTTGTCCATGTGAGATCATCAATTTTCCTTGTTCAAAAGTTCATCAAAAGCTTAAGAGTCACATCATCCACTTTGGTGTAGTTATGCTACCCAAATGAGTCTAGACCTTTACCAAAGTTGTTTAAGTCCTTCACTTATAATCTAAATTTGAAATTGCACCTTTACAAGTTCATAGGGCTGATGTGTTAAGTGGTTTCACCATTTTCACTAAACTTGAGGGAACTTAGGTTTAATTTGCAATTTGGGTTGAAGGTGGTTTAAGACTCATAATATTTGTCATCACTTAATAGACCTAAGCCATTTTGTGCTAAGCACTTGCACTTTGAGTCTATACACCACCACATTTTGAGTTAATAAAGGTAGTGTTACGCTATCAAAATTGTAGGAAAGCATCTTTTCCTTAGAGATTTTTTAAAATAAACCTTTTTGTCATACCTTTTGGGTAGTATCACATCATTACACTACCCAAAACATTTTGAGTATTGTTTCATAGACCCTCTTGCATAGAGTTCCAAATTTTCTCCTACATTTTTAGACTAATTCAAGTACAATTTTTGTGATCTTTTATCTAAAAATGGTTATATTGTTAGCTTTTGTCTAGCTTGTTTGTCAAAAAAGTCCAGTTTTATATCATTTTTTGTGAGAAAATAAACTATTGCTAAAAGTCCCTTTTGTTTCATACCTTATACCTAGTTGATCAAGTTAATGTCCAAGAATCAAATTCTTAGTGTTTGTTAGAAGTGTTTCAAATCTATTAGATTAAAACTTTCATCTATTTTCAAAGTCTAATTTATGACGTCATTTGACCAAGAGTCCTAGCACATGCCTTGTTTGAGCCTAGCTTTTGACATCGTGTTTAGCTAAAAGACCTAGTAACTTTTAAATTCCTAGATTAGACTAATTTGAAACACTTCGATGTCAAATTTTGGAATTTTGATTTTAGGTCTATTTACTTGCTTATCTTGTGTGAATAGTTAAACATTAGATACTTCACGCTAGCTTGTTTCCTCACAAACCTTTGTATAAACCTTTTGATCCTTTTGATAAATTTAGACCAAGTTGGGACATCATCTATTTTAGACATTATCATTTTTCGATTTTGTAGAAATCTTTGACTTTTTATCACAAAAGCATTGAATATGGATCCCAACATGTATTCGTACACTCATAGTGGATTCATGTATAATCTAGGGATTAGTAATGTGGTTACAGATGAAGAAATGGTGCAAGAACCCTATACAGATAATATTGTTTATGAGATGGATTATTATCCCTCTTATAATACTCAATAAGGGGCACAAAGATAAGATCCGTTAGCCAACTATCTGGTTAACACACCACCTTATTTAGAACAAGACTAAGAGAAAACCACACAATACTTATAATGGATGAGCCAATACTACAATAGTCATATTATACTAATAGGGATTCCACATATGATCCATTTTTGTTTGAGAAACATTTGTTAGAGAAAAAAGATGAGATTTTGGTTAGAGCCATAGAGGTAGGGCCCAATTTTCCATCAGACATCCCCCATGAAAATTTACCAAGTCTAGTAAGAGTGCCCCACAATATCATTTATGATCAACATGATTATTATATAAATCCTATGGATCTATTCTAAATAGAATGAAAATATCCTAATATGTCTGATTGAGGCAAAAACACCATGGAAGAGAACTTTAACCAAATGTAGATAACATATCAAATATATTTGAATCTAGCACATGATTTCAACTAGATGAACATGGTAAGTAAGCCTCTCATTGACCTAGTTCCTTCAACAAGAGTGTTGATAGAGTTAATTGGATAAGAGAATCTAAATTTTTACCCATTTGTATAAACTATTTTAATAGATAACCTGACACATATGCCCACTATTGAAAAAGTGTCTTCAGCCTTTACACTAAATAGTGAGCCAAACATAGTAGATAATATGCAAAAAACATTCAATCTTGATCAAAGTGGTAATAATGTGCAAAAAAATAGCCAACAACATGTGCCTATAGTTAATCCCATTAGTAGATCATCATACTAGGGATTAGGGGTTTCTACACCCCAACCTCAATTAGCTAGTTCCTCAAGTGAGAAACCTATGGATTAGGTAATCAAATAACGACCAATGTCATGCCTCAATGACATAATGTGATGAACCCTACTCCTCCTTAATAGGTAACAAGTAGTATTCCAAAATAATAGGCACAATCTAGTGTATCAACACAATAGAGGACAAATACATTGCCACCTTAATTAGGGGCAATAAATGGTCTACCTCATTAGGTAATAATGAACATACATCTTTAGTCATAGACTAATATGCCAATCTAAAACCAAGCAATGACAATCAACAACATGCAAATATTTGTCAATGATAGATTTCAAGTCTTTAACCTAATTTTACTTCCTCATAGGGATTCATGCAACAAGGAGGTCCCCATGTTTCTCAAGTACCTACTAGACAACCGTTGGTTCAAAAAGTGCCACAAATATAGAGATAGGTTCTTGGTCTATAAGTTCCCACTCAATAGCAAGGTTTGATTAGTTGAAATCATGTCCCTTTTCAACCACAATAGGCATAGTATAGTTACATCCCTCCATCCCAACCACAAAATCCTCCAAGTTAAACCTTTATCACCAACCCAAACCAGAATATCTCGCAACCAATTGTGTAATTTCATGTACATCCTAATCCACGTATGCGTATTCTTAGTTTATTCCCTAATAAAGCAAATATACCCTAATAGGTATCTCCATCATACCTTGGTCAAAGTGTTTCACTTGTGACCTCCCAACCATCTATCTAAACCCAAATTCTCCCTCAAACTAATGCCCCTTCTAATTTCTTATCCCAAGAATTACAACAGATGAAGGATGTAATTGCTACCATTCAAGTTGGTAAACAAACTAAAAAGTTCAAATTGGATGATGTATGTTCTTATCCATTCAACATGAAATATTTATAGCTACCATTACCTCCAATATATGAACCACCAAAATTTGATAAATACAAAGGGAAAGGTGACCCTAAGGCTCATTTGATTGAATACTTTGTCGCATGTCAACCAATGGCATATAGCAACATATACCTTTTTATACTATTTCCAAGGAACTTGATTGTACAAGCCTTGGAATGGTTTTTAAATTTTCCTAAGAACTCAGTAGTAGATTTTGATGATCTTTTTGATAAGTTTGTGCAACATTTTTCCTATAATCTTAAGCATGAGATTTCATTGGTGGATTTAATGCAAGTAAAGAAAAAATTTGGTAAGAGTTTTACAAGTTATTTATAGTGATGGAGATCCCTTGAAATCCATTTCACCCAAAGTTTACTAGATAAATAATTAGCCACTATGTTTACCAAAAACTTGCATAGTAAGATGCTTATCATTTGAAACTAAAATGTGCACATACATTCAAGGAGATCATTGACAAAGGCTTGTTGATTGAGAGGGAGCTTATGAATAAAGAGTCATCAAGCTTAATTAAACTAATAAAAATCAAGGTACCAATCAGGGAAATGACCAACATCCCATCTAAGCACAAGCATCACAATTAGCACAGGCCAATAACCATGAAAGATCGAAGCAATTCAACCACAATAGGAATGTTATGGGAAATGGAGTAATTGAATCCCATCATGTGAAAATATTGCAAACATAATTTGTACCAACTTTTCAACTTACTCCTACTCAACTAGTGCTCCAAACACAATAACCAAAACTTGCATAATAAATATAGCAGTCATTACCACTGTAAACCCCTCCTAGAAGAATCATGCTTGCATGTCATGTCTTTAGTGACTTAGGAGAACTTATTGAGTTTTTGTTTCAAAATATTTTTGTTGCTAATCTAATTAGTTGGCCTATAACAAAACATTATCTATAAGGCATTCCTTATCCTGATTGGTACCATGAAAATGAATTTTGTGACTATCATCAGGTCAATGGGCATAATCTATGAAGATGTGTCCAAATCAAGAATTTAATTGAGAATATGTTAGAGAATGGGGAGATAAAATTGGATAATGATACTTCCACTTATAATTAAACTCTTGGGATCTACCAAAACCTCTTTTCCTAACATAACAATCAACAATAGTAAAATAATCAGCAACAATAATAATGGTCAGTGCAACAGTAAAATCAATAGTATTAAAATCAAAGGCCAAACTAGTAGAACCAAAAAAATCAATAACATAACCCACAATAATATAACAATGGACAAAACCAAGGTCAAAATAGTAACAACCAAAAAACCTACCATGTAGTTGTTGCACATGACTACAACAGGGTTATAGGTCATATTGTAAGGGGTAGCATTAATACCATCTCCATTAATCCTAGACCAAGTACTAATTAGCCTAGACCATTTTTAAACAACAATATTCAGCCAAATTACATGGTTAATCCTTATTTGACCTAGGAGTGCATACAGGAAAACCAAAAAACTAGGACTTCCCCTTTTGGACCTTATATTGATAACTTGTCCTTACCATGTGACCACATACAAGTGCATCAACAACTGAGACTTGTCCTTTCTAGTCCCACACCATTTCCAACATTAGTTAGTAATAATGGTTTAGTATTTAATATTGATTGTGTAATCACAACTCAAAGGTCAAAGATTAATATCCCAATCCCACAACCATCTACCACTTTGCCTGTCATCCAACCAATTATTTAACCTCATAATAAACCATTCACTACTAACCAAGATAAGAAATTTGATATTATGAAACAATTGTAAAATAAACTAGCAAAAATTTCTATTTTGGATTCACTACGAATGTCAATAATCCATCATAATATATTAACTAAGTTTTTGACCCAATCCATTATTACTAGTGACATATCTCCTGATCAATTTCAAGCTTTGGTTAGACACCAGCTCCAGCCCAACAAGTCACAATCAACCAAAGTGATATGTCTTCTCTTAGACCATTTCATAATAACCTATTGTACATATAATTTTGTATCATATGGCATAAATTGAAATGTGTCCTTATAGATAATGGATTTGGCCTCAACATAGTGTCTCTAAAGCTCATCAAGCTTCTTGGGTACACAATGGTAGATATCTAAATAGAAATAATAACCATCAAAGCTTATGATAATCAAGAAAGAGAATCACAAGGCACCATTATTTTTCTAGTTACCTTTGACCCATGATACACTTTGCCATGCACTTGATCTTAAGTTATCAGATAACATGCTTCTAGGCAAGCCTTTGTTACATGAGATTCATGCAATCCCATCAACACTACACCAATGTATCAAGTTTTCCCACTCAGGGATGGAAATGAATATTCCAAGAGATTTACACCTATATGTACACTACAAGCATCTTTAGGCTAAATTTCAAAGCTATAATTATCAGCATGGTATGAATCCAAGTTCCAAGTAGGACAAAGGAAAAGCTATACTTATTGATCCTTCACTAGATAATTACATAGATCCTAATACCTTGGATTTCCTTTCCCACATGCCACCTCCTAAAGCTTCTAATAATTTCACCATTTTAGATAATGGACCAGGAGAGTATGTGACCTATAATAGATTTCATATTGCCAATCTTTCTCAGAATCCAAAAACCTTTGGGTGACCTAAAGTCATCCTCCATATGCATTGACAACAAAAGAACAAAGATAAGGGACCTATCACATTTATACCAACATCTAGCCTAAGAATTGACCCTCGTGAAGGGGATGAATCATCGTTAAATAATGACAACCAAGATGATTGCTATAAAAGTACAAAGTATCTTATTCCCAATAAGATCATGGAGCATCACAATTATGAAGGAGGAGGCCTCATATTGAATCAGTAAGGGATCATCAAGCCAATTTCCATGACTAAGTATGAAATACCTTATAGACTTGGATTTAAACCACCGAGGGGTGACCTCACATATCTTATTCAAACTCCATCACTAGTGACTAGTGATGATGATGTTGATAGTGAAGTAGAGTCTGATCATAGCCTCACCTTTGATGACCTAGATGTTTCTATCACTAATTCACTTTCTACATTCAAAAGATGAATAAAGAAACTAAAGAAATGGACAAAGATTGTGCACCGTAATCCAGACGTTTGTGGGTACCCCTCTTTGGCTGTGGAGGAATGACACCTGCAAGAAAAAGGAAACTTGGACAAGAAAATGTTAGATGGATAGGCAGTAGGTTGCCAAGCGAGAGCTTGTTCCCGAAAGTGTGAAAACTTCCTCAAGGGAGGTCAACCCACTGATAGCAGACAGATAAAAGACTAAGAAGATACAGAATGCCAGAATATAGGAGTGATAAACAACTAGAAATGAAAGAAAAGATCAATGGTTACCTGAAAAGAGTTTTCAGGCTGATGACAGTCGCCGAGGTCGGTAATGTTGCCAGCGTCGGTTATCTGATCTGCCGACTTCGGTTATCCTGCCGACGTCGGTCGGGGAAGTAACCGGCGTCGGTCGGGGCAGTGGCCTATAGTCGGGTCTGGTTGGGTTTCTGGACTGTGGATGGGTTTGGTTTGTGGACAGGGCCGAGACAGAGTTCAGGGACGACTTTGAATGGACTGGGAAATGGTCAGGTTCTGATTAGGTGCCCTGTACAGGGTCTTTGTTGACAAGAGGGATGAGGGAGTTGTCAGGATCACACTGAAAGGATGAAAGGTGAAAGAGAGATGGACAGAGGATAGGGCCTGAGAAGGCTTTTCAGCCTCTCAGGGAGTAGGATGGAGGGAGTGGGAGACAACAGATACAAAACAACTGAACACTAAAGAAATGAAATGAAATGAAACACTGTGCTTACCTTTTAGGCTTGCTGAATGAAGAGTGGAAGAGCTGTTGTTGAGACCACAGAAGACTTAATCTCTGCTCAAGAATCCCTGTACCTGTTTACTGCTGTTGCACGAGGTCTAGAGGGAGAAGAAACGAATGCCAAAATGCCAAGAGAATTCAGTTTGCGAGCTCAAGGGGCCGAGGGGTGGAATGGATGCAGAAAGGAGTCTTGAAGGCTGCCGACACCGGTAGTTTCGCTGACATCAGCTGAATGGTAGCCGACGTCGGCAGTGGCAGAATGGGGGCAGAGACTAAAAATAGCCCCTGCGCGTTCTTACACGCCGCTGGGTGAGGGATTGTGGGAAGAACGGTCATGAGGATGCTTAAATGGGCGCGGGAGGAAGATAATGGGAAGATTTGGCATAATAAAGGCTAAGAGGAAGGTGGAGGGATTCAAGGGAGGATCCAAGGTAGCAAGGGTGAGGTGGAAAGGGGGCCACTTAATTGAAATATTTAAGTGATTTTATTCAAATGAGTGGAGGGGACTAAGGCCAAGGGTTAGGATGTGGGTTTGAGGTGGACAAGGGGGGAAAACCAAGGTGTAGACACATTTGTGGTGTCTACATTTGCCCCTTTTTGTCTTGTTGGTTGTTCTTGACGAACTGCAAGACAAAAACAGGAGTTGGTTGCCCCAGGAAAAGGATGAGGTGTTCCCCCCTCAAAGTGATAGTCAAGAGAAGGGAACTAGAGATCGAGCATCGATTTGACAGAGAGATGGAGAGAAGAGTGTGAGTGAAAATGTTGCAATAGTCGTGATTGCGTGTATACCACTTCACGGGATGATTGGGTCAAATTATCGCATGTCGAGGGTCAAGGAGTGCCAAAATTGAAGTAACTGGGCCCCAACATTTAGTCGTCTGCTGATCGGGTTACTCAATCTAAGCTGAAGCTCCAAATGGTCGTCATGTTCCAGGTATCCCAGGCTCAGGAAGTGCTCCCAGAAACACGAAAAGGCCACAAGTAGTAGGGATCAACTGGCTTGCGATCCTATACTTGCGAAGGGTCAAAAATAGTCTGCGGACAATTCTGCTAACCAGCCGTGAGGTAGCACACACGCAAAAACAACCAAGGCCACATTGGCTTGGAAGTAGTCAAAGGTCAAAATGGTCATTGGTCAAGGAGATGGATGGACGAAAGGACGTGGCTGAGCTAACCTCAGAAAACGTCATGTGATCTGAGTGCTGCCTACATAGCCCTTGTGTGAAGGGCCTTAGGCCAATGTAGTTCTCCCTAAAAGGGAGGAATGGTCAAAGAAAATGATTGGTCTTGGTCAAAGAAAATGGAGTTGGTCGTGGTCAAAGTCAAGGTTACAGAAGAGAAGGTTTGTCCATCAAAAAGACGAACAAACGGGGGTGGTCGAGCTAACCTCAGAGGATGTGTTATCTGAGTGCTACCTACATAGCCCTGGTTATAGGGCCTCAGACCAATGTAGTTCGGATGAATTGAGAAGATTGGTCGATGATTGGATGTGGTCAAGTGTTGAAATGATGAGGGTAAGATGAGGATAAGATGATGCTACAGATGGTGTATTTTGTAGAATTGGTCGAGAGTCTTTCATCCCTAGCAAGTTTCCATAGCCGTGATGGATGTATGCTAAAAATGAATGGAGGTCTATTTATGCTTCAGCAAGTATTGGTTTATGCTTAACATAAATTGGGTCTGGTCGATAGTTTCCATGTGTACTGGTGTCCATAGAAACTATGTGAAATGGACGAGGATGATGTCTGATGCCATGAGGATGAGAAATAGCTTGGTTCAAGTCGACAATTGATGTGGTTAAATGTGACCACAGTGTAGAAAAAAGGTGAAAGGCAAATCACTCTTTCATTGACAAGGACCAGAAAGGGAGCATAGATAGGGGTTATTAGAACAAAAGCCCCGTTCATGCATTACGTCGTTGACCAGTGTTGTGTTAGAGAAATAGTCGAATCACTTTGACATTAAAGTGAGCTCGAAATCCCTTGAGCAGGTAATAGGAGGAGGATAGGGTAACCCAGTTTAAGAGCAGGAAGAACCTTGCCCCTTTTTATAGGAGACCCTGAGACAACTACAAGCCAAGTCCATGACTCATTTTTTTTTTTTTTTGGCGCAGACTGATCGATGCGGGAAGTCTACAGAGAGATGTCATTAGATTTATGGTCATGTTGCAAAGCTGATCAATGTGAGAAGCTTCTAAGAAAGGTTGCTGTTTGTAGCAAGAATTAGTCATAGCCATCCTTCGAGGGAGTGGTCTATACTTTGCTTTAAATGTTTGATAAGTTGGCCTAGCTGTCCTTCAAAGGATCAGTCTAGTAATACAACAATTATGTAGCTGTCCTTCAAGGGAGCAGTCTACATTTAGAGTGTTTTATGACCTGGTATGATATATTATTTATTTTATTTTTTTGATATAATTGTTGATTGAAGTTTAGCCATGGACGAGCCTGTAGAGGTTTAAGGGTTCCCTTTTATTAGGACAAAGCATTACTGCTTGACAAAAAAGGGTTGACAAGTGTTAGGAAGCAGGGTTGATAGGAAAAAGAATGACAATGACAAGGGGTTGCTCAAGGGACGAGCTCAAGTAAAACATCAAGTGATCGAACACTCGACTAACAATAGAAATGGTCGAAGATGCAAGACAAAAAAAGGGGTTCAAGGTCTAATAAGTCCCTGGGCCATGCTTGTATGTTATGATAAGGTCCAAGTCAATTAGGAGCAAACTTGCCCCAATTTGCCTCTTCTGAGATTGGTCAGGTGTTGATTGATGGATGTGAAGTTGGTTGACATTATCGTTGGTTGGTTGAAAAAGGTTGAATGTTTGGTCGAGAGGTCTGATTGATATGTGGTAGAGACTGGGTTGAAAAGTTGGTCGAGGTTTGGATGAAGGATGAATTCCCCTAGCAGGTAGGGAGAATGTTTGAAAGATTGGTTAAGGTCGGTTGAGGTTTGGTGGTCAGATGGATGGTATTAATGTCGAATAAGGGGGTCAAAGGTGGCAAAGGGACCACAGTCTGGTGTGAGGATCCTGATTTAGGCGATGAGGTTGGAGAGGCATGGGTCAGGGTTGATGTTTTATTGAAGAGGTGGTCAAGAGGATCCTTGATGAGAAGGGAATCCTTTCTCCGTTGTTGATGAATGACAGCTTTGAGAGCACAACAATGCTCAGTGTCATGTCTCAGAATGTGATGATAATGGCAGAATTTAGAGTTGTCGAACCAAGAGGGTCTTGATCTGAGAGGTGATGGGTGAGGCGGTGTTGAAGGTTTGTTGATAACGTGGTCGAGAAGAAGGGTGTCATTCCCTAGACATTGGTGAACGATGACCTTGAGGGCATGACAATGCTCAGTGTCATGCCCAGGCGTGCGATGATACGCACAAATGCAAGTGTCATCGAACCATGGTGGTTTTGGTCTGAGAGATTTATATTGTCTAAGAGGCGGGAGGTCGAGGCGAGAGGACTGCAACAATTGCTGTAACAGCAAGGCATAAGAACCTGCTAACGGGTCTAGATGTCTTATTGTAGTGAGGGTTGGTGACGTTGGTTTGGGAGGCGAAGGAGGCGTTGGTTGATGGTTTGAAGGAGATATATGTTTAACGGGTTGAGAGATTAATAGAAGCAAATTGCCTTTGTGAAGGATGGGAGTGGGAAGCACTCCTAGTAAAGTGGACGGATGCGGGCCCAAAATAGAGGGCAATGATGAAGGTGGAGGAGGAGTTCTCCGGTGAGGTCTAGTAGCTTTCGTAGGTTTGGGTCGAGGGCCACCGTTATACGAGGCAAGATTAGATGTGGGGTGAACACCAAGAGGTTTAATCACTTTGGGCATGATGGACGCCTGCGCGGGTTTGGACTTAAATGAGGACGGCTCTTCTCTTAATGGAGAAGGGATTAAAGGTGTGGGCTCTTTAAGCGGAAAGAGCTCTGGAGTAGTCATGGCTTCTATGTGTGGTTGGGGAGTCAAAAAGGTATGATCATGTATAGATGATAAGAAGGATGAAGGTGAGGCAGCTGGTGTTGATGTGGTCAAAGCGTCCTCTAATATGGGAGAAGTCGATGGAGGCCAAGTAGGAGAAGAAAGTTCTTCGCCATGTGGAGGAGGTATAGGGGAAGAAGGGTCTTCCACCTGTGAAAGAGGTTGGTCAGGGATAAGAGAAAAGAAAGTGTCGACCGTGTGTATATCATGGTCTTGAGGGTCATTGATCATGGTTTGGACGTTGTCTTGAGTAGGCGGGTGATTAGGAAAAGGTTGTTTGAAGATGTTGAGGTTTTGGTTGGGCTGTGTGTTCAGGTTATCCAAGATGAGATCCCCCTTGTCTAGCATGTCCTGAACGATGTTTTTGAAAGTTTGACAGTGATCCGTGTCATGGCCTTTGACACGGTGATAGTTGCAAAAGTGGTTTTCCCTGTACCATGCAGGGATAGGTGTTGAGGGGTCAAATTGATGTGGTCGGATTGAAGGGAGATTGAGGACCCCCTGCTTGACGAGTTTATCCAAGACAGAGGCATATGACTCTCCAATTGGAGTGAATTGACGCTGTATGGATTGACGTTGAAAATGTTTATTGATGTAGTCTAATGTTGAAGATGTTTGGTCGGTTGGTTATTGTTGAAGATGATGGTATAAAGATGATAGTGTTTGCCAACCCCTTGGATTGAGAGTGGGCAGAAGAAGGTCTGGAAGAAGAATGGTCATTGGTTCTTGTGTTAGTGTTACACAATTTGACCTTATCTTCTTCAATGGCACGGAGTTCAAGCTTTCGGGCCATGGTGAAGGCCTCGTCGAAAGTGTAGAATGTTTGAACCCGCAAGGTGGACGAGATGTGCCTGGAACATGCTCGAGAAAAGAGCTCAATGAGCTCGGGTTGAGGCAAGGAGAAGGAGAGCTGGTTGATCAGGCCTCTCCAACGGGCGACAAAATCGGTTATGGATTCGTCATCAAATTGTCTGATGGAGTAAAGGTCTATGATTGAGACTTGTTTGGTGATGTTGATTGAGAAATGGTCAAGAAATAGTTGGGCGAGTTGAATGAATGAAAAGATAGAGTGTCTGGCAAGAGAACTATACCAGTCAAGGGCTGGGCCAGAAAGTGACATAGGGAACGTGCGTAAAAGCAACGCATCATCATGGGCAATAAGGTAACAGGCATGTCTGAATGCCCGTAGATGTTGTTGCGGGTCCTCCTTACTCTGGAAGCGAGTAAATTTAGGAAGCTCCCAATGGTTGGGGTATGGTCAGATAGGGACATAAGGATGGATGGGCTCATTGCAAATTTGCTCATATGACAAAGTATTGCTTGAACCGGAAATAGAAGCTTCGAGACTGGACATTTTATCCATCAGCATCTTAATGATGTCTGCTGACAGATTGGCGGATGGAGCGCCCCCTAGGTTGTAAGGCGCTTGAAAGAGGCTAGAGGAGGTATACGACGTAGTCGGTTGCGCTTGTAAGGGCGCAATGTGTGGATGACTAGTCGTAGGGACATAAGTGGAGGCTAAAGGTGGTTGCGTTATGAAGGTCGAAGGTATAGGTTGACTGGGCACCGCCAAAGGTGGTTGAATGGCGGCACTAGTAGAAAGATAGGTCGGCACTCCTACATTTGTGGGCGCAAGAGTATGAGGGGTTGAGACAATCAAGTTCTGATATGATGTAGAACTTGGTTGAATTGCAGGTGGTTGAGGGGGTAATGGAACCCCGATGGAGGTCGGTCTAAAAATAGACGGGGAGGCCAAACTTTGCATATTGGCCATGGTTGGGTTAATGGTTGAGGTGAAAGGCTGAGTCGAAAAGGGTTGGGTGGCGAATGGTGTGGATGTCATCGCCACGTCACCTGAAAGGTCTCGCGTTGGGTTTCTCGCAAGATAGTTTTGGAGGGCTGCGATATTGAGGTCCAAGAATCTCTCGAAATCTTGGTCCCCTTCAGGGATGATGGGAATTTGAGTCAGGGTCGGGGTCGGGGTCGGTCCTGTAGGAGTTCTTTCAGTCTCTGAGTGGAACTCCATGATAGGATTGGTTAGGGACGGGGTAAACGGAAGTGGTTGTTGGCTAAAGTGGTTAAGAAGAGAGTCCTGGTTCCAGAAACTGTGTTTTTGCAGTCTCAGAAAACTAGAATGTGGTTTTTGACAGAGAAGGGACAGGGTTTAGGCTGCTGGTTTTGAAAAAAAAGGACAGTGACAGAGACTGACGTTGATTGAAAAACTGATGTCGGTAAGGAAGATAGTCGACGTCGGTCAGATAACCGATGCCGGTAAGACAGGAAAGCTGACGTCCGTGACAGAACTGATGCCGGTGACTGTGTCTTCCAGAGAACAAAAGATTTTAAGATTCTTTGGAAAAACAATGAAGAAAGCATCCTCACTCACTCAAACAAAGAGATGAGAAGAGAAAAATAGAGAGAGACAGACAAGCCTAAACGGTAAAATCCTAGGAATTAACCTTAGAATCTTGTGGCTTATGCCTTAGATGAATGTTTGGGGAGATTGGCTGTAGGAAAGGTCCTAAAAGAGGCAGTCTAGAGCTGGTTTCAGGTCTTGTTTTAGGTGCTCAAAAGTTTGTGTTAGGTCTGGTACGTGGCCTGGTGCTAAGGAGCAAGCCCCCCTCACTTCACGATTCCAGTGGTTAGCTGGTCTCGCTTAGCCAAGATATACCTCGCCTAGAGTTTATCCTCCGCCAGAGAATGGAGTGGGCTTCCCCCTTGGTGATGAAATCCAAGTAGGGTCACTGGGACGGGTAAGGTATCCACTGGGGGATGAAATCCCAGTCGGGCCTTGTCTCAAGTAAGTTTTATGTTTGTTTTAGTGCATGTGGTCAGGTAGTGTAACATCAAGTGTCTACGATTTATTCAATATGCGGATTTAAGTTACTAGATGTGGACTAATGCAAGCACAAGCAGAAATGAAAGTGTGATACGTTTTAAGCCCAAGTCAAAATGTGAGATTTGTTATGAAGACAAGTTTGAGAAAGGGTTGAGAGTATGATGTTTAGACTAGTCTAGAAATGCAAGGAAGAAAGATTCGTTTTAGTCCTGCTTATAGTGTCATTTGGAATAGAAGAAAGAGACAAGAAGGAAGGAGCCTAAATGCACCTAAATGAATGAAAGGAAGAGGAACCCGAGGAAGAACCTAAGGTCCCACCGGGCGTGCCAGAATGTTTCTATCGCTAATTCGCTTTCTACATTCAAAAGATGAATAAAGAAACTAAAGAAATGGACAAGGCTAGAAGTACCTGGATAAAGATTGCGCACCGTAATCCAGACGTTTGTGGGCACCCCTCTTTGGCTGTGGAGGAATGACACCTGCAAGAAAAAGGAAACTTGGACAAGAAAATGTTAGATGGATAGGCAGTAGGTTGCCAAGTGAGAGCTTGTTCCCGAAAGTGTGAAAACTTCCTCAAGGGAGGTCAACCCAATGATAGCAGACAGATAAAAGACTAAGAAGATACAGAATGCCAAAATATAGGAGTGATAAACAACTAGAAATGAAAGAAAAGATCAATGGTTACCTGAAAAGAGTTATCGGGCTGATGACAGTCGCCGAGGTCGGTAATGTTGTCGGCGTCAGTTATCTGATCTGCCGACTTCGATTATCCTACCGACGTCGGTCATGGAAGTAACCGGCGTCGGTCAGGGTAGTGGCCTGTAGTCGGGTCTGGTCGGGTTTCTAGACTGTGGATGGGTCTGGTTTGTGGACAGGGCCGAGACAGAGTTCAGGGATGACTTTGAATGGACTGGGAAATGGTCAGGTTCTGATTAGGTGCCCTGTATAGGGTCTTTGTTGACAAGAGGGATGAGGGAGTTGTCAGGATCACACTGAAAGGATGAAAGGTGAAAGAGAGATGGACAAAGGACAGGGCTTGAGAAGGCTTTTCAGCCTCTCAGGGAGTAGGATGGAGGGAGTGGGAGACAGCAGATACAAAACAACTGAACACTAAAGAAATGAAATGAAATGAAAGACTGTGCTTACCTTTTAGGCTTGCTGAATGAAGAGTGGAAGAGCTGTTGTTGAGACCACAGAAGACTTAATCTCTGCTCAAGAATCCCTGTACCTGTTTGCTGCTGTTACACGAGGTCCAGAGGGAGAAGAAACGAATGCCAAAATTCCAAGAGAATTTAGTTTGCGAGCTCAAGGGGCCGGGGGGTGGAATGGACGCAGAAAGGAGTCTTGAAGGCTGCCGATGCCGACAGTTTCACTGACGTTGGCCGAATGGTCGCCGATGTCAGCGGTGGCAGAATGGGGGCAGAGACTAAAAATAGCCCCTGCGCGTTCTTGTACGCCGCCGGGTGAGGGATTGTGGGAAGAACGGTCATGAGGATGCTTAAATGGGCGCGGGAGGAAGATAATGGGAAGATTTGGCATAATAAAGGCTAAGAGGAAGGTGGAGGGATTCAAGTGAGGATCCAAGGTAGCAAGGGTGAGGTGGAAAGGGGGCCACTTAATTGAAATATTTAAGTGATTTTATTCAAATGAGTGGAGGGGACTAAGGCCAAGGGTTAGGATGTGGGTTTGAGGTGGACAAGGGGGGAAAACCAAGGTGCAGACACATTTGCGGTGTCTACACTAGATGAAACCAAACTATTTGATAACAATGCCATTTGTACCCTTACCTTGGTCATTCATCATAACCCTTTACCACTATATTATCCCCAACTGATAGATTGGAACCAATAAGAATCTAGTCTGTTGATTGATAAGTTCTAGAATGATGAGGCATTCTATGATTTCTTAGGCCTTAGAGACAACATTCCATTGGAAGATCTTAAATCAGGATTCTCAATTACATTGGATCTTGTAGCCTATTTTGGAGAGTGAGTGAACACCTTTAGCCAAAAACAAATAAGTAAAACATTGAGGTCTCAAAGTGAAAACCTCTTTGAGTTGATTTTTGACCATGGAAAAGGTAAAGATAAAGGTTAGTCTAGTGGTGAAAACCTATTTCAAGGACTATTAAATGGGGGTGTTCATTCTTCTTCAAATTTAGATCAGGAGATCACCAACAATGAACTTGCCTGTGGATCAAAGTTTAGCTTTAATAAAAAACAAGTATTTGATCAAATTCTTAAAGAAGTTCTGACTATTTTTGTTACATGTCTAGATCTCCCCTTAGGAGACTCATATTCATCATGCCTAGGAGAATTTGAAGGGTAAGTCCTAATGGAGGATCCTGACATAATTTAATAGTTCAAGTCACTGCCTACTATCCTAGAAGATGGTTAGACCCTTCTAGTCAAAGCTACAATAGAGGTAAATGTCGAGACTCCATCAGAATTAAAATAGATAAAATTAGGAGCATCCCTCACTGAGGAGGAACATGACATCTTTACAGCTTTGTTGAGAGAATTTATAGATATCTTTGCATGGACCTATTTTGACATGCCAGGTTTAGACCCCACCTTAGTTTTGCACCACCTTATGGTTAATCCTAATGCCAAACCATTAAAACAAAAGCTACATAAGATACATCCTCACATCACTGTATTGGTAAAGAAAGAGTTATAAAAACTCTTAGAAGAAGGATTTATCTAATTTATTAACTACTCAAAATGTATCTCTAATGTGGTACCTATCCTTGGTTTTACACCACCTTGTGGTTAATCCTAATGCCAAACTAGTAAAACAAAAGCTATATAAGATGCATCCTCACATCACTGTATTGTTAAATAAAGAGTTGGAAAAACTCTTAGAAGTAGGATGTATCCAATAATTTACTACTTAGAATGGATCTCTAATGTGGTCCCTGATAGTAAAATGCCTAAAGGGATCATAATTTGTACTGATTTTTGAGACATCAACAAAGCTTGTCTTAAATATGATTTTCCATTACCTAATATCAACATGATCATTGAATCCATGGCTAGTTATGAAATGATTTCACTCATAGATGGATTTTCAAGATATAACCAAATCAGAATCACACTAGAAGATTAGCATAAAACAATGTTCACCACTCCATGGAGAACATTTTTCTATCAAGTAATCCCATTTTGCCTTAATAATACTGGAGCTACATATCAAAGGGCCATGCTTTTCATATTCCATGATATGATGCATGATATTATTAAAAACTATGTCGATGACATATTAGGAAAATCCAAAACTAGAGTTGATCATCCAACAATGTTGTGTAAGATATTTGAAAGATTATGGGAGTAAAAAGTCAGACTCAATCTAAATAAATGTGTGTTTGGTGTGATTTCAATAAAATTACTTGGCTTCATCATGTCTCATAGAGGTATTAAATTCAATCTATCTAAAGTCCATGCTATAACTAAGATGTTGCCACTAACCAATTTAAAGCAACTCTATAGTTTAGAGGGTAAGATTTAATCAATCCAATGCTTCATCTTTTAGTTAGAAAATAAGTTTCATCCATTTACACACCTTTTGAAGAAGGGAGTTTCATTTCACTGGGATGATCACTACCAAATAGCTTTTTAATAACTCAAATACTATCTTATTAATCCACCTATGTTATTACCTCATATGTTAGGAAAGCCATTCTTGTTATACCTATCAGCTACTGAACATGCTCTAGGGGCACTCTTGGCTCAACATGATGACAAAGGAAAGGAGCACACTATATACTACCTAATTTGTACCTTGGTTACATATGAACATAACTATACACCTGTTGAAAAAGCTTATCTAGCCATGGTCTTCATAGCTCAAAAACTATGACATTACATGCTAAATAATAATACCATAGTCATTTCAAAAGTAGATCCACTCAAGTATCTACTATATAAAATATATTTACAAGGAATAATGGCTAAATAGATGGTGATTCTTAGTGAGTTTGACATATATTATGTCAATCAGAAGGCAACCAAGGGACAAGTTCTTATAAATCAACTTGCTGAAGCACCTCTCATAGACACATAGCTACTCATATTTTAATTTATTGATGAATCCATAATGATCATCATTGACACACCCCTTGAGGATCAACCCTAGAAACTATATTTTGATTGTTCATTCACTACACATGGAACAGGGGTAGGCCTATTGTTTATTAAACTATAAGGGGATTTAATCCCTAAATCATTTA
Source organism: Torreya grandis (assembly GCA_037957365.1). Lineage (NCBI taxonomy): Eukaryota > Viridiplantae > Streptophyta > Pinopsida > Cupressales > Taxaceae > Torreya > Torreya grandis. Next base: position 5,480,414 of record JARHVA010000290.1, on the reverse strand, counting down.
TAATCAACTTTCCTTATACAAAACAACATGGTTGAGTATGAATCACTTGTTACAATACTTAGACAAGTAGTTCAATGAAATATATCTCATCTCCAAGTTTATGGTGATTCTGAATTAATCATCAATCAAGTTACAAATCATTATCAGACTAAATATGGCAAGCTGGTTCCATATAAAGCCATGGTCGATACTCTTAAACAAAAAATTGTCAATATTTAGTTTGAGCACATATTGAGGGCTAGTAATATAACTATAGATGTCATGGCTACTATTGACTCTTTGATTCAATAAATAGATAAAGCTAGAGAGTATTAGTTCCTCATCAAGAATTTGTCAAAACCAGCTCATGAACCTTTAATTACTACCATGATTTATGATATTATTGGTCATAATTCTATCTAGTACTCAGACCTTTACAACTACCTTCATGACCAAATTCTACCACCTAACCTATCTCAAAAACAAACCAAATCCTTCATTCATCAATCTACTCGTTATACTTTACTTAGATCTACCCTTTACCATCATAGTTTTGATGGAAATTTACTTCATTTCTTAACTTCAATACAGTCTACACCAGGGTTAAGAGAGGTTCATAAAGGATTATGTGGTTCTCATTATAATGGGGAAGTCCTATCCAAAAAGCTTTTGCATACTAGTTATTAATATCCCACAATGGATGTAGATGCCACTACTTATGTAAAAAAGTATGACAAATGTCAATGGCATGCTAATATGATTTATGCCCTAATAAAAACTCTAAAACCAATGTTGACACCATGGCCATTTTCTACATAGGTAATTTACCTTATTAGGAAGATTAACCTCAATTCATCTGATGGCCATAAACATATCCTTACCACCATTGAGTATTTCACTAAGTGGGTTGAAGTTATACCCCTCACTTACATGACTAGAAAGAAAATTTCCAAATTCATTTTCAACCACCTCATTTACTACTATGGTATCCCCTCTGACATTATATTTGATAATGGAGGATCATTTAAGAACAAGGATGTAGACTAGTTGTAGACTGAATATAACATCACATAACATTTTTCTATATCATATTACCCTCAAGGTAATGACCAAGATGAGGCATCCAAAAAAACCATTGTCAATATTCTCAAAAATATTGTTAATGATGTTGATAATGATTGGCACCTCTAAATATTCCCTTCCCTTTGGGCATACCGTACCAATCACCATACCCTAATAGGAGCCACTCCATATTCACTTGTTTATGGTACTAAAGCCATCCTTCCCATTGAGATAAAATTACCTTCCCTATGCATCTCTTTTAAGCATATCCTAGATGATCATGATTATCAAGTAACTCATCTGTAAGAGCTAGATCTACTTGATAAAAAATACACAACCATGCTCAATAATCTTCAAGCATATCAGAATCAACTCAAATGCCACTATAATCAGCATGTTAAGTATAGAACATTTAAAATTGGTTATCGTGTTCTTAAATGAAACCAAAAGAATACCATAGTTAAGAAAAAGAATAAAAGGAAATTCAAACCAAATTGGATAGGGCCTTTCATCATCATTGTAGATTATGGATCAAGAACATACAAGCTTGCCACACCAAATGGTGATGAAATTTTGGAGACAATGAATATTATTCATTTAAATCAGTATTATGTTTGAATGCTAAGGTGTATTGTCTATAAGGACCATTTTAGTTATGAAATTTTATCACTATTATTCTTTATAAAAATACCATCCCTATCCATCTCTTCATTGTATCCACTTTTCACTTCCATTCTATCGACCTAGTGTGTTCTAAAATCCTAGCCTATTTAACCTTGGTTTTTTCCATTTGTTACATAGTTTTAGCATCAAGGTATCTGATCAATTAATTAGTTAGTTCAAGTACATAAAATAAAGACCGTATTTTGGGATGATGTGATAGAATTTTTAGCAGTTGCATCTTTCATTTGTTATTCCTTTCTTACCACTAGTCTTGCTACTAATTATAACCACCTTTGGGAAAATTAGTACCATTGATCTATGTTGTTGTGTCCTAGTTACAACTACCTATGGGAAAATTATGGGAAAAACTAAGCCTTAACATAAAAACTTTCCACTTCCTATCCCATGCTGTGCCTTTTTACCAACTGCACCTATTTTGTTTGAATTGACTTCTATGCTAGTCGAGTTTCTCTACTATAATAGTAGAACTATAGTGACTTGAGGTCCTACTTTAGGACTATGTAAGAAGTGATCAATACTTGTTGAGTTCAACTCAGTCACCCTTTTACTAATGCTCTCACCATTTTGAGAGCAACTTAAGCCATGCTCTCACTATTTTGTGAGTAACCTTCATTTAAATGCTCTCACCGCTTTGTGAGCTTAAACCATTTAGTATCTTTCCATTCTTGATCAAGTTGAGACACTTAAAAAAATTATAAAAACATTTAAAAAATCATTATAAAAGAACAAAAACATTGATCACTTCTTTGCCTTAAGGATTTTGGGAACCCTTACTAAGTTACAAGCAAATCACTTGTCACTTAGTTTCTCCATCCTTTTTAGCCTTTTCTCTCATGTACTTATCATTTTTCAAGACCATTCCTCTTCTTATATCACATACATTCTATATTTTTCCTTAGTTATCACATTCTTCCCATTCCCTAGGAGAACTACATTTGGCCTAAAGTTTTTTATTGGATATTACATCCATATAACTATGTAGGTAGCATCCACTTGCCTAGTGCAAATAGAGACAACTCAGCCAACCCCTTCCTTTTCTTCTATTCCCCCATTTTGTTCATTTGGTAATTTATCACCTATTTTCTAATGGAAAATGTTTATAGGGTTTCTATTGCATTGTTTGTTTGTTTATTTCTACTTATTTTATTGGTTTGTCTGCCTATTTGTTTACTTTTAGCACCATTGCTTTGATTCAATTTATGTGTGTTCATTGGGTGATTCCTTGTCCACACTTACACTTGAATCCATCCATATTCATATGTTTACACTGTCATCATGGTTTCTATCATTGTTACATTATTTTCTTTTGAGTATTGGATTATGGGAGTTAGTCCTCATGCATATTTTGGCCAAATCCTCATGATGTTATATCATGATGCCTATCGACATGTGCTATAATAAAACTTAGCTTCAAGAATTCTATTCATAAATGGTAGCCTCTCTTCAACATCAACATCCCAATCCCATCCCAATAATATCCTAAATAGAGTAATTAAACATGAATTTTTTTAATCTTTATTAGTTCGGATGAGCATCTCCATACTAATTAGTTATTCCAATTCATCATTACCCTCTATGTTAAGTTATCATCATCCTTGACCAAGTTTATCATGTTTTCCATAATCAGGGTCCAATTATTATAACTACCTATGAGAAAAACATTACACACCATCCCACATGCATTTCTCAATTATTATAACTGCCTTTAGGCAAATCATTGTGTTTTCACCACTTTACTTTTTTTTCCTATACAAGGGCATGTTATTATCTTGTTTGTTAATCCTAACTAGGGCAGTTCCATCTTCTCAATGATTATAACCACCTTTGGGCAAATCATTATGTTATCATATCACATTTCCACTATCGAGGTATAATGATTATAACCACCTTTAGGAAAATCATTATACACCATCCCACTTGTATTCTCAATTATTTTGAATACTTTTTCAATATCATTATGTTTTCACCCCATCATCTTTCCTTTCTTGCTCCCTTTGTTTTGCTTCTTTATTTTTGAGGGACCGTTTGTCGACCTACATGTGCCAACTATTCCCTCGAGGGGGCATCATATAGTTAGTTTATCATCATTTTAGTTGTAGGCATACAAGACCTTTTAATTTTTTGAGAAGATGTTACTATGCTTATAGCTCACAATGCCTTCCCAAATAGGGGTAAACTGTAGAAACCTAAATCTAGCCATCGATAACCTCTAATTAGGCTTTTGGCTAAGTTCCACCCAAAATGCACAATTTGGCCTAAAAGCATTAAAACATGTTAAAAGATTTGAAACTAACATATTCAAGTGCTGATTTGGCTAGGGTATCGTTAAATGGGGCAATACAATTTATGCACTAGCTAACTTTAATTAGATCATTCTAAGTTAAAATTCCAAATTTTCACCTAGGTGATATGGATTGATCTTTCCTATCAAATATCTTACACAAGATGTGTTCCTTTGTTATTTATTATTGGTAACATACTAAATGGTAATATGGTTCTAACACATCTAATGTGGACTTCCAATTCTAATCTAGTCAAATTTTGGATCAATAACAAGGTATTATGATCAAATTGAATAATTTGTGCCCAAAGTGCTTAATCATGCTTAAGAGCTAATTAACCCAAATCAAGGCCTAATAAAAAATTCCATGGAAAATTATTGAATAATTATTTTTGGAAATGAATATGGAATATCTGCATCATCAGGTGATCTCATTTCTTGGGAATACATCCCTAGGTCATAACTACCACAAATATTAGGATTCATGCCCTCCATGCCTCTTAATTACCCCTTCTTCCAATGTCATGATGGGGATAATTACAAACTTAATTCCAAAATTTGAATTAATCCTCAACCACACATCTCAATCTTAAGGTGGATAGTTTAGGTTGATTTTAATCAAATCCAAAAATCTATAAATAGAGAGGCCATGAATATCATTTCTAAGCTTAATTTTTGCAAAGTTATAATGCAGAATTGGTTTGAAAAGCTTCATAAAACTAATGTTACCATACCAAATTGATTCCAAGCCAAGCCAAGCCATAATCCAAAGGTTCCAAGGAGAGATGGAGGTATCCACACTTCCATTTCCAAGGACTTCATGAGCACAAGCCAAGCAAGCCACCACTACAAAGGCATTTGGAGCATCCAAAAAAGGTGAAGGAATTATTATGTTTTCATTCCTTGATTTTTAGTTGTGTTTGTCATTTTTTTTTGCTAGCTAAGTTCTCCCTATGTCTAGGCCTGGGGATGTTATGCTATTAGTGTGTTTATTTCATTTTGTTTTCATTTTGGAACTAACACCATACTAACCATCCTCTCTTGAGTCAAATTCTTAGATCACACAACTATCCTCTACCTTCATTAGACTAAGTCATATAAGCTATTTTAAGGTCAGATATGATGTCCTTCTTGGATATATTCTTAAGGTATAACCAATTTCTAGTTGACAAAGAGGATAGGATGAAGACAAATTTCATGACTAAGTGAGGAACCTATTCCTACAAGAGGATGCCCTTTGGGCTTATCAATGTAGGAATAACATTTCAAAGGGCCATGGACCATGATTTCTAAGGTCTGGTAGGCAAATGTATCACCATTTATATGTATGATTTGATAGTTTTCTCCAAAAATAGAGAGGATCACTTCATGCACTTACAACAAGTATTTTAAAGGTGCAAAAGATATGGCATTTCCCTCAACCCAAAGAAGAGTATATTTTATGTCATAAAGGGGAGAAACTACTAGGCAATGATATCACCAAGTAATGGATCTCCATATATCTTTATAGAATGGAATCCATCTCTAAAATTAAATTACCTAATTGTATAAAAGATCTTAAGTTATTCTTTGGGAGAATTAACTTTGTAAGAAAGTTCATCTCAGGCTTTGCTGAAATTGTCAAGCCTTTGAATGGCATGCTAAAGAGGGATCCCAAGATCTCTTAGAATGATGAATCTAAGAAAGCCTTTATTGATATTAAGAAGGTAATCAATAAAGCTCCAATCCTCATAAGTATTTATTTCTCAAAGGACTTCTATATGTATTCATTTACTTCTGAGCATACTATGGCTGAAATCTTAAATTAAAAAGTTGATAGGAATGATCATCCCATAGCTTTCATGAGCACCAATTTAAATAATGTTGAAGTGAACTATTCTATGATTGAAAAAAAATATTATTTATTATTTAAATTAGTTAATAAATTAGGCATTATATCCTTAGGAATAAGGTACATGCTATCTAGCCAGACCCAACTACAAAACTCTTGATGAGTCAAAATGAGCTTGGAAAAAAGAGAGGCAAATGGATGTCAATTCTACAAGAGTATGACATCAAAATGAAAATTTACAAGTTGGTAAGCTGCTAAGGCTTATTTAAAATTATTTTCAATGTAAAACCCAAGCTCCATGTCATGCAAGTTGACCAACAAAGCTTCCAACCAAATGAGTGGTATGATTATATTATCCACCTGCTTATCAATGGTATTTGTCCCCTAGGACTTACAAGAGAGAAAAGGAGATCCTTAAGGCTCAAATAAACTCATTATCTCATCAATAATGGAGTATTTTATAAAAGGAACTTTGATGGAATTTATGTAAGGTGTGTATCCAAATAAGAAGTAGCTCAGATCATGACTACCTTCCATGAGAAGCTAGGAAGTGGACACCCTTCAGGAAGAACCACAACTCACAAGATCATTAGAGATGGGTATTATTGGCCTACCCTCTTCAAATATGATCACAAACATGTTAGGGAGTGACATACATACTAGATATTTAACATAAAAGAGCCAAAGGCAGCCATGCCTTTGCAACTTGTGATAGTTGACAAACCCTTTGCATAAAGGGGGTTGGACTTTGTAAGGGTGATCAACCCAGTTATTTTGACAGCCACAAATTTGTCCTTACTACTACTAACTATTTTATAAGGTGGAGTGAAGATATTTACACCAAAAATTGTAGGATATAATAGGTAATTAACTTCATGGAAGAAAACATTTGCATAAGATTTGAAACCCCAGTCTTTTTGGTCTGTGATAATGGATCTACCTTCACTTCTATTGAGACGACTGAATGGGCATATGACAATGGAATCACTCTAAAGTTTTCATCAAATCATTATCCCTAAGGTAATAGATTCTATAAATCTACAAATAATAATTTTATTAAGGATATCAAGAAGTCTATGAAAGATAAACCAAGGATATGACACAAGCTCGTCAAGTATGCACTATGGGCAGATAGGATAAGTATTAAGCAATCCCTCAAAGCTTCACCATTATTGCTAGTGTATGGACATGAACGTATCTTCCCCATAATCCTCAAGTTTCCCACCTTTAACTTCATGTAGGAATATATAGAAGAAATCCAAGGCCTTGCTAGCTCAAGGCTACTAGACATTATTCAGATGGAAGATGTCAGAGACAAAGCATTTGTTGACTTTAGTAGGCATCAAATAATAGTTAAAATGTGGTTTGATAAAGGATCCAAAATCAAAGTGTTCAAGCAAGGAGACTTATTCCTCCTCTAGTAAAAATATTCAGAACCAAAAGGGAAGCATGGAAAATTCACACCTTTGTGGATTGGGCCATATCAAATTGTAGAGACATTGGGAAAAAACACCTTTAAGATTAAAGACCTCCAAGGAGAAGAGTTCACTTTTCCCACCAATGGGTAGTATCTCAAGAATTAATTTGTTTTTTCTCTACCATGGGTCTTCACTGATTAAAATATGTAAGACTTGTTATATTATAGTAGGTAGGCTAACTAGTTTATTTTCTTGCTTTCCCTTCTTGCTTTGCTTGTACATATTTGTTTGCTTCTTTCTTGTTTATTTCTATTGTGTGTTTGATTTGTGTTTTGTTTTGTTTTTTTTGGTTTTGATATATTTTTTCCAATAAGTCCTATGGATAGTTTTTTGCTCAAATTTTCATAGATTTCTCAAAATTACAGTAGCTCGAAATTGGAATATGAATCTTGCAATGATGAACATAGGTTGTCACAAATCACCATGATGCACCTCAAAGACAATGGTGTAGATTTATATAGAAGTTAATTATAATAAAAAGTCCTAAGCATAATCTTAAATCAAGGTTTGGTTGAAATAAGAATCATATGTGTTATAAGAAAACTTTGGTTGTTGAGGCACATTTCATGTTAGCACTTAAAACACATCCTTGGCTGGGATAGAGGTTACAAATAAAAGTGATTATCCCAAGAATCAAACACTTGACAAAATCCCTAAAACTAAGCTATATTGGTTCCCAAAATTTTCAAAAAGACTTAGAAAAGACCAAAAAGAAGAAACTTATTGCAAAATATATGGAAATAAAATTAAAGGTGATTCTAGTAACCTCCACCACGGTTATGGATGCCTAGCTAGCAGTGGAGCAAGGCCTTAAGTGGGACTAAAGGTATCTCTGTTAGGGATATGGATGCATAGATAGTAGTAACACAATACCTAAGCCTTACTTTAACTAAGAGAAACTATTCTCAATGGATATCCAAAATGCTCCAAGTTGAGTGTTATGACTAAAGGTATGACCTGGATTTTATCTTCCAAAGTTCCATGACAAATAGTAAGTGGAATTAAATCACACACTATGTGTCTATGTTTCAGCATTTTGAGTTTGAATTTTACACATGTGAGGCTTATATCAATCAAGATTTGATTTAGACAATGTTATGGACCCAATGGATGAAAGACTAATGTATTGGTCTAAACCAGAGCCTTAGGTTCTAACATATTAGTATGTTTCCCCTCTGAGTCACCATTTTTTGGATCAACATACCCCCCCCCCCCACCAATTTCTTGATTTTGAAAATGGGGGACCCTTATGAATGTTTAAAAAAATATGAACCTTGAAATCATATCCACTTGAAAGGGATATGATTTGTATATGATTTATACATGCTTAATGATAATGATTATGTTTTTGGACTAAATTTGCTAATGGTTTATATTTGAAGTTTGAATTTTAGGTTACATAAAGAAGGCTAGGTTTTCCTTGCATAAAACCCTAACATTTGAATTCAAAAGTTGGAGGGAAGACTTATTTAGGTTTCCCAAATAAATCAACTTATGAAAAGTTTATAAGTATCTAGATTTAATTAGGTTTTCATTGGTTCATTACTTAGTCAGGTTTTCTTTAGTCAACCCATTAATTTTTTAGGTTTTTTAACCCCTCCTACTTTGGTGTCTTCTTTATCATTTACTTTCCTCTCAAATCTCTATAGCTTATTACTTGTTTAAACATCATGCATCTTTATATATCTAATGGCTCTCGCTATCTCACAGATCTAATCAGATGGTGTGAATCAAATGAAAGAAAATGGACCCACCTAAACACCAAAATATACTTTGAAATCCTAATTTTGAGACACTTTCTTGAAGTAACCCTTCAGAGTTTCTTGAAGTGTCCCTTCAGGAAAGTTGTCTCAATCCACTTTAACAGAAAGTGCCCATTGGAGAAATTGTTTTGGGTACTATTTCTTGTGAACATTTTGTCTGAAACAAATCAACCCTTTGGATTTTTTAAAACCCAACCTTTATAAGAATTGGTTAAGACACTTTCCCAAGAAAATGACCCTTCAAAAAATGTTTAAGGGCAACTATGTGAAGTCTTTCTAGGTTCCTTGTTCTATGCCTAACCCTAATATTTGCTCTTTGTAGGGACCGATCATTGATAAGTATGTGGATCATAATCAACAACCCACACTTACTCATAGATCTAATTTTATAGTGAAAAATCATTAAAGAATTTTCAATGTAGTATAACCTTGAGGCCTAGCAAATGGATGTATTTCTTGACCCTTAGAGGAACCCCATGTGTTTTTCAACATAAATAAAATTAGTATAACATAATTTTAACTAAATTCATATCAAAGATCAAAACTCATTAAGTCATGTGCATCTTCACATATCTAAAAATTCATGCTTCATCATAAGATTTGATCCAATAGTGTGAACTAGCTAAAGGCTTTCAACCTAATTAAAGTTTAAGTAGCCAATCAAAATAGATTTAAAATGATCTCTAAGCCTAAATACTTTTTCACATGACTCAAAAGCATATTTTTAGCTTAAATAACAATGTGATTTTCAACATGACATGATCATAAGGCTTAGGCTTAAGCCCTATAATAACATTAGATGAGCTTAAATTTGATAGCCTCACACCTGTCTTTCAATGTTTATGAGAACATTTTTGACCTTCACAAAGACATCAAATTTAAGATAGTCTAAACTTTTATCCTAGTGAAGGGATGTATTTCTCAACCCTTTAAAATTCCCCTTTGAAATTTTAACATCCAAACTTATTATAGTGGATTTTAACCTAAGTTTTTATCAAAGCTCTGACCTCATTAACACATGTGCATCTTTGCAGATCTAATAGTTCATGATTCACCATAGGATTTGATTTGATGGTGAAAAATGGCCAAAGAATTTTCAACCAAATAAAGCAAAGTGAAGGTAGTTAATTAGAAAATACCTCATAGATCATGATCAATGTATTGCACTCACTCACAGATCTAATCCAATGATTCAAAATGAAGGAAACTTTCAAAGACTAATGACTAGCTTTTGAAAGGCCTTTTGTGGGAGTAACATGAGTGAATTTAAGAATTGACCACATATACCATTAAATCTATGAACAACATAAATACCTAATTCTTGCCCAATTTAATCACAATTACATTTAAAAGAGCTAAAAATCACCTTGAGAAGAGCTAAAAACACTCAATGAGATCACACAATCTAAGGGAAATTAACCAATTAGAGGAACATGGCCACTACAAGACAACAATGGTGAGATGAGGTAGAGGTTTACTTTTCAACTAATAATGAAGGAAGATGTTACAATGATATTAAAATAGATGTAGGAGTCTTGAATAATGGTATGAAGAATTGGTCAAAAATATTCTTTGCAATCAACCTTCTATAACCATTGGCTCCCAATGAGCAATGAATTGTAGCCATAAAATGGAGACATGAAGATCTCATGGTAATCTAGATGTCTGGACTTCACCTCATAGCTATCAAACTAGAGGTACTCCATTGTGTCGATATCTTGGCTCCTATTTCAATGATTGTAGAGTAGATGGAGACTGGATAATAAAGGAGGGTACATCAAAGAGGGTTTCTTATATAACTCTAGTATATTTTTAAGGCTAATATAAGCTTCTTATGACTCACATAGACCTCCCTAAAATCAAGGAATGGACCACTAAGAATGACTTAGATAATATCCTAAGACCATGTCTAGATAGAGGAACTCATGTAATGAGAAACTACGATGGTAAAATCCTAATTGTACAATTTAGGGAAGGGATTATAATCATCATGACTTTTTTTAATAGGGCTCCTAGAGTAATCACATCCTATGTTGACCCCAGGTGGGTCTCCTATGTCTATTTCATGATAGAAGAGAATTTGACTCCACCTATTGGAGAAATGATAAGTATCCATCTAGGGAGACAATTCAATGGAATTAAAAGGAAGTCAAGCCATCTATTCACAATGATGTATTGCTTATTTCATGCCTTTATAGCCTTAACCTACTTCCCTACCATCAATAATTGGTTTCCCTATAGAAATATTACCATTTCTCACTATTACTCCAAATTGAACATATTTAAGTAGAAGGACCACATGTAATTCATTTATGATTGCATATATCCCACTCTATTTGTTATAATTATTGGAAGTCCAATGCCTAGGGTTCACCCCCTCATTAGGAAATTTGTAGATCCCATTGGTGATATATGACTCTATCTTGATTGTATAATCATCAGAATTGAAGGTTGCTAGACTCAACCCTATAGGCTACTAGTGCATGTCCCAATCAAGCTAGTCGAGTAGGAGATAGCTCATCAACTCCTTCATGGTATGGACCATGTATATTGAGAGAAGAAGAAAGGCATCCTACATCTCTTACCATATCTAATTTGGAAGACAATTATTCATGGATGGAAGTAATTGGAGATCTTAGCAAGGAATAGAGAGACATTCTACTTCCAATTAGTTGACCTTAAGACATGGGATCCAAAAGGCAATGTTATCTCACTTATACAATCCAAACAACTATATAAGTTACCTTGTGAACATCAATTGGGTCCATATGACCACTTATACACAAAGGTAACCAAATTTGAGGAAGTGTTGGCTAGGTTTAAGGGGTATGGATTCAAATTAGAACAAAAATTATAGAGGAAATAAAAACCATAAGGAGAAATATGGAAAATGAATCCCTTGTAATACACTTTTTACCTTCTACTTTGGGTCCACCACAAGTGCCTCAAGTTCCACCTTAGCAACAATAATTACCTTAGTAGTATGTGCCCAAAATTGAAGGACCTAGTGAACAAAATATAGAACATAGGCCAAGAGAGGGACCCTCTACCTCAGATCTACCTCAAAGACCCCCTTCTCCTATGGAATACCTTGATATGGTTGCCTTAGAACCTTATGAAATAGTGAAAGAGTTATTAAAGGAACCTTGTAAATACATACGGGTCAGACAAGGAAAGAGATGAAGATGAAGGAGCCACAACAAAGGTGGCATTAATTAAAAGTCCTAAATTTGAAGAGACAAACAAAAACAAAGGATTTTCCTTAGATTTGGCCATTATGACCAAAAGAAAGATGGAGATGGATATGTCTTTGGTGACTGGAACCCTAAAGAAACCCAAGTGGATTCACCCAATAAGTGAGGTAAACTTGTTTAGTGATGAATTTCCCATACATGGACCTATCATCCCTGACTGGTTCATATATGGGAAGTTATAAAAGATACCCTCTTAGATGCATTTATGGTATTTGACTAGCACTACCAATGTTGAAGTCAATGATGAAGTCCAGCCCTAGATCTTAGAGCTCATGAAGGAGCAAAAAGAGAGGATAATGATTGAGGCTGCTAAAGAGAGCACCAATAAAATAGAAGAATAAAGGCAATTAGGAGGGGCTAACATTAAAACACTAGAAGCTTTAAAGATTTTAGAAGTAGATCCCAAGGTACAATTTAACCCTAATACAACTACACTAGATAAGGTTACTACCAAGAAATTAACTATTGAAACTAAATAAGTCACTCTTCAAAGAGTGGAACCATTTATAGGACTCACTTAGTCTAAGGCCAGGTAGTAGGGGAACACCCCATTCATCAAGAAGATATTATAAGTCTGGTGGAATCCCAATCAGTAATGGTTGTGGTGGGAATTTAGGGAATGAAGAAAATAATCTTGAACTTAGAGAAAGAGAAGAAAGACTTAGAGGCCCAAGTCTCACTATCAATTATGGAGAACCTATTGAAGATGTTTAATAAGTACCTCCTAGATGCCTTTAAATGATTAAAATCCATCAAACTTAGGCTTAATACCTTAGAGTTTCAAGCTAATAAGGCACAAACATTGATATATCAATGACATGAAACCAAAGACCAAGCGATAGAGTTGATCAAAGTACACATCACTAAATAACCTTTGGACTTCAAGATTATCAAAGAAAAGCAATTGAATTCCATTTAATGGATCTTGGTGGATCAAATATAGGAATTAACTTCATGGTACAATAAGGCCAATGACTTTATAAAGGAAGATAAGGAATTGGTAAATATAATTGAGAAGTTGATAAGAACCTTGTTTGTGACCCCTTCTCAACCTACTGCCACCGGCCTAATGCATGACATGGAATTCTATCAGGGAGTCCAAGCCTTCATCCAATTCATCAAGGATGAAAACCAAGGCTAATCCAATAAAGATAATTCAAAAGTCCTTAATGTCATCCTTATCATATTAAAGCAAATAGCAAAAGTAAGGTGCTTACAAGAGGTCACCATCAAAAGTGACAAATAATATGATACATTGGTTGAAAAAGAAGAAGAAATTCTAATTAAGCCCATAGTGAATTTAAAGTTAATCAAATAAAAATACACCAGGGTGAAAAACTTCCTTCAACCTAAGTGATCAATGGGGCCAACCAGCCCAAGAGCAAAGTCAAGATTATTCTTTTATAAACTATATATGCTAGTTTGTTAGCATATATTAGTATTTTGATCTAATTGGTGCCTAAAAACCATATGTACTATAAAGTTCTTTATAAAATGACAATTTTCCTTACCTCTTGTAAAAATTTGAAATAAAGATGACCAATACACTTCTTATGTATTCTATAAATAGGAAAGTGTTACCATTTGTAAAAAGAGGGATTTTGAGCAATTTTATACTAGAGCAATTAATACAATTGAAATTTTGCAAAGATTGTCTGTTGTTGTGTTATATTGTTTTTTCTTTCTCTCAATTATAGGTGGATGTCTTAGATTTGAATGGTTCTTAGATAGATTAGCTATATTTCATGTTCATGAGGTTTCTAGTTTTTGATGTGTTAGACTAGTTGAAATATTCTAATTTTACTTCATTTTATTTGATCTGCATTTAAATGTTCTTATCAAAATTATGATTAACATAGAAAAATATTTAAGTAATCTTAAATTTTACTCATGATCTTTATATTTTCCTTTGAATCTTACCTAATTTTTGGTTAAGCTTGGGCTTATGCTATTTTACATCAATGATTGGTTAAATGTATGCTCAAATTGAATATAATTTTGTCATTATGTTTGAAACTAATGCTTGTAGTCACATTTCTTCTCTGCCTTACCCTACTTTTTTCTTCTTTTTTATCAATGCTCACTTTAGTTTAAAGATCACTGTAAATATTCACTTAGATTAGCTTAGAGTTATAAATATTGACTAGGAAGACTACAAGACTACAAATACTTACACCCTGGGGGCTCCCAACCAACACATCAAACAAATTTTGTGGGTATCTCTCATACTTTACCAACTATTCCACCACAGACACACTACTTGTCACAAACTGTAACTCATGCCTTGGATTCTTGTAATCCTAAAATGAGAAGTGTTCATAAAATCTAAGGAACACTCTAGGAGAAATTGGAATCATCAAAAATTGGATCACAATATATCTTAACAAGATATTAAAAACACAAATATATGAAAATTTATAAAATATGGGCTAATCATTCAATGTATATTTTCACACAAATAATCATTTTCAAGACAATAAAAATCTAATTATAGTCAAATGGCTATAAATAGACACTAAAATTACACTTTATTACCTTAGTAATTTAATTTTTCATGTACCTCCCATTTATATTTATCTGAACTACTTAAGTTAATTTTACTTTGTTAGTTTAATTTTTCATGTACACCTTGTTTCAAAATTTAGCTTTCTAGAATAATTGTACTATTTTCCTAGTGAATTTTAGTTGCTTGCCTTAGGTAATTTTTAGTGAGAAAGGTGATTTAAATGTAAATAAAATTTATTAAAAATAAAATTTATTACAAATAATTAATTGGATGAATCACCTTTTTATATATAAAGTGTATGGTATTTTAATTCTATACATTAAAATGTTGATGGGAGTTTAATTCTCCTTTTTATCTATATGAGGGAGAAATTAAAAGTTGTCTTCCTTTATTTGAGACAACTCCCTCTGAATAAAATAGAAGACCACATTTTATTTTATTTACATGGTGGAGACCCCTAAAATATTTTAACAAAAATTGAATTTTTATGGGTTCGTGCGAGTGGCACTTAAAAATGTGGATATTCTATTCAAAGATTAAAGTTTTCAAATATTCAAACCATGGGAAGTGGAAAATATTAAAGGATGTTTTCATTATTTTACTCCACTCAAATTTTAATTTTAAAGATTATTCACAATAATGGTGGAGATAACATGGAGATAATGAATAGTTAACTCATAAAAGTAACCACAAAATAATGGCAATGTTTAAATCATGCAATATTTTCATTGAATGATGGCTGAAATTTTTGATATGCTTTACTATAGAATCAAAGATCACTACTCCCCTTATTTCCCATCTAATTTTTAATAAATAGATATAGTCTTTCTATTTTATAGGATATGACTTTGTGGATTTCTCCAACTCTCTATGAGATCCTTAATGTGAAACCATTAGCCAAAAGTTATTTTTATTCTTTTTTTTCATTTTTATAAATTATATATCCAATTGTGTAGTATTGGTATAACTTTATATAAAGTTGTGGTATATGTCCCCCTTTAATATTTATTTATGTGTTAAATCATATACATATTATAATGTGTTATGTAATGATTTATTTTAACTTTCAACAATTATTTTGTGCATGTGTTCCTTTGAATGGGTGAAGGATCTACTACTTTGGTGTATTGCCTTTTTTTTTTTTTTTTTTTGGTAGATTTCCTTTCTTCCCTTTCACCCCATAAATTTTTATTATATTATTTTTAGAGTAGGAGGATAAAACCTCTTGATCCCAAAGTTTTTTTCATTATCATGTCCCACTCAATGAAAAAATTCCATTATTATGCTCACATAAAGGGTATCATATATGCAATACATTTAAGCATAAACACATCCCTTGTGGGTTTATCTAGACTTTTTAACTTAATGTTACCTTATTTTTGTTTCTTTTACCCCCCTCTTAGATTTATATATCTTAATTAACTTAATTTTACCTTGGTAGTTTACTTTTTCTTCCATTCCTCTTAGGTTTTGTTGGCTATAGACACCTTTTAGTACAAAGCTTATTTTTGTAATTTTTTGCCTTGGTTTTTTGCATATGGATCATTGGTCCTATATAAATAAATATTTTATACAAGCAAAATTTTAAAACATTTTTTTTAGCCTCTTTACATGTATACATCTCTTGACCAAGGATTAGATAGCTACTAATATGGCCTCTTATGGACCTCTTCGGTTCCATATTATTTCACTTGATTTACCTAACCCTTGGTCCTGTATGTTATTTTATTACTCTTCATCTAATGTATTCCAGGGATCCATACCTATCATTTATTATTTTATGTATGTTTTTATCCCCTAGACATTTGCATCCATTTGAGCACTAACATTGATGCTAGTGTCTAACTAAGACGCAGGTGTCCAAGCTTATATTTTTTTTCATTTTTGTATATTCCAATTTGTGGTCATTTATTTAAATATCTTTTCCCACCCTATTATCCTCTTTTCACATGTCACTAGACCCTAATTCAAAATCAAGAGGTCCCTATATATACAAAGGCTATAGTCTAATTACACTACCTATTAATTTGATTTGACAATCACCAAATTAGAAAATATTGTATATTTTAAGTTATAAAACTATATTAAAATACTGAATTGAACATTTGAAGCATTCAAAAGGTTAAATACACCATTGTATTTCTTGTACCAAGGGTTACTAGGAGAAAGAGCATATAGTTGCATAGTTATAATTATACACACATACCTAAGAGGGAGAAATACATGTAATTTTAAGGCCCTCTTTAAAGTATTGGATATGTAGGTAGTACTTAGTAGAAAATAAATTATTTAAAGTTAGATCAACTCACATGTAACCCTTTTTTACCAAGCTATAAGAGGTTCAATGCAAAATAACTAGGGTTTTTCTCATTGGATGAATTTACCACATAGGTAGGTATAATTTGAGGCATAGGATAAGTATACAAGTTACACCTTAGGCTTGGTGAAAATTTGGATCCATTATTATGCATATCCTTGAATGGACATCTACATGATAGGCAAACACTTACATCGACACTATTTTCCCTATTTAATTCAAGAATCTAATGAGAAAAAAGTAGTCAAAATGTATAATGAACAAGGTGAAAACCTATGATGTATTCATATGATGATTCTTAATCACTATCATACCTTAGAACAAAATATCAAACAAGATATGCTCTCTATTATCCCTTAACTACCTTGTAATTGTATTTATTACATGTGCTAAATTAGGAAAAAACTATATTATTGATTATATTTTAGTGTAAATATAAATATTGACATTCCATTCAAAATAGTTTACTGATTTGTGTGTTTTCTTTGAAAATATCCAAAAACCATAAAACATTTGGTGAACCCATCCTTTGTTATTAAACCAAAACCCTAGTTTTCATGTAGGGTTTTCTCCTTTAAAATAATTTTATTTTAGATTTATGTATGTTATTTTTAGATATGATTTTCTCTCTCATACTTGTATTGGCATAGTTTAGGAATGCTTAATCACATCATATATTTGGCCTTAGTGGTTGTGTGCTTCATAATTTGCTTAAAAATTAAAATTCTTATGGAGTCACTAATATAAATCTATACATGGAAACTTCATTATTATGATCATTTATTTAATCCATATGATTATCAATGTATTACAAATGAAGATCTTATAGAACATAAAAAAAAGGATAAAACCTCTTTTTATTGTAATTAGGATAATGAAAGAACCAATTATGTAAATACAAATATAAATGATCAAGGTAGTGACATTTCTAATTTTTCTTATGAGTGTGATGATATCCCTCTTGGCTATGACACTTCTCCCATTCCTCTTTTTTATGACGATGAATGATTTCAAGAATTACCAAAGTTGTATGATATAATATATATGTAAAATGGTAGAATTCATAATATTCAAAATCAAAATGTTGCATTCATACATCCTTTAGTTACTTTAAAAATTGATTGTGCCCCTTCCCTTTCCAATGATGCAAATGTCCAAAACATTGAATATTCCTCCTCTATCTCTCATGATGAAAATATTTATGAAATCAAGTGTGTGCCTTCTTCTCCAAGTAATATTCATGTTGAAAATTCTATGTTTTTTTTTAATGATTCAAGTGAAAATAGTCAAATTTTTTATCCTTGTTTTATTTTTGGTGAACAACATGTATGTCTTATGTCTCCCATCATCTTATTTGAAGAAAAAATTAAAGGAGATATGACAATCATAAAGAAATGAATATAAAACATGCATTGTTTGGGGACATAAGTAAAGTCCCAAGTATATTTCATGTATCTTTTTAAAATATCAATTCATGTGAGTTAAATAAAATCAAAACTAGCCTTGCATCTTCTCTCCCTCCTTTAAAAAGTAAAACCAAAAGTGAAAGTTGTATTCTCCCTCCTTTGTATTGTGTGATACAAAAGACCAAATGTTTACAAATGAATTTTTATCATCTACTCATGTTGAATGTCATAAGATTTTAAATAGAATAAAACATTATAATGACAATATTACCAACATTCATGATATATAACATGATATACTCATCTCTATAAACATTTATATCCCTTTACAAAATAGTGTACAACCATGTGATGACCCCCCCCCACCCTTGATAGTGGAAAGGATTCAATTATTCCTATGTTTTGCATGCATGAAAATTTAAATTTGATAGCAAAAGATTCAACTTATTCTTGTGATATATTATATATGATGACTACCAAGGGAGATTTGAAACAATAAGTCAACATTCTTAAGCTAAGAATTTATTCTCATTAGGCTATTTTTGAGGAGAATATATTAACTTAGAAACCTATTACTAATGATGTATATGATCATCCTTGCCATTTTAACTTTATTATTCCTAAATTATCATCCTTTTATGGTCAAGGGTATCCTTATATTCATTTACAAAAATATTTACACTCCTTTAAACATTGAACCCAAAATGGAAGCTTGCTCTTAAAGGCTTTTCATCACATCTTAACCCAAGGGGCTCTTGATTGGTTTTATAGTATTCTAAATAATTCCTTACCAAATTTAAAAAAAAAATGTATATGTACTTATATCACATTTTGATTGTTATACCTTACCTAAGTTACCACTGGAACATATTGAAGCATGGACATAAAGAGAAAATGAGTCTATACAAGACTGTTATTTTATTTAAGGATGATTTGTATTCCTTAAGTTTTACACCCTTAGATTTTAAGTACAATTTATATTTAGTAGAGGTCTTAGTTCTCCACTTAGAGAAATATTATTTCATAATCCCTTTTCTTCATTTGATACCTTATATTTGGATCTACATTAATATTCATTTGTTCTAATGCATACTCAAACCAAGTTTCCTATCTGTTCACCAAAAATTTGAAACAACCCATGATAAGAACCATGTTTCCAAGGTAAATGAAAAAGTTACAAAATATCATGAAATAATTCAATAACCATATACAAAACTAATAGTATATGTCAAAAAATAAACAATAAAGTTATTGAACAAAGGAAGTGAACATACTTACATAGTATCTCCCACAATTACCATATACCTATACAAAATGATATCTTCTTTAGTTTGGCTAGTACCATGATAGACCACATGAGATATTGTGCACATTATTAGATAAATGAGTGATAAAAATTAATCCTAATTCACATTATCCACCACACCAATTTGAAAACAAAAAAAAACAAGACTTTTTAACTTACCATGGTATTAAAAAACACCAATATAATAAGTGTTTTGTTCTTGAGAAAAAACTTACATAATTATCTAATCAGGGAATTATTGCAAACTAAAAAGATATACCTAGACCTGTTTCACATACTTATCCTAGAGGCTCATTTAAGAGGGTGGAGCCATCCCATTTTTATCCTTTTAAGGAACACATGGTTCATATACCTTCATAGAAGATGATCACTAGTAGAACTCCTTCTCCTAGTGTACTCTCTACCAAGACTTATCATTCCCACACTTATCTTATTAATGAATCATTGGTTGAATAGGTCCTACATAGAGGGACATATAGAGTGAATGCACATACATAACATATTTGAGTTCCAAAATTGGTACCTATAAATTCACATGTCACTTATATAGATTTAAAGGTCAATCCTATAGATACAATAGAATTATCTATAAAATCATAATTAGTGATTCCACTAGCCCATGATCATTCCAGTCAGTTATTTTTATTTCCTTCTAGGTTCCACTATATATGATGATTATTTTATTATCATTATATTTCAGATATCAAATCAAATTAACATATTCATTATAAAATTTACAAACATCTAATCTACATTTTATAAATAAATACAAAAATCAAATATAAAACACTAGATGTTGTACATTCATTTAACATAAAATAAACCATATGAAGAATGCCATATATATAAAAAATGATACATAGATTATACAAATAGGAAATTCCAATCATATTTTGGGGCATATGCCTAGGTGTGTATTCCTTTTCACTATTTATATCCATGATCCTCACCCCTCTCAATGTTGAGGCACTGGGATCTAATTGGGGCCTACATGCATAAGATAACTCATATACTCTCTCTCTTCAAAATATCATAAACCCCACACTATATCCTCATTCTTGCACTACAAATTTTCATATCAATCAATTATTCCTACATGATCTTCATGGAACTATGCGATAAGATTCCCCATCTATCTAACTTAGCACACAACTCCTTGTGCTTATCTGCTATAGTATGATATGCTACCACAACTCTACCTACATGATAAAATAAAGGTGAATGGGCACCTTCAATATCAACTAACCTCTCAATAAAAACATCCCTATCTAAATTTGTGGGCATGAAACATGTGAGGGCCTATATCACATAATCTACCATCTAAAGTAGTTAAAATATCATATAGAAAAATTTAGATCATTCAGGTCATGTGACAAAAGGAGTCAAACATAAGAAATATTTAAACACAAAACTATATTATATTATTCATACACTCTCTAAAAAATAAACATTCGAATGTAATACAAATATATAAGGCACTAATCCTTATTGTTGGGGATTCTAATATCCCACCAATATCTCACCTATAAAACCTCCAAATCTCCTATGATATCTTATAGGTATTATATTATTGTTACCAACAATATATATAACAAACCAATTATCATAATATTGATTATGAAAATATTCTAATAACTAACTATTACCAACTACTAACTAACCAATTACTATTTACCTTTTGGTAAATACTCAGATTTACATAATGTAAAAGATAGATTTAATAACATTACCCCCCCCCCCCCCCCTATTTTTTACATGGTGTAAAAACATTCACACTCTTATCTTTAGTATGCTCACCTCTTGTAGCATGCCCTATTTGGGTCATGACCTTGATATAAAGAGAGCCTCACTCCTCCCATGGTTTTATAGGTTTACCATAAACCTTGACATGAACATAAACACCATCTACCTCCAATATTTAGCATGAACAAAACTATATGCCATCTCATACTCTTAGGTTTGTATACTAATGACACAATCTTACTGCACATGACCACTATTATGCAAATGAATGCACCTTACATTTACTTTAATGACTACAATGAATGTGTCATTGAGGGTCATCTCCATAAAGAAGTAAGGCAATCATAAGATCTTTGTATTAGTTATTCTCCTAACTATTGTCAAAACATTATTTACCTCTTATATTTTTTTGGGTCTCTACCACAAACCCTTTCAAGATCCATGTGCTAACTTACATTGGTGCTTTTATCCTTTCACAATGTCTTCACATCAAGGAATCATGTTTGGAATTTTCACACAAATTACATATCTTGAATAGTCATATTTTTTTGTTCTTATTTTATAAACACATAGTGGAAATGAAAAAAACACCATAATATATATGTTACAAAAACATTGGTGCAGACCCATCATTGGTGACTAATGAGAGGTCATTGAAAGACCTCTCTCCTCTGTGTATCCTCCATCCTCTAATATGTAGCTCAAATAGATAGATCAGTGAATACAATTACTCCCCCCCCCCCCCCCACACTCTTGACATAATTTTTACAAAATAGATGTCAGTTGCACCAATAATGCATCTATGTATAATTAAAACCATTTTTTAATTTCCTAACACTTTTTATTATAGAGACTTTTAGACACATAATCATAATGATTGACATACAATAAACTTAAAAACCAATGACATGGACTAAACAACTCTATTTTTGACACTTTTGACATAATCTAAAAACTTTGATATACTTTACAATTGACTTGAAGATTATTTTGACACTTATAAAGGTAAATGGTATTTATTGACTTACTATCTAAACAAAAATAAGACTTGACTAAACATTTTATAAACCAAATGTAATGATTCATAAAATAACTCAAGACTAATTGAATTAGCTTTAATAACAAATAAGACTTCAAATAAAAAAAGACTAACAACAAACCATGTGCTTTATGCAAAAATAAATGAGGCACAGAACTTAAATGCCACCATGCTCTCCAATTCACCTCACAAAACATAAAATTTAAAGATATTTTAAACCCTAAAAATATGTTAACATGACTTGACTTCAAGATTGATTTAAAAAATGTTGTGGGTTCCATCAAATTTGTTCTTAGGGAGGGTATATTATCTCTTGTGATATCTAAAACTCATGAATTCATTTTATCCCTACTTCTACCCTTAATAGTCCAAGTTACCCCTATCGATAAAGAGGCCAGATTTGTGTTATCTTTGGTAGGAAATATGAGGATGTTAACACAAGAAACAATCCCATGGCATATTACATCCAATCTAGATTTGGAAGTGTCAATTACCTCAAATCAATGTAGGCTCAAATTATTTGTAGGTAAGTCTTTCTCCACTATATTTTTTGTAGTTGAGTCAATATGCACCAAAGCATCACATCTCCTCATATAATAGTCTTGGAAATGAATTCATATAAGTCCAACAATGAATCTAGGAGTCTTTTTAACTACATATTTCACTTCTTTAAACATAATTGATTTTGTATCTGGGTATCTATCTTCATAGAAATCATCATATAGACATCTAACAATATTTATATCAAAAAATTGATTGAATACTGCACCACCACAACCATTAAATAATGCCAATACCAGTACCAATATCCTCACAACCTTACCCATTTTAATAAATGTGAAATATACACTTAAATTATTCAAATCAACTAAAATAAAATTCCTATCGTACCATTAATTTAAGCTTCTCCTTTTGATTTTAATCAACTATTTATGATCTAGTCGCAAGAATAATGATGGTCTTACATACATTAAAGTGAATCCTCCTCATGTATTTTGGATTCAATGTGTTGATGCTTCAAAATGTACCACAAATGTTTTTTAGTGTTGATGAACACTTCTCATTTTAGGATTTGAAAATCCAAAGCATAAGTTGTAGTTTGTGATAATTTAGAGATGTATGTGGTGGAATAGAAGCAAAGTATGAAAGCTATCCACAATATTTATTTGATTTAATGGATGGGAGCCACTAGGGTTTAAATCTTTAGATACTTCATAGTTTGATGAATTGGAGGCTAAACAAAATGAGTATTAACAATGATCTTTAAGGTAAAGTGAAACTTGATAAAAATAAGAAAAGAGAAGGGCAAAGTAAGAAAAAAACATGATTATAGGTTTTCATCCTAAATATTATGACAAGATTCCAATTATCTTGAGCACACATGAAACAATTTAGGTTATAAAATAGCATAAGCTCAAATTACATCATAAATCAGGAAAAATTTAGAGGAAAAGTATGAATCATAATTAAGAACCAAGTTTACTTTAAACATTTGATATTGTTATCTAAATAACCTAAGTACATCCAAATGTAGAGAAAACAAAATGAAGTATACTTGAGATCTTTACAGTTAATATAGCATGTAGCATGAATTAACAACCCTATGACAAAAAATGTAACTCAAGACAAGAAGAATCATTCAAATTTAAGATGACTATCTACAATTAAGAGGTAGCATGGACATGTAACAAACTATCCAAATAATCTATTCATAATTATTTAGTTATATTAAATGCTCCTGGTATACAATTACTCAAAAAATATCTCTTTAAAATGGTAACCATTTGCCTATTTATAGGAAACATAGGTGGTTAACCAGTTAAATTTCAAAATATCCACATGTGGATAAAGACAAATGTCATTGATATAAAGACACAATGTGAAAAGATTTCATGCCAACTTGACAAGAATAAGTATATGATAATAGACTAGCATATATTTTACAAAAAGAATATTCCTTTAAGAATTCATTGGTGGGCCCTTCAATTAGCCTTGTCTGAGGAAGTCTTTCACCTTGGTGTATTACTCTTTGATTAATTCAAAATCCATTGTAAGCTTCATTAGACAATCCTCTTCTTGATCTACTAACTTGTCAAATTCATTATCAACCCTAGATACAATTTCCTTGATACATTGTGCTTCTATAATTTGCTCCCCTATAGAAATAATGATATCAAGGATCTTATGGTTTTCCTTGGATCAATGGCCTTTATTATATCTAATGCCTTATATGTGAACACCAACTCTTTGCTTGAATTCTTCATCACTAATCAAGCCTATAGTAGTGGTTTGAGAAGGGTTATCTAATAGATTCCCCAAAATTTTCTCAATCTAGGTTACCAAGCCTGTCTCTCTTGATGAAGTTATTGACATCATTACTCCAGGTGACCAAATCCTCTTATTTATCCATCAAAACTACCATGAAGATGTCCAGATGTCTTAGTTTGATAATCTTAAAGTCCAAGGCCTGCTTTGTCTTATATACCTTGATGAACTCCTCCATTTGAGCTTGAGAATCCTACCATTGAGTGATTAAGGCTTATGCCATCTAAATGTGATGGTTTAAAGCACTCAAACTAAGCTTTATTCTTTTCAAATTCTCAAATGCATCCATCAAATATTTATTTAGCACTTGCAATACATCCTCAAGAATTGAAAGGAGTACCTGAGCTTTTAAATCTTATTTTCATTTCTTTAAGTTAAGAATCTTTTTTTTCATTCCCAAAACTCTAGTCAAGGTCATTGTTAACTATGATAAAACCATACTAGCTACATCTTCTTGAAATATAGGATGTTCCCCTGCTACCTACCTTGGAATAGGAGTTAAGCCTGCATATGGTTTCACCTTCTAAAAGGTGAACTCCTTAGTAGCAATAGTAACCTTCTTGGTCACTACTCTCTCAAGAGTTGATGTATCTATATTGAAATGGACCTGAGGGTCAGACTCCTTTACTTATGGCTATTCAAGAATCTCTACATTTGAACTCCCAGAGGCTTATAGGGTTTCAATCCCTAGGATTTCCTTATTGTGAAGGATTTGGAGCCTTCTCTCCGCTTGTCTATTTAGAATATCTTGAATCCAAGGCTTGACATTATATTGAACATCCATTTCAAATCGAGTCAAAGATAGTGAAGGAGAAAGAGATGGGATTTTCTAAAACTTATCATAAACAAACCAATCAATAATAATTGGTCTATAAATAGGATTCTCATCACTAAATAGGTTAATTTCACTAGTAGGGTGAGTGAAATTCAACCTAGGCCTCTTTCTTACTACCAAAGGAACTAAGGCCAATTCTGCCTATCTCTTTCCTTCATCCAATGGAACTAATTCTTTCCTTGCCTCCTCAAATGGATCCTCTTCCTTATCAGAACCATAGGTAGATATGATGTTAATAAGGGCACTTTTTACTATTTCTCTTGTTTCCAAAACAATCATGCTAATAAACTCTATTGGGGAAGAAGGCGTTGGTGGGGATGCCTAAATTTAGGGACCTTCACCAGGTCTATGCTCTATGATAGAATCTTGAATCACATATTTACCTTTTAATTTTACATCCTCAATTTTCCCAACTTGGGGTGACTTTTTCAATTCTCTCTGCTAAGGCTCAAAATATTGTCCTCCAATAGGTGGCTCTTGATGTGAATCCTAGATGGTCCTAGTAATAAGTGATAATGCAAGGGATGTAGTTTCCATATTTCTACTAAGGGCTTATTATCCTTGACCAGCGTATGTTATAATTTAAGGTTGTAGTTTTAAACCCTAGATAGGACTTCTTCAAAGTTCCTTCCCTTTGTGTAAATACCATCTCCCACACCTAGTTAATATTTGTACTTAGTCTTTGGGACCTTTTTATCCTTAATATGGTTAGCCACTCTATCATTGGGGTCCCACATCTTAAGGTCATCCATTTGGAAATCAAAAGAGTTCCTCTACACCACCATGATCTCCAACCATTTCTAATCCTTGGTTACAATTCTACCAATGTCTAGTGGAAAGGGATGAAATTGAGCCTTCTTATTCTTCTTACATATCTAATCCATTCCCTAGATGATTTAATAAGAAATTTATTTCTTTACAAGCTTACTAGGAACATATATAGGTAATCTATATGGTTATACCATGATATCTTCTATCCTTATTATAGTAAAATCTAGATAAAACCACACATCCCCCATGGCCTCCACTTGTATTTTGATTAGAGGATAAAACCTGAGCATAGGGATACCAATGAATGTCTCAAAAATGATTGGGAAGATACCATCACATATTAATTTCATGTGGTTCTTGTATTTGTATATATTCAATTTGAAGTAATGATAGGAAATGGTAGTTCTACCATTAGGGGACCAATTGTAGATGCTATGGAAATTAATAGAGGATAGGAGTGAATCCAAGAGGTAAGACATCATAAAGAATTGCTTGAAGGTCTTTCTCTTAATGGTTATAAATTATTTGGCCAAGAAAAAAATTGTTAGGTCTCCAATGGGAGGAGTTAATTTCCATGTGAACATGCAATGGATATAAGATACCCAGACCTTCCTCAAATAAGTAGTAGAAGAGGCACCAAAGGATATATTCAATAAGGTCATAGCTACCCTAATGCCCTCCCTAAATTAGACAATAAGAATTTCACCATTAGGGGACCTAAAAAAATGGGAACCTTGGATTAATATGAGAGGACTAAATCTAAGTTTTGGGAATTTGTCCATTCTCTTAAGTATGGGAGATCGACATGAGGCAAAGGGAGCTTATAGTAAGCCTTAAAGGCCATGAGAGATATACGTGAAACTTTCTTGGTACTTCCTTCATGAATAATCCATTCCCCATCTATTCTGTATTCAATAAAAATAGGAACAAGAAGGTCGATGCAATGTTGTCATGTCCCCTTTTTAGTTGACATGTTCTGAGTTCATGGTTAGCCTATTATGCGACCCTAGTAGGCTAATAGGATAGTTAGAGGGTCCTGATGGAGATTGGAGTGGCTTCGTTTAGCAGAAATTTTCTAGTTGGCTTTCGTTTGGGCTCGATTAGACATGTATTGAGGGAGATATTAATATTTGATTTATTTAATCAAATATTAATTATTTGGTCTAATTTTAAATTAGAAACCCTAATTCTAATTTAAGAAAACCCTAATTAGGGCAAGCATATCTTTTGAGGGTATAAGGGTTTCTCATGGAGGCCATTGTGATTATGCATATGATTATTGATTTTGATTTCTGAAGAATTCTTCTGTGAAGACTGAGCCTAGGGTTCCAGGATTCCATTTGCATTGGAGAACGTTCCCTCTTTAGTGTGTGTAATTAAGAGGCTGTGGAATATTAGCTGATTTATTACCAAATTGAGAGATAGCTTCATCCAGAAGTTATCATAGAATTTACAGGGTTGAGAGATAACTTCACACAGAAGTTATTACAGATATTCCAGGTATTTATTTCTTTATGTTTTGATTCAATAAATTATACAGCTAGAGATCTTCTGTGCTAGAAGCATATATTTTCAGATCAGGGGTTGAAAATAGGGAAGTTGTGCTTAATTAGCAGCCGTACGAAGTCTGTACAGGTCCGTACAGATCCACGCAGACACCGACCTCGGAAGACAGAGATCCCCAGTGACCGACATCAGCGGACTAGGGACCGATGTCAGTAGAGAAGGACCTACTGTGACCAACATCGACAGTATATCGACCGACACCAGTGACTGTGTGTTCAACACAGCAGGCCGAGACCTTCCAGAATTCAATTTTCACTTCCAGATTTGCAAAGCCAGGGTTTTCAAGACTGTATTTCATATTTATATGCATAAGAGAGGACTGCAATTGTAATAGTTTAGAAGGACAAGTGATAAAATCTATGATTTACTATTGAGAGACTATATTATTGTTATCATTCTAAATTTATTTAACAGAAATTATATCTTTGTTCAGAGTTTTTTGTGTTTCTATATTTCCTGTTTGGAGGGGATATTACAGTGGTATCAGAGCTAAATCATGCCATCCTGAGGGTTTGACAGATCTTATGCAGCCACAAGAGTTGGGACCGCATAGGTATAACACACAAAGTAGAGCCTTGCTTGAAGGTACCCAGTTGTTAGATCAACAGCAGATTATCATGAGTGATAGACATGAGGGTAGCCCACCCAAGGGCTACAGGTATGATGTTGATCAGGACACCAGAGAATTTCACTGTGCTATGATGACAAGTCAGCAGCAGATGAATCAGACACTACAGGCACTCATGACTATGATAAGGGGTATGAATGCACCTGATGGACAGAACAGGGACCAAAGAGATGACAGGATTGCTACAGTTAATTAGAGACCACAACACACTCACTCCTGAATAGCTGATACACCTACACGTCCTACATTTGTTCAAGAAGAACCAGAGGCACCAGCAGAGGAGGAGGCAGGGAATTCCCCATTTGTAGATGTTTACATGGCTGCAAATGATGAGTGGGACTTATTACCTCCTCATATTCAAGAGAGGACATCCTTTGATCATTTTGTCAATCTAAGGAGAGAGCACTATAGATTGGCTAGATAGGGCAGGAGACCTAGAGTCCAATTCAGTGAGCTGAAGAAGGCTACTGGTAAGCTTTCTTTGACTACCTTTGACGGTAGTGGCAAGATGATAGCTCAAGCTTGGGTTCATAAGCTTGACACCTTTTTGGCATTGAGACCAATGTCAGAGATAGAGGCCATCAAATATGCCACTTTTCACTTGGATGGAGTGGCACATGATTGGTGGTACCATGGTATGGTAACACTTCAGCATAACCAGGTGACCGAGTACCAGGACTTTGTGGATAGGTTGGTTGAGCGCTTTGATAGGAAGGATCCCGAGGTTTACTTTTGAGATCTATCACAATTGAGACAAACAGGTAACTTGGAGTCCTTTATTGGTGAGTTTCAGAGATTGGCAGTCATGGTGCCCAATATTTCCGAGCGTAGGTTGGTAGTTCTCTTCATGGAGGGATTGACAGAGCCATTGAGAGGTTGGATCAAAGCTTTTGATCCTCCTTCATTATAGGTAGCTATGAATAAGGCGCATAGTATGGAGATGGCAGCCCCATCCCATAAATTTAACTTCAAAGGTACTTCTTCATCTAGAGACCATAAGTGCTCCAACACGGATACAGAGTGACCGGATTTTAACATAGATAAATCAGGTGTAAAGAATGACTCAAAGGCCAATCCAACAACACCACCTTTGGATCATGAGGCACTTAATGATCTGAGTTGCTTGCTGATTTTCATTTATGGATTGGATGTTGGGGTGCTTATCTTAGTACTAGGGTTGGAAATGGCATGGAGTTTGCATTGATTGACAATAGGGCAGATCATGACTACATTTAGGATCCAGGTGGATTGATGGGTGTATCATGCAGTGATTGCTTGAGGGCAAGCAATTTCAGGAGGGGCGGATTGTCATGTCCCCTTTTTAGTTGACATGTTCTGAGTTCATGGTTAGCCTATTATGCAAACCTCATAGGCTAATAGGATGGTTAGAGGGTCCTGATGGAGATTAGAGTGGCTTCATTTAGCAAAAATTTTCTAGTTGGCTTTCGTTTGGGCTCGATTGGACATGTATTGAGGGAGATATTAATATTTGATTTATTTAATCAAATATTAATTATTTGGTCTAATTTTAAATTAGAAACCCTAATTCTAATTTAAGAAAACCCTAATTAGGGCAAGCATATCTTTTGAGGGTATAAGGGTTTCTCATGGAGGCCATTGTGATTATGCATATGATTATTGATTTTGATTTCTAAAGAATTCTTCTGTGAAGACTGAGCCTAGGGTTCCAGGATTCCATTTGCATTGGAGAACGTTCCCTCTTCAGTGTGTGAAATTAAGAGGCTGTGGAATATCAGCTGATCTATTGCCAAATTGAGAGATAGCTTCATCCAGAAGTTATCACAGAATTTACAGGGTTGAGAGATAACTTCACACAGAAGTTATTACAGATATTCTAGGTATTTATTTCTTTATGTTGTGATTCAATAAATTATACAGCTAGAGATCTTCTGTGTTAGAAGCATATATTTTCAGATCAGGGGTTGAAAATAGGGAAGTTGTGCTTAATTGGTGGCCGTATGAAGTCCGTACAGGTCCGTACAGATCCACGCAGACACTGACCTCGGCAGACAGAGATCCCCAGTGACCGACATCGGCCGACTGGGGACCGACATCGGTAGAGAAGGACCTACCGTGACCGACGTCGGTAGTATATCGACCGATGCCGGTGACTGTGTGTTCGACACAGCAGGTTGAGACCTTCCAGAATTCAATTTTCACTTCCAGATTTGCAAATCCAGGGTTTTCAAGACTGTATTTCATATTTATATGCATAAGAGAGGACTACAATTGTAATAGTTTAGAAGGACAAGTGATAAAATTTGTGATTTACTATTGAGAGACTATATTATTGTTATCATTCTGAATTTATTCAATAGAAATTATATCTTTGTTCAGAGTTTTTTGTGTTGCTATATTTCTTATTTGGAGGGGATATTACAAATGCATTACCTCTGGTTTAACAATCACATGGTGAAGGCCTACTATTTGAATGGATATTAGGTCTTTGTATCTTTGGTGTACCATAGTATTCCTCTTTTCCTCTTGGGAAATTATTTACAACTCCTCTATGAATAAGAATAATTCAGACTAATTCTTCATTCCATGTACATTCAAGGCTGTCAAATCTAACTCTGTCTCTAAAGACCCTTCCTTCACCATCTGAAGTTAATAAGAGCTCCACTTCAATTTTCATCTATTGCCTACCTACTATCATTGATGATACTAAATTATAGTCATAATGTTACTAAATATTTCACTAAGGTACTTGCTTTGAATTTGAGTTGCACTTATTTTGATTGTTATGCAATCAATTTGAATTGACTCAAGTCTTTCTTTATAGAGGGTTTAAGATTTTTATCTTTAATGGAAAAAATATCCAACTCTTGATCTCATACGTGCCTTAGATTTTATGGGACCTCATTCTCATGTCTTCTAGATTTTTGAGCATAAGATATCTTTAATTTTGATCCTCCATGCTTACGTGGAGCCTATGTGGTGTGGTTCCATGCCTTTTGTGGCAAATTTCATAAATGCTAGTTGAAGACTAACCATTAGCTTTCAAAAGTCCTCTTTATTTTTCTTTGAAAATCCAAATCTAAGTCCTTGTATTTCATTGGTATTTTTATCTTTAAGCCAACTAGTTATGCCATGTGTCAAGCTCATAGGGCCTTTGAAAATTCTTTGAATTCTTCGCATTGTTAGATCATATCTAGTGAGCAAGTGATCACCATTAGATCTTGTCTAGGGCCAGATCATTAACCATATGCCTTTTTAAAAGGATTTGGGTTTGATGCACCATTGGATTAAATCTAATGATCAAATTATCACCGTTAGATCTTGTAATATGCGTACCTTTTAATTAGTTCTATGATTATATGAATCTTAGGCTTAAAAATGACATTTAGAATTTTATATTAAAAAACACAAAATGACTTAGGCTAAGATCTTTATATACTAGGTTTGTCTTTGTAAAAATATATAAATTTCTTAAAAGGTTTTGTTATAAATTCCCCTTGTTTATTCTTTAAAAAATGTCTAAGTTAAATTTGATAGG
This sequence comes from Torreya grandis, assembly GCA_037957365.1. Lineage (NCBI taxonomy): Eukaryota > Viridiplantae > Streptophyta > Pinopsida > Cupressales > Taxaceae > Torreya > Torreya grandis. The sequence goes on along the minus strand of JARHVA010000290.1, from coordinate 5,448,123 downwards.
TTTGGTAATGTCAAATACATCCTCGTTGATGTCAAATGATGGGAGTGAACTTGTCAAATTTAAGACAATAATTTTTTTTATCTAATGATTAAGTGCCACGTGTTGGGCATCAAGGTTAAATTTGATAGGTTTGGTAATATCAAATACATCCTCACAAATGTCAAATAATGGGAGAAAACTTGTCAAATTTAATATAATGGAAATGTTTTATTCTAATGATCAAATGCCACATGTGAGGATTTTGAGAGTTCCCAAGGATTTGGGGTTGATGCACGCTATCAGATTAAAACTTCTAAGGTAGAGATGACCATAAAATTATAGTCTAAATGCTTGATAGTTATTGGTGTCCTTTTGGGCGTTGGCTTTGATTCACACCATTGGATCAAATCCTTCAATTGAGTGAGAAGCATTAGATCTGTAAAAGTGCACAAGTTTTAAGTTAAGCCTAATATATATAAAGGTTTAGCCTAATGTTTAGACATTTAAAAGTTGTTTGTGTTTACAAACATAAATATAATTAAACCTTAATAAGAATCATTTAATCCAAAAGGGCTCTCAGGTTTTAAAAGGAAAAAGGTCCAGGTTTAAGTCATGACTTTACATTAATATTTGGTCATGTTTAAAAACATAATTGAAGCTTAATATAAAGTTAGACTTAAGGTTGTTTTAACCAAAAGGAAATAATATTTCCCACTAAATTTTCATGTGAACATTTAAATTCAAACCCCTAGGGTTTACTGCTTGGGAACCCTGGCTTCTTCTATGGACCTACAATTAATCACCTTGAAAATAATTATTAGCAATATTAATCCATAAAACATGATCGTAATCAGATACACCAAAGCTCATATCTTTTTTAAAATTTATTTTCTTTTAAAATTCAAGATAAAACAATCTTTCACATTCAATCTACAATACAATTGTTTTGGAAACAGTCATAGGGGCCCCCTTTTCAAAAAAGAAAGATGGGGGGTGTTGGTCTCAATAAATGGTGACTCACAAGGGAAACATAGCAATATGTTGAAACATAGGGCTCTGGTTTAAACTTATACATGAATTTTATATCTCATTTGGACATATACTCTCTCCTAAATCAGCTTTCAATTGAAACAAGTTTCTTATGTGTAAAATTTGAACTTAGATATTAAAACATAAACATGCAGTGTGTGCTTAGATTCTAGTTACTATTTTTCATGAAATTCAAGAAATAATGTCCAGGTTCATATATTTTATTCCATTGTACTTGACTTTGAGCACTTTAGATATTATTTGAGAATAACAACTCTTAGTTGAGGGGAGGCTTGGACATTTCTCTACTGCCAACCAAGTGTCTATAACCCCAATAGAGATACCTTTGGTTCCACTCAAGGTCTTGCTCCTCTACCAGCTAGACATCTATAGCCTTTATGGAGGTTACCTAAATCACCTTTACTTCTATTTCCATATATTTTATAATGAGTTTTTTTAATACATTTTCTAGGCCTTTTGCAAAGGTTGCAAACCAATACAGCTTGGTTTTAAGGATTTAATCAAATACCCTATCTTTAAGATACTCTCCTTTAGTTGAAACTTTAGTCCATGACAAGGATGTGTTTTAAGTGTAAGCATGAATATGAGTTAATAAACTAAATTCACATTGTACACATATAACCCTTATTAAAACCAAGTTTTGATTCATAATAAGATTTAAATCTTTGTAGGACATTGAGTTCCTATACCAATCTGTACCAGTGCCTATGGTTGCTTCATGATGATTTATTGCCACCTCATGTTCACTTTTGTAAGATTCATATCCACACTTTTGAGCAATTAAAAACAAAGCAATATTACAAGACACTACTACAACCAAGAAACACCACCAAGTAGGAAGAAACAAAATGTAAATAAACAAATATATACAAGCCCAACAAAGAAGAAAAAATAAAGTAAGAAAGGAAACTAACTAGTCTACCTATTCTAACTTTAACAATATTACACATTTATTCTATGAATACACCTAGTGGGGCAACAAAAAATTAATGCTTAAGGTATTTCCCATTGGTGGGTAAAGTAAAGTCTGATCCTTGGAGATCTTTCAACCTGAAAGTGTTGTTGCCCAATATTTTTGCAATTTGGTAAGGGCCAATCCATAAAGGAGTGAACTTACCATGTTTGCCTTTAGGTTCTGATGCCTTGTCCCAAATAAGGATAGATCTCATTGTCTAAATACCTTCACTTTATATCTCTTATCAAACCATCTTTTCACAGTTTATTGGTGTCTATTGAAGTTTGTAAATGCCTTATCTCTGGCATCTTCCATTTTAATGATGTCTAATAGCCTAGAATTAACAATTTATTGGTTGTCCTCCATGTATTCTTGTATGAATGTGAATTTAGGCAAATTCAAGGTGATGGGAAAGATAGGATCATAATCATATACCAATAAAAATTTTGAATCATTGAGAGCTTGTTTGATCCTGATTCGATTTGCCCATAATACAAACTTAAGAAGTTTATGCCATGTTCTAGGTCTATCTTCAATAGATTTCTTGATATATTTCATTAGATTTTTATTTGTGGATTCAAAAACACCATTTCCTTGAGGCTATTTATTGGAATAAAACTTGAGTGCAATGCTTTATTCATAAGCCCATTCCATCATTTCAATAGAAATAAATGCAAATCCATTATTACAAACTAAAGAAATTGAGGTTCCAAATCTAGTACAAATATTTTCCTTTAAGAAATTGATCACCAATTTTATTTTGCATTGCTTAGTAGATATTACCTTAGTCCACATAGTGAAATATTCCATAGTATTTAGGACATACTTCTGACCTTTAGAAGAATTGGGGTTGATTACTCTTAAAAAGTCTAATCCCCATTGGGTAAAAGGTTTATCCACCTTCACAGGTTGTAAAGGCATGGCTACCTTTAGCTCCTTTGTGCTAAAGAGCTAGCATGAATGACACTCCCTCACATGATTATAAGCATATTTGAAGAGGGTGGGCCAATAATATCCATCCCTCATAATCTTGTGAGCTATGGTTTTTCTTGAAGGGTGTCTACTTCCTAACTTTTCATGGAAGGTAGTCATAATCCAGACTACTTCTTCCTTGGACACACATCTCAAATAAATTCCCTTAAAGTTGCTCCTATACAAGAATCCATTCCTAATGAAGTAATGATATGCTTTGAGCCTCAAGTCTTTCTTTTATTCTCTTATAAATCCTGGGTGACAAACACCATTGAAAAGTAAATGGATAATAGAGTCATACCACTCATTGGGTTAGAAGTTTCATTGATCTAATTGCACGACATGGAATTTTGGGTCAATACTAGTGATTATCTAAACTAAACCTTGGAATTTCACTAATTTAGATATTTTCATCTCTATATCATATTATTGTAGAATTTCCATCCACTTGCCTCTTCTTTCTTTGAGCTCATTTTGACTCAACATAAGTTTTGTATTTGGATCAGGTAATATGGCATGTACATTATTTCTAAGGAGGTAATGTCTAAGTTTTTTTAATACCTTTACCAATGTATAAGATTACTTGTCCATCATTTAATAATTCACTTCTATATTTTTAAAGTTGGTGCTCATGAAAGCTATGGGATGATCATTCCCATCAACTTTTTGAGTTAACACTGTAGCCATAATACACTTAAAAGAAAACAAATATAGATAGAAATATTTTGAGAAAGCAAGACTTATGAGGACTAGAGTTTTAGTGATTGACTTCTTAATCTCAAAAAAAGGCCTTCTTAGATTCTTCATTTTAATAAATTATATCATATTTAATAAGTATATCATTCAAAGGTTTGACAATCTCAGTGAAGCTTGAATAAACTTCCTCACAACATTAATCTTACCAAAGAATGACTTAAGTTATTTTTAGCTATTGGGAAACCTAATTTTAGAGATGGACTCTACTCTATCAAGATATACAGAAATCCAATCTTTGGTAATGACATGCCCCAAAAAATTTACTTTAGTGACATAGAATATACTTTTCTTGGGGTTAAGAGATACACCATACTTCCTGCATCTATCAAATACTTGTCTCAAATTTATGAAATGTTCCTCTCTATTTATAGAAAATAATGTAAGATCATCCATATATATGATGATACACTTTCCAAATAAACCTTGGAAAGCATGGTCCATTTCCTTTTGGAAAGCATGGTCCATTTCCTTTTGAAAAGTTTCCCCTGCATTAATTAATTGAAAAGGCATTCAATTGTAAGCATATGTTCCCCATTTAGTAGTAAAAGTTGTTTTCATCCTGTCTTCTAGAGCAATAAGCACCTGGTTATATCCAAAAAATCCATCTAAAAAGGACATCATGGAAGATCCTAAAACAGTTTGGATAACCCAATCCAGAGAAGGTAAAGGGTAATTATCCTTTTCAGATGCTCTATTTAGATTTCTAAAATTTATGCATAATCTTATTTCTCCATTCTTTTTTATAAGTGGGACTAGGTTTTCAACCCAAGTAGAATGCCTAATAGGAAACATGATCTTTGCATCCAATATTTTCCTAACTTATTTATAAATCATGGGTTCTAAAATAGGGTTAACTAGCCTTTGCTTCTATATAAAGGGTTTGCAACCTTCTTGAAGAGGTATAATATGAATAATGACCCTTGGGTCAAATATTTTCATATCTTCATAAGGCCAAACAATTACATCCTTGTATTTTTTAAGTATCTCTCTATATTTTCTATTTTCCATTTCAATGTAAGCCTTCCCTATATTCACCATTTGGGGCTAATCATGTGAGCCAAGATTCATTGTATGATAATATCTACCATTTACCTTGGGTTGTTTAGTTGCTTCAAAAATATTTTCAAGATCAAATAGTCTTTCCAATGAAATCATCCCTTTTGGTATCTTATTGTCACTTAATTAGATCATTTTACCACTAAGTTCCTTCTCAAGAAAATTTTCATCAACCTCATCAATAATGTGAGCTTCAAAAGATCAAGAATTAGTTAAGAAATCAATGATTTATTGATCATCATTGAAAACTTGGAAATGATTTATGTTATCAGGGACTGAAGGACATGGTACTAGCTGAATACTAAGGTTTTGAGAATCATGATTAGGTATGAGGTTAGCTTCAATATAATCAAGCTCATCAGTAACTTAGTTTTCTTCCTTGGGAACATATGAGATATTGAAGGTATCAAAATATTCCATCAATTCCCAAACTCTAAATTTGTACTTCTTAAGATAGGATAAATTGCATTATTACCTGCTCCTTACTTGATTAACTATAAGTTCATAATATCCATAAACAAGGAGTTCTTTAACTTTGTGCTTAATGGCAAACTATAGTCCTAGGATGAGAGCCTCATACTCAGCCAAATTATTTGTGCAAGGGAATTGTAACCTATAAGCTGCATGGTATTGCTTTTTTGAAGGATATATTAATACAATAGTAGCTCTTGATCCTAATTTGCATTTGGCACAATTAATGTATAACTTCCACAAACCAAAAATTAGAAGGTAACTCTTATAAACTGGTTCTTTTGCAATTTCCAAAGTGAAAAATCCTAAATATAATCTAGGAAATTTACCCTTTCATTGATAGCATTGTATTTTGTTATCATGTGTTTCATTTTGGCTTCCCTTTCTACTCTTATTTGATTTGGCACACCTTTCCAAGGAAGCCATAAGTGTCAGTAATTAGTAGACATTTAACCATTTAAGGCCTTAGTACATTCTCTACTTAAGATCAATCCATAAGCAATAGGCATTTCTACCACTTGGATATCAATGAATTACTAAACCCACTATCTAACTATATATGCACATTCAAGAATTCCCTTATAACCTTAACTCTAGATTTATCCAATTGAGTGATTACCCTATCAAACTTAGTTAGAGTCAGCCCAAGTTGTTCACATATCCTAGCAGGCATAATGTTGGTTGAGGCTCCATAATCTAAAAGACAATTATGAACATTATTCCCAAATATTCTGACTATAAGTAAAAAATGTGGAGACTCTAATATGATTACTTGAATAATTACATTTACACTATCATTCTTAGGGGGCTTCCCAATTTTCTTAGACAAAGATTACAAGAGTAATGATCTGAGTTAGCTCATGTAGAGTGATATTATCTTTAATATTTTTCATATCTTCCATAATATTATATCTAGTTTTTCTTGGAGGTTCAATATTTAGTTTAGAATAACTTATTTTAGGGGGTTTAGAATTATTCCTTGATACAATGTCTAGAGGGGTTCCATAATTGTTAGGAGGGGTAGAGGTAGTCAATCATTGTTTTTTTCCCCTATTTCTTAGAGGATATGTCTTCAAAAATTGTTGGAATGCTTGAATCTCCTTAGGAATATTATCAGGCTCATTATCCTCTTGAAAAGGGAATTAAAAAGTTTCCACCATATGCACTTGGTTAGATGGTTTAGATTCAAAAGAATTTGAAGTAGCATCTTTTTTTGGAACCACTTCAAATGTGTCAAGTTCTTCTTGAAAAGCTTCAAAGGCTTTACAAAACTCAATGCAATCAATCTCACCATGATTAAAAGTAATATGTACACTATAGTAATTTGGTAAGGTAATATCAATGAGGTTTATATCCATATTCTTTTTGCTAAAGGAAGGCTCATTAGCTTTATTATTATAGAAACTATCATTCTAAAATCTATTCCTAGGTCTATTGAACTTTTGGAAAGTGAATTTCCTTACAGAGTTTTCATTAGCATTACTAGCTTGTGTTTCCAATTGTAAAAAATCCATGCTAAGATTTTGTACCAATTTTAATATAGACTCATTCTCATTTTTTGGAACCTCAAAATTTTGACCTTGGTTACTGTTAATGACACTAACAAGCACTAAGGCCTTATGGTCATTGACATGGGATCCATTAGTAGCTTGATGACTCAAGAAACTTAAATTTTGATTAGGAGAACCATGACTAGTAGGTAATACATTCAAATTAGGGAATTGTTTTAATGTTTGAGCATTTTGATTATTATTTAGGAAAAGATTTAATGTAGGCATTTGAGGATTAACATTTGGGATAGAAAAAGCCATATGTCCTTAGGGTTGCATTTGGTTTCTAATAACCACTACTTCATAATAGGTTTGAGCTAATGTGATGATAAGTGGAAGGGATCTCTTTAAAAACACAAAAGTCATGGGGTCAATAACATCTTTATAAACCTCTAAAGCTAAAGCTTCATTAGGTTTATATGGATCCATGGTTTGACTAAACATCTTTTGGAAGCTAGCATTAAAGGACCTAATAGGTTCACTTGTATCTCTCTTAATAATTGTAAATTGATGATAGATGACACAAGGGCTTATGATCTTTCTAAATTGATCAATAAAAATAGTGTCAAATTTATTCCATGAGATAATAAAATTGTCAGGCATATTAAGGAACCATTCATATGCATCATCTTTGAATGTAAATGGGAAAAACCTACATGCTACATTTTCATGAATAAAATTTAACAATCTTAATGTAGATTTTAAAGATTTAACATGTTCTTCGATAGTCGTAATACCAGTTGGCCTAAATACTGGCAAATATTTTTTAGGATTACATGGTAAATCATGAACTGCACCTGGTATATTAATAGGGGAACTTCCAAGCCATGTCATGTTTATATGAATATCGAGCATAGGAATCCCTTACAAAGGTGATTATGGTAGAGAGCCAACAATAATTATCCACAATATTTGTTTGATTTAGTGGTTGGGAGCCACCAAGGTTTAAATATTTAGATAATTAATAGTTTGATGATTTGGAGGCTAAACTAAATGAGTATTAATAATGATCTTTAAGCTAAAGTGAAACTTGATAAAAATAATAAAAGAGAAGGGTAAAGTTAGAAAGAAATGTGATTACAGGTTTTCATCCTAAATATTATGACAAGATTCTAATTATCTTGAGCACACATGAACCAATTTATTATAAAACATCATAAGGTCAAATTATAGAAAAAATAATGAAAAATTCAAAGGAAAAGTATGAATCATAAGTAAGAACCAAATTTACTTTAAACATTTACTATTGTTATCTAAAAAACCTAAGCACATCTAAATGCAGAGCAAATAAAATGAAGTATACTTGAGATATTTATAGTTAATCTAGCATGTAGAATGAATTAATAACCTTATGACAAAAAATGTAACTCAATACAAGAAGAATCATCAAATTTAAGATGACTATCTACAATTGAGAGGTAGCATGGACATTTAACAAACTATCTAGACAATCTTTTCAGAATTATTTAGTTATATTAATTGCTTCTGGTATACAATTCCTCAACAACTCTCTCTTTCTAAAATGGTAACCATCTACCTATTTATATTAAACATAGGTGGTTAACCAGTTAACTTTTAAAATATCCACATGTGGATAAAGATAGTTGTCATTGATATAAATACACAATGTGAAAAGATTTCATGCCAACTTGACAATAATAAGTATATGTTAACAAATTAACATATATTTTACAAAAAGAATATTCTTTTAGGAATTTCATTAGTGGGCCCTTAAATTAGCCCTATCCTAGGAATTCTTTCACCTTGGTGTATTGCTCTTTGATTAGTTCAAAATCCATTGTAGGCTTCATTAGAAAATCCTCTTCTTGATCTACTAACTTATCAAATTCATTATCAACCCAAGATACAAGTTCCTTGATACATTGTGCTTCTACAATTTCCTTCCCTACAAAAATACTGATATCAAATATCTTTTAGTTTTTCTTGGCCAAATGGCATTTATTATCTCTAATGCCCTAGATGTGAACACCAACTCTTTGCTTGAATTATTCATCATTAATTAGGCCTATAGTAGTGGTTTGAGAAGGGTTATCTACTAGATTCCCCAAAATTTTCTCAATATAATTTACCAAGCCTGTGTCTCTCTTGATGAATTTGTTGACATCATTACTTTAGGTGATCAAATCCTCTTGTTTATCCATCAAAACTACCATGAAGATGTCTAGATGTCTAAGTTTGATAATCTTGAAGGACAAGGCCTATTTTGTCTTATGTACCTTGATGAGCTCCTCCATTTGAGCTTGAGAATCCTAGCATTGAGTGATTAAGGCTTGTGCCATCTTAGTTTGATGGTTTAAATCACTCAATCTAAGCTTGATGCTTTTCAAATTATTGAATGCATCTATCAAAAATATTCAGCACTTGCAATACATACTCAAGAATTTAAAGGAGGACTTGAGCTTCTAAATCTTCTTTTTCATTCTCCAAGTTGAGAATCTTTGTTTCATTCCCTAAACTCCAGTAAAGGTCATTGTTGACTGGGACAGAACCATACTAGCTACATCTTCTTGAAATATAAGATGCTTACCTACTCCTTGCCCTTGAATAGAAGTTAAGCCTACAAATGGTTCCACCTTCTGAAAGGTGAAATCCTTACTAGAAATAGTAACCTTCTTGGTCACTACTCTCTCAAGAGTTGATTTATCTATATTGAAATGGACATGAGGGTTAGACTCCTTTTCCTATGGCTATTTGGGAATCTCTACATTTGAACTCCCAGAGGCCCCTAGGGTGTAAATCCCTTGGATTTTCTTATTATGAAAGATTTGGATACTTCTCTCTATTTTTTTATTTAGAATATCTTTAATCCAAGGCTTGACATTATCCTAAAGATTTATGTCAATTCGAGTCAAATCTAGTTAAGGAGAAAGAGATGGGATTTTTGCAACTTCCCATAAACAAACCAATCAATAATAGTTGGTTTATAAATAAGATTCTTATCACTGAAGAGATTAATTTCACTAGTAGGGTGAGTGAAAGTTAACCTAGGCCTCTTTCTTGGTGCTAGAGGAAGTAAGGACAATTTTGCCTATCTCTCTCCTCCATCTAATGGAACTAATTATTTGCTTGCCTCCTTAGATAGATTCTCTTCCTTATCAGAACCATAGGTCACTATGATGTTAATAAGGGCACTTTCCACTATTTATTTGATTTCTAAATCAATCGTGATAATAACCTCTATTGGGGAAGAAGGCCTTAATGGGGATGCCTAAATTTGGGGACCTTCACCAGATCCATGCTCTATGATGGACTCTTAAATCACATCTTTACCTTTTCCTTTTACATCCTCATGGTACCCAACTTGGGGTGACTTTGTCAATTCTCTCTACTGAGGCTCAAAATATTGTCTTCCAATAGGTGGCTCTTCATGTGAAATCCTAGATGGTCCTCACAAAAAATGATAATGTAAGGGATGTAGTTTCCATATTTCTCCTGAGAATTTATTATCCCTAACTAGCCTATGTTCTAATTTGATGTTGTAGTTTTTAACCTTGGATAGGACTTCTTCAAAGTTCCTTGACTTTGTGTAAATACCATATCCCACACCTAATTGATGTTTTTACTTAGTCTTTAGGACCCTTTTATCCTGAATATGGTTATCCACTCTATCATTGGGGTCCCACATCTTAATATCATCTAATTAAAAATCAAAAGAGTTCCTATGCACCACCATGATCTCTAGTTATTTCCAATCCTTGATTACAATTCTGCCAATGTCTAGTGGAAAGGGATGAACTTGACCCTTCTTATTCTTCTTGCATATCTAATCCATTCCTTGGATGATTTGATAAAAAAAATTATTGCTATGCAAGCTTACTGGGAACATATATATGCAATCTATAATTTTGGACCATGATTACTTCTATCTTTATTATAGTGCAATCTGGATAGAACCACACATCCCCCATGGTCTCCACTTGTATTTTGATTAGAGGATGAAGCTTGGGCATAGGGATACAAATGATTGTCTAAAAAATGATTGGGAAGATACCATCACATATGAATTGCATGTGGTTCCTATATTTGAATATATGCAATTTGGAGTAATGATGGAAAATGGTAGTTCTACCATCATGGGACCAACTTTAGATGCCAAGGAAATTAACAAAGGCTAGGAGTGAATCCAAGAGGTAAGATATCATAAATAATTTATTGGAGGTCTTTTCTTGATGGTTGTAATTTTTTTGGCCAAGAAAAAACTTATTTGGTCTTTAATGGAAGGGGTTAAGTTCTGCTCCAACATGCAATGGACATAAGATACCCAAACCTTACTCAAATAAGTAGTAAAAGAGGCACCAAAGGCTCTATTCAATAAGGTCATAACTACCCTAATTCCCTCCATAAATTAGACAATAGGAATTTCACCATTAGGGGACTTGAAAACATGGGAACCTTGGATTAACTAAGATGAGAGGAGTGAATCCAAGTTTTGGGAATTTTTCCATTCTCTTAAAGATGGTAAATTGACATGAGCCAAAGGGAGCTTATAGTAAGCCTCAAAGGCCATGGGAGCTATACATGTAAATTTCTTAGTACTTCCATCATGAATAATCCATTCCCCATCTATTCTATCATTAAAAAAAATAGGACCAAGAAGGTTGATGCAATGCATTACCTCTGGTTTAATAGTCACATGGGGAAGGCCTACCAATTGAATTGATACTAGGTCTTTGTATTTTTGGTACATCATAGCATTCCTCTTTTCCTCTTGGGAAATTGGTTACAACTCCTCTAAAAAGAAGAATAATTCAGACCAATTCCTGACTCCATGTATATTTAAGGCTATCAAATTTAATGCTATGTCTCTAAAGACCCTTCCTTCACCATCTGAAGTTAGATAGAGCTATGCTTCAATTTTCATCTGTTGCCTACCTACCACCATTGATGACATTAAATTGTAGTCATAATGTTACTAAATATTTCACTAAGGCACTTTCTCTATATTTGAGTTGCACTTATTTTTATTTCTATGTAATCAGTTTGAATTGACTCAAGTCTTTATTTATAGAGGGTTTAGGTTTTTTAGCTTTAATGGCAGAAATATCCAACTCTGGATCTCATACGTGCCTTAGATTTGATGGGACCTCATTCTCAACTCTTCTAAATTTTTGAGCATAAAATATCTTTCATTTTGATCCTCCATGCTTACATGGAGCCTATGTGGTAGGGTTCCATGCCTTTCATGGAAAATTTCATAAATGATAATTGAAGACTAGCCTTTAGCTTTTAAAAGTCCTCTTTATTTTGCTTTGAAAATCCAAATCTAGGTCCTTTCATTTCATTGGTATTTTGATCTTTAATCCCACTAATTATGCCATGTATCAAACTTGTGGGGCCTTTGAAAAGTCTTCAAATTTTTTGCACCATTGGATCAAATCCAGTGAGTAAGTGATCACCATGGGATCTTGGCTAGGGCCAAATTGTTAACCATATGCCTTTTAAAAGGCTTCAAGATTGACACACCATTGGATTAAATCCAATGAGCAAGTGATCACCATTGGATCCTACAAGATGCATACCTTTTAATCAAATCTATGATTATATGAATCTTAGGCTTAAAAATGACATTTAGAATTATATGGTTAAAAACACAAACTAACTTAGGCTAAGATCTTTATATACTAGGTTTGTCTTTGTAAAAAGCTAGGAATTTCTTAAAAGGTTTTTTTAGAAAATTTCCCTTTGTTTAGGATTTAAAAATTGTCTAAGTTAAATTTTATGGGTTTGGTAACATCAAATACATCCTCACAGATGTCAAATGGTGGGAGTGAACTTCCAAAATTTAAGACTATAATTTTTTAATCCAATGATTAAGTGCCACAAAGCAATATTCAAGGTTTAATTTGATGAGTTCAGTAACATCAAATACATCCTCGTAGATTTCAAATTATGAGAGTGAAATTTTAAATTCAAGATAATGGAAATGCTTTAGTCTAATGAATGAATGCCACATGTTGGGATTTTAGGAGTTCTTGAGGCTTTGGGGTTGATGTACACTGTCAGATTGAATCTTTCAAGGTAGTGAGGATTGTCAGATCATAATCTGAGTGCTTGATAGTGATTGGGGTCCTTTTGGGTGTCAATTTTGATTTTCACTATTGGATCAAATCCTCTAATTGAGAGATAAGTATTAGATCTACAAAAGTGCATGAGTTTTAATTTAAGCCATATATATATATATATATATATATATATATATATATATATATATATATATATATATATATATATATATATATATATATATATATATATATATATATATATATATATATATATTTAGCCTAAGGTTTAGAACTTTAAAATTTATTCATGTTTACAAAAACAAACACACTTTAACCTTAATAAGACTTATTTAATCCAAAAGGGCTCTCAAGTTTTAAAATGAAAAAGGTCTAGGTTTAAGTCTTGATTTTACATTAATATTTGATCATGTTTAAAAATATAATTGAAGCTTAATATAAAGCTAGACTTAAGGTTGTTTAAACTCAAAGGAAATAATATTTCTCACTAAAATTTCCCCTAAACATTTAAATTCAAACCCCTAGGGTTTACTGCTTGGGAACCTTGGATTCTTCTATGGAACCTAAAATTAATCACCTTGAAAATGTTGATTAGAAACATTAATCCATAAAACATGATCATAATCAGATACACCAAAGCTCATGTCCTTTTTAAAATTGATTTGACTTTAAAATTCAAGATAAAACAATCTTTCACATTTAATCCAGAATATATTTATTTTGTAAATAGTCACAGGGGTCCTCTTTTAAAAAAATAAAGATGGGGGGGTGTTGGTCTCAACATAATGTAATATGGTAATTCGACAATCTTAGAATCCTATTGCAACACAAATATCAACAAAATCCAATACACATGGAAAATCATGGATCTACCCCACACAATGCTAAGGATCTCATTTATTTTGATACTAATGAAGTATTTAAAAGATCTTATAGTAGAATTTAGCTCATTTAGGTCATTCAATGAAAGGAGATGAATAGAGGAAATATTTAAACACAAAACTATATTATATTATTCATACACTCTCTAAAAAATAAACATTCAAACATAATACAAATATATAGGGCACTAATCCCTATTATTGGGGATTATAATATCCCACCAATATCTGGCTTATAAAACCACTAAATATCCTATAATAACTCATAGGTATTATATTATTGTTACCAACAATATATATAACAAAATCATTATTATAATATTATTTATGATAATATTTCAATAACCAACTATTACCAAATACTAACTAACTAGTTGTTATTTACCTTACAGTAAATACTCATATTTACATAATGTAAAATCTAGATTTCCTAACACCATCATCACCTATTCCTGATTGCCTGTAGACACAAGGTATAAAATACCAGTTAGCCACATCTATGGAATAAAATTCTTTATTCAATAAAGTACCCAAATAAAATTCCAAATTTAAAAACTATCATACACACATGTGGCTCTAATGGATACCTCATTTAATAGTGATAGTCCCATAGGGTCACTATTTCCTGCATCTCCTCCTACATCCCCTTTTGTCATATAAATGACACCAGGGGAAAATACAATGGGAAATAATAATTACCATTAGGATCCTACCGACCATTACATATAACCATTTGTGCATAGGATCTCTCTCATTAGGAGGATACAAAGCTAGATCTATAGTTGTATGTTCTAACCTATCATGGGGCTTATTCCCACTCCATGTTATCTGATGCTAGGGGTATGGTGATGATGGTACTCCCTACTCTATATAGAACTATCATAAAACATGTTCATACTAACATAACTCATACACACTAGTAAATTGATGAACTAACCACATGTTAATTTGGAACCTCTAAAACTAATGTACATCCTTAGGCCATATAAAAAATGTCTTATATGGATTCCATATTATTTGATGTAATTTCAACCTATCTATAATAATGTGGTATTCCATCATAGTGCATAGTATACCATGGGTAAAAACCCATCACTATACAAATATATGTGTATGGGTCCACGTAGCTAGAGGTCCACCAACTGGTCATGCCAATACAATGTGTTCTTATGCCAAAATATGCAAAAGAGTCCATACTCAAATCCCTCCATTATGGCTCTCAAATATAAATTTGTAAATATCCCTATATAAATGGGTAAATATAGTGTGACCCATAGAATTTCTGGTATGATCAAGTTTAATATGTTGATACATGGGACATAGGATATGAGATACCCACTATGCCACCCTTTAATACTATGAATGATTCTAGTTAAACATAAATAAACATCTGTAACTATGGAACATCACTTCTAATAATGTTATCCAACTGAATCATACTACTTGAATCTATGATTTGATCCCTCTAGCCACTACAAATATATGTGAGAATGTTGAATATAAAGAAGACTACCATCTATAACAACCTAAATTATCTCATACATAATAAGAAGCTATAAAATCTTAGACACATCCTCTAATTTGACCATTCCTTCATAAGAAGATAGAAAGTGCATGTGTTTGAGTTTCACCTATAAGATAGGGATATCATATGTAATATATCCCAAATGGTCCATGTGACCCAACCCTACCTAATCTAAAATGGCCTATTCAGTCACATCCAACCCAACTCAATCAAGGTAGAAAAAAGTCTACCATGCCAAAACTCTCAAATATGAATATCCTTCTACAACCAAAAACATAATAAATAAAACTCAATAGCAATCACATTTCAGTTTAAAAATATAGAGGTTACAATAAAATATTCACAAAATAAAAATATAGTAGCATGAGATGTTAGTGTCGATGCAAAGATATTAACATTAAATGCTAATGTCGATGCAAGATAATAACATCAGACACTAGAATCAATGTAAAATGGTAATGTTGGGTGCTTGTGTCTAAGCTTAGATACTAGCATAATATTACTAATTTAAGTGTCCTAGACCTCAACATAGGTGTCCATCAATCCACTTAGAAATCAAAAATCATGCCCAAAATGAAAAAAAATCAAAAATTAAAAATTACTAGTAAATTGACAACTAAACATACTTACCATTTCAGCAAAATCCTATCCAGTTAAAGCTATCTAGAGTATATCAAATTTCACTAGTAGAGGATCTCTACTACATGGAATGGTTCTCTTTTACTCAAAGATAAAAAATTTTAAAGTTCACAATGCAAATGACTTCAATTTTTTAATCAAAGTACGTAATGGACAACTTTTACATAAACTTCAAACATGCATATCTTGAGCATTGATGGTCCAAATTAAAAACCATGAGTTGCCTTGGGGTCAAGAAAATGAGCCCTTCTATATTAAACCAAATTTATAAATTTTTAACCATTACCAAAAATTTCTAAAATATTCCTACACATAGATATTATAGTAGATTATGAGTATCATAAAAATAATGTTACAAATTACCACCACCAATACTACCAACATACAACTTGGTGCTTGGTTTTATGAGGAGACGAATAAAAGATACTATATACCCTCCTCACAAAATGGGGGAATATTAGTAGGGGCATGTTTAAAAACATGTTCTTCATAGTCAATTACAATTTTCACATTCTCCAAATTTAGTCGGGGCATGCTTTGGAAGTATGTTCTCCACACTTGTTCAGTATTCAACATATCTAGATTTAGTAGGGGCATGTATTGAGAACATTTCCTCCACATTAGAATTTATATCATATTTTATGTTTCTTCATATATATTGGGGTAATTTTATGGTAACATGCTACCCACCTGTGCAAAATTCAAAATTAGTAAAAAAACACAGTGATATGATTCATATTCACAGTTATGGAAACATTATATACATTGGTACCATTGTTATACATAGTTTTAACATGAGACATATCTAAGGTGTATATTACATGTAATTTTCACCTAATATTACAAAATACAAATCATTTTTAAATTTCAAAACACTCTCAGGTATTGTCATCACCCATCAAGATATACTTTTACAGACTATATTAAACCTTACCCATCTATAATAGTTGGATATTTTAGTTAGATTGGAGTGATTAGATCATTCAATATCACCAAAATTAGTGGATAAAATTAATTATATCACTCATACTATACTAATTTATATATGTTTACACTCGAGTTATATTGGTCAGGAAATAATACTCTCGATGGTCAAAGCAACACTCTTCATATTATAGGTTGGGATGCATGATCTCCTCCCAACTCTCCCTATTATAGGTATAGAACCACCATGGTGCAACCTAGTTAAAAACATATAAGTTCATTAATCTTCCTAGATAGGATATGCATGAGGTTGAAATCCCTTTTTCTACTTCTCTAATTTCCATTACTCCAAGACCGTTACTACATGACACATACATAGGTGTATTTTATCTATGGTCTTTATTTATGGTAATTTTTATTATTACTTACACATATATTATATAATATAATTACATTATGGAATGATCTTGGTTATAGGAAAATTTCAAATGAAATATTCAAGGAAATATCAGTCAAAGACAAGTTATATTGTCTATACTATGGTATGCATTTTCATTTTCCTTTAAACTAGTAATTTTAGTTTTTAATGCATTAGTAGATTAAATATGGGGGCATATAGACAGCCATATTTGGTAGAATCACAATTTTTTAGAAAATTTTATAGCCTTTTTGCATGTATACATATCTTAACTGAGGATTATATAGCTACTGACATGACATTTTATGGACTTCTTCGGTTCCATCTTATTCAATTTGATTTACCTACCCCTTGGGCCTATATGTTATTTTATTACTCTTCATGCAATGTATGTTATGGATCCCTAAATTTTGTTTCCTATTTTTTTTATATTTTTATCCCTTGAAAACTTGCATCCATTTTAGAACATGGCATCGATACTAGTGTCTAATTATGACATAGGTATTCAAGCTTATCTTTTTGTCTTTTTTGTATCTTTCACTTTGTGATCATTTATTTAATCTCTTTTCCCACCCTATTGTTGTATTTTTTTCATGTCACTATATCCTTATTAAAAATAAAGAGATCCCTATATATATAGATGATAGATTCTAATTACACTACCAAGCAATTTAATTTGACCATCACCAAATTGGAAAATACTATATATTTAAAGTTATAAAATTAAATTAAAATACCAAATTAAACATCTGAAGCATTCAAAAGGTCAAATAAACCATTGAATTATTTATACTATGGGTTACTGTGAGAAATAACATATATTTTTATCAACACACATACTTAGGAGGGAGAACTGCATGTGAGTCTAAGGCCTTCTTTGGAGTATTATCTATGTAGGCAGCACTTAGCAACAAATGGGATTGTTAGGGTTAACTCAACTCATGTCCTAACCTATTTTTACCAATTTATAGGAGTTCCAATGCAAAAGAACTAGGTTTTTTATCATTAGATAAATTTGGCACACAAGTATGTATAATTTAATGTAGAAGCAGTTATACATGTGAAAACATAGGCCTAGTGTAAATTTGGATCCATTCTTGAGTGTATCCTTGATTGGACACCTATGTCAAAGGTATGCAATCATGTCAATGCTACTATCCCTATTCGATGCAAGCATCCAATGGGAAAAAATATTCAAAACATAGAATGAACAAGATCAAAACCTATGATGTAGTCATGTGATTAATCTTAATCACTATCATACCTCAGAACATAATATCAAAAAAGATATGCTCTCTCCTATCCTTTAGCTACCTTGTACTTGTTGTATTTATTACCCATGCTAAATTGGGGAAATTATATATTATTTATTGTATTTTAGTGTAAATATAAATATCATCATTCTATTTAAATAATTTATCAATTTGTGTGTTTTCTTTGAAAATCCCTAAAAACCATCAAACATGTTCAAATTAGGTACTTATTGACACCTTTATGATCTCTATTTTTCCTCATGTGCGCCCTTCTCTCTTTCTATTTTTTTATCTCTCCTTTGTGTTTTATATATTCATAAAGGCATCTGATTATATTTTCATCTACATTTTATATGTTGAACATAATCATGGGTCCATGATACTAGTCATGCTATTTTTTTGGGCCCTTCTACCCCTCTTCCTCTTTGATGTATGGACCTATCTTTATCAATGTTATCTCTTTTATTGGGTCAAATTACATACCAATAATTCATTAATTTGAATTTGATAATTATATACATATAAATCATCCTACATAATTTCAATAAGAAGTATCAAAAAGTAACAAAAAGTCTTAGGTGTATTATGAATATTCCATTTTTTTGTTCAAAATTTTTAAGCAATTTCAAAAGTTTTAATTGTTACATACTTGTACCTAAAGAGGGCCTTAAGTGAAATATCATATATTTTCATTTTATTATCTCAGGAGATAAGGTGAATTACTTTTTCTCACTTCAATTTGGGACACTCACAATTACTAGAACTAGTTAATCCATCATTCACAACATTGCCATATGTAGATACAACCCTTAAGGGGGGCCAAGCCACATTAATGCATATTTATTTGGTTTAAATATATTTATATGTGATTGTGTTGGATTGGGATTACTTACATAAAATGAAAGATTATTACATATTCTTTTGCTATTTTTTGAATATGAGAGAGGTACATGTTCATCTATTGATACAAATGATCTAAAAAGTTTTCAAATGTGAAAATCCAAATCCATAATCATAGAAGGAAACCAAAATTAGTGTAAAATGACCATAATAGGTCATATGACTATATTAATTTGTATAGGACAATTTTTTTTAAAAAAAATTCTACACATCTCTAAGACTTTCCTTTAAATGTTTTTAAACACTATCAAGAACCTAGGTGTGTTCATTTAAGTCATTTTCTCTCTTTCTCTTTCCCTTCATTATTACTAATTATTAATAGTTTCATAGTAATTTTATCTCTATTTTTAACCCTAGGTAGATCTAAATTACCATAGTTTATTGTATTAGACTCCATTTTCCTCGTGTCATAGTTTTGCTTAATTATGTGCAATATTTCTCTTTGGGTGCCTTTTTTTTAAACACTAGCCTAATTATCACTACATTAGCTTGGTAATTTACTTTTTATGATCATTTACCTCTCAGGTTTATCTATCCATAATACCTTCTTGTCCCTTTATTATATTATCCTTACATCCTTTTCCCTCATAGTTTTTAACTCCATCATTAATTGTGGTATACCTTTAAATGGTTTGGATATCCTATCTAGTGGCATCAATACCTATTTCTTAAATTATCACTATCCCCCTTGTGTTTACCTTGGTACCCATGTACTTATTACATAATTACAATTCCTCTATTCCTAATTTATTATAAAACACAACCTCCCCTCTAATTATAAATTTATACAATTCCATCATTTCATCACCCTATTTTTTATAGAACACTCACAATCCCCATCTTCATGCTCCTATGTTAACTTAATGCACACTAATTTCAAAGATATAATTACACTCTCTTTTAAATTAAAATGATTGGAGTATCTAAGAATCTCAAATTTTATATTCTCCTTTTTATTATCTACGTATAATCTCTCCAGTGTTGTCATCTTAAAAACCCATTTTAGGCCTTCTAATTATATATAGAGAAGGAAAACAACAAAAAAGACAAAAAAAATTCAGAACCCAAAAATAAAATACAAAAGTCAAAGTTCAAAATTCAAAAGTTAATCTCAAAAGGAAAAATTATCAAAATTAAATCTAATCAAATAAATTGCATGCCCACGTCCTTGTTTCAACTCAAAAAAATTATTTAGCCTCATAATGGATCTAAAGGTCCATTAGAGAGTAAGACAATGAACTAGGATAAGAGGCCTCATATATATCAATCATGCCTAATTATTTTCACAATAGTACACATTCCTCATAGTTTTTGATGGATCTAATGGGATCATAAATAATATGGATCACATCAGTGGAAGGTATATACCTTTTATTTTATTACATAAACTTAATGGGGTATATCTACATGCTTCACTAGTTAGTCAGAGCCTCAAATTAGCTAAGCAAGGTTCCTCACCCTTTTGATGTCGAAATATTTTAGTTGTGTCCACTTGATTAGTATTTATTATCCTTGATAAGTATTTTTCATCACCCTTATGTTGCCTCAATTTTACTTTTACACCTTATGTTTCTAATATCCCCTTGATGAATATTATTTCTACTTGACCATACCTTTCTTATTTATATTCCTTTTCTATATCATAATTTTATCTTTGACCCTTATTTTATATATTTGACTAAATGTTTGTGAGTTTAAGATTTTAATATCTTTGGGATTCAAGTGGAATGTCCTCACAAATGTTTCTCACTATCACACTTACATCCACACTTTTTTATCTTATTTTTTGGCATTAGATAGTCTTGTCATTCTAATAATAAATTTTATAACATGAATTGATTTGGTTCTATCTCTTTTTTTACTTTAATTTTACCACATCTTATGTTTTAATATATTCCATATCTAGTTACATTTTATGTCTTACTTTCTCATCATTTTACCACATATGTTGTTTACTTAGATTTTTATATCTAGTTACATTAGATTCCTCTTTTTTTGCTATTTTATCTTATCATATATTTTTTTTAATATTTACATTAGATGTCACATTTTTATCATTTTTGTGTATTAGATTTTAATACTAGTTATTTCATTTTAAGACATATTAATGCTCACATTTGTTAATGAAATAATGAAACATATATCAAAAAATATCATAATACCTTGTTACAATACAAAATATGATTTTTCATACCAAATCAACATAAACACAATATACACATGATGTTATGCAGTTGTTCAACATAATTTAATTTTCCTAACAATTTCACACTTATCAATACATTAATATGATGTAAATACATTATACCCATATTTATTAACTAAATTTTGATATCCTTTGGGGAAAACTCTTTGAAACATATTGTTTTTCCATAATTCTCATTTTTGTTAATTTACCTTATCTACCTATTCTAGATTTAAGTACAAAACCTACCTCAATGATCACCATAACTAGCCCTAATGGTTCTCCCATATGTCCACCTTTTTTCCCTCTCACTATCATCTCTCTCAGCATAAAAAATCATTTTCCAAAATCTCAAATATATCCCATTATAAATTTTATATATACCAACTTAAGAGCCATGTCCCCTTTTTATAGCCTTCAAATGAAAAAATTCAAAATTTCAAAAATTATCTCTCGAATTCCTTAAATCTACTACATATTTTTAATTGTAACTCCTACTAATGAACTATAAGAAGTAATATAATCCTATATCTACAAGGAAATTTATGGTGCTAATGGAATATTTTTACAAAAAAATCTAAAAATAACTTATTCTATAGGCCTGCCAAACCTGTATCAACACCACTTTGGCATCTTTTACTAGACCCGACCTAACACTACATGATCAGTGATGATAAGATTCCCATAATTAACTAGGTATGTGAAAATATGTATGTTCATTTATTTACTTTAATTTATCAAATATTTATCATTAATTAATTTAAAAACTTGTTTATTGTCTTTGTGGTGTTTTTTTTTCTCAAAACACCATCTTATGTTATACTATTGTGACACATGATGAGCTTTAGGTGGGACATATACATACACAATGTTTTTCATTACTATTTTTTTGTTTTTAAGGATATTCAATGTATTAATCTCCCTCAGTTTACATCCTAATAGGTACTTCAAAATCTAGGTGGGCCATATCATGGCACTTTATGAGAGATTATGTCATACATTACCATTCTTACTAATAGCTTTAGATCACCATGACATCAACATAGCTTATCCCCTCAGGTTCATATTCCTCCTTATTCTCCTCTTTTTCACTTTTCATGCATTCATCCAATACCATTATCTTGACCAATGACATCTTATAGTGCTCCCTAATCTAGTCAATGACATATTATTTTTATTAAAAACATTTTGTACATGATCGGTCAAGTTGATGATGTCAGGTAGATCTTAGTTTTATTATTAATATATAGATCCATATATATATGGTTCATGATTTTAATTTCCAAAAAATATATATACATCAAATCCACTTTGCTCATGAACACAAATCCACCTTATGAAATAGAAGGGGAATTAGGGGTAAGGATCTTACACTAATGTAAGATAGGTTAGGAAGATGTTTTTAAATATATTAATGATGGGCATTGAACCAATAAGGTAAAACTAGTATTTAGAGTCCCCAACTTGGGTTTACTTAGGTCTTATAATATACACCTTAGTTTCACCTAAAACCATCTCTCACACAATGGTATAAGTTAAGGAAGAGATTAATGTGCTTACAACTCAACATAAGATAAATACCCCTAACCTATGTTTTTTTATTTTGTACTTCTGTTGGCATATTGTATTAGTTCATTTTATGTCTATCCATGTTTAGATAAGCATATGATTGTTATTTTATTACTATATTTGCATGTGATTTATTTATAATTTATGATTAACATCTAATGTCACCCTTATATTAAATATCTCATGTTTACTACCTAATGGGATTTTTATTACTTATATCTTTTTATTACTAATGATTTAGATTTAGTTTTGATATATACTTGATATTATATGTGTAGATTCCCCTTTCATATCTATTACAAGATCATGTGGTCATGATACTTTTTTATATCCTTGGATTGATTTGTGGCCCATTAATTTGTATGTATGTTAGATTTAGAATGGTCTTCTACATTTACTATTTTAGAGGATCCTTATATTGTAGACTATTTTAGGCTTATACAAAATTATAACAACCAAGTTGAAAATATTTTAACTCAAAACTTTACTCCATAAAAATGTTTTAAATTCATTTTTCTTGAATAACGAGCGATCATAATGATCATTTGGAGATAAAACACCAACAATATTATAATTTAAAGATTTATAGTTCATTTGACCTTCACCAATTAAATTTTTATTTCCTTTTGAGTTTTTTAACTTTAAAACCTACCAATAGAATATTTTGGAACCATCATCTAACCACTCATTGGAAAGCTAGCATATTCGTGTTTCTAAAACATGTGAAAATATTGATATTATTCCAAAATAAAACCTTTTACGATAGAAATGGTGATAGGGGGTTTGACTTTTCCAAGTTTTTCATAAGATTTAAATTTAAAAAATTAAAAATAAAATCACATTTTATATTGGTGAAGCATTAAACTTGTAACCTTTGGAAAACTAGTAAGTGTCCTCCAACAAAATGCATAAGCCATTTCACCTATGTTGCAAGCTAGAGTATGTAGTGGGTTTATACGAATTTATTACATATTTTTTTTTAAATGGGCTTAAAACACATGACCTCTAGATGTGAAAAGTCTTAAAAGGTAAATTTCACCAACCACTTATACATTCATTTATAACATATAAGCATAAAATTCTAAAAATCACTTTTCTTTGTTATATTTGAGTTCAAAAATAGAAAAGGTTTTAACTTTATATGCATCCACAATAATTTTTTTTTAAAACCTTGTGTACAACATTATTTAAATAACATCCATTAAAAACTTATTTTTCAACATTACTCTCATAACTTTTACCTTCATATAACATTTTATGGTATTACTAAAATATGTACATACAATGTGCTCTACCATAGAAAAAAATTACGAACATCTATGAAGTTATACCTTCCTTCCTCTAGATAAATACATATGGCTATGATTTAATAAAAATTAAAAAATATAAAACACACCTTCCTCTTATAATTTGCAAATTCACATTTTTTTTGTATTGGATTTTTAATAATAAAAACAAAAACAAAAACATGCCTTCCAATTACGAGTCATATATTGAGTTTTTTTCTTGTATTGTCTCTAATACCACATGTTCATTTCAGTATGACAAATATAAACATATAATTATAAGATATTAAAAAAAATATGCAACAAAAAAAAATCTCCTCTTATTTTATTTTTTCGTATTTCATTTATGTATGAAGATATATAATACATTTTTATGTAACTACCTTCAAATTCATAAGATAAACCAAAGGTCAAGTGTGACCTTTCACCTTCTAATCTATTTGGATTATTTTGATATGTATTTTCATTACTATTATTCTATTTACTTTGGATCAATTCCTAACAATTAATTTTATGGATGATAGTGTGATATTGGTCAGGAGGAATAGGAGAATATTTGGGGATGGAATAATTTTGAGAAATTTGAGGAATTTCAGAACCTACAGAAGAATTTGGATGATTTTGAAAATTTAATTAAAAAATTAGAGAATAAATTGGAGGGTTTTGAGAATTGGAGATGAAAATGAGTATTTTTAGATGATTAGGAAATCTAAATACTAACACAAGTAACTTATTTCAAAACATTCATCATTCATAGAATATTTTTAGGATTATCTATCAAACTTCTTATATTTGACATTAAACGTTCATAATGAGTCATTTTTGGATGTGTATGGTTGAATATTCTTAAAATTACCATTATTTTGGTCATTCAAAACTTCATCTTGATATAAATCATTTTTACATGACACATCATTTACATTCATATAATTTTCCAAAGAAAATTTAATTTTAGAAGCATTAGACATATCATTGGGTTCCATTTTCTTTTTAAATCTTGACTTAGATATAGTAAAGATATTTTGGAACAATATTGTTTCATTTTTTATAATTATATCACATATTCTAGTTAGAATCTCATATATGCTCAATTTTTTTGTCATAAATCAAACACAAATAATTACAACATATGAATTCAATCACATTCAAGCTTTTAGGAGTTTTTTGAAATAAAAATGACTTAGGGTTTTTTAAATAAAATATCAAACATAAAATAAATCATATAGTTTCATAGTTAGGAGAATTTAATAAATTTAAATCCTATGATATATGAGGCATATGGGATTCAACACAATTTGTAACCCTGTATAGGTGTAAGACAATGCAAGTTCATTAAAATGTAATACATATAAATAAATTTCATATCAATATAGATCCATAGTACATGTACAATATAATAATAACACATAATTACTACCCTAACATACCAAGTGAGTAATAATAATGAAACTATACACCATGGTTTAATTTACCTATTAATTAAAAAAAAAAGATAGTATTGAGTAAACCCCTTCCCTTTGTTGAAGACCTCCCCATGGAACATCCCCCTATTGAATCCCTTGATCCTCCAAATAATGTAGAGTCTTCCCCCATCTCAGGATCCTTCACCTCCTCCACTATCCTTTTTCATACTCCCCTTAATCATCTAATTTCCACCTCTCCACCCTCAGCCAAAAAAAGTAAAATCATCTCTACGCCCACCAAAGAGGCAACCACCCCTAAAGTCACTCTTACCCTATCCCCAAAACACTCTTTGGTGTAGTGCAGTAGAGAATTGGGGGTTTTATTAAAAAAATTAGAATAGGTTAGATTGGCCATATCAGATCTCATTTTAGACTGGAATATACTAAAAGAAGCTATGGTGAAGCTCAAAAATGACCTAGATGTTGTTTTGAAGATGGAGGACACTCTACCTGAGAAGAAAATAGAACTAGTGGAAATCCTTGAAGATTCCCCTATGTAGGATAGGACCAATCTAACCTCAGATGAAGGCCCATAAAAAAGGACCAAAGGAAGAATCAAAAAGACTTTGATGAAGGAATCTATCTTGGATACTGAGGAAGAGTAGGAGATTAGTCAGGACAATATAGGCTCTAAGGAGATTTTTGGGTCTAGAAGTTAATTGGTTGGGGGTCTTACTATTTAGTTGGTTAGCCCTATTGGTATGTTTTTTATTATTGGTTTCTAGTTACTTTATGCTTGGCTGAAGGCCTTCTATTTCATACTATTGTTGATACTTGGCTATATTTTGTTTTTACTACTTTTGGTTAAACTAGTGGTTGTAAGATCCATGTAAAACCTTCTTATTCACCTAATATAATAAAAAATAATAGCACATAATTAAAAAATAAAATTTTGATATAAGAAAAATAGAGATATAGAAATGGAATATTTTGAGTAGAACATTGTAGAAGATATGTCATAGAAATATCAACATGAAAAGGCACAACTATATCTATGATAATTTTTTCCCATAAATTTGAATCTAAATAAAGAAGCTTTATAAGATCATTAAAAACACTCATCATAGGTGTCTAGATTAGAAAATTTTCTCCTTGTAAACTATTTACAACTGCAATCTTAATTTCTAAGTTTGTTTACATGGTTATTTTCTCCACATTTGTCTTTAGTTTATGTGTTGTGACTCATATGTATTGTAAATAACTTAATATCCTACCTATATTGATAAATAAAATAGATCAAGGTCTACATTAGGATTTAGGTGGCTAGTGCTAATTAATTATCCCTATAATAGTCAAACCTCATGTATTAAAATAATGAAACCCTTAGGAATATTATAATAACATAGTATGAATCTCATGAAATAACAGTATACTCAATGATAAATGTCTAATATATGTGCTTATGTGTAAATCATTTACATAATAATTTTATTTATAGGTAACTTTGAAGTTAAATTTGGAAATATTGATATGTGTGTCAACTTCTAAGAACTATAAATGAGAAATAAAAAAGGGATTGATGGGACCATATATTTAAATGGGAGGATGGAAAAAGGCTTCCAATACTATATAATAAATTCCTAAAAATGGACTAGAGTCATAAAAATATAAGATAGAGGTCATCCTATGGAGATAAGAATAGGGTTTCAAGCTTCAAAAGTTGACCATAGTATAAAAATTACTTGATTTGAACCAATTAACTATATATATAAATGCTAAAAACAAACATAATTAACATGAAATAAATGGCATGTGGCCATTTTAAGATACTGTAAATGTAGACATCCAATTTTGGCCACAACTAGATTCTGACTCGACTTCAAATTGATTTCTACCAACCATTGCAAAATAAGCTTAGGAATCACTAAACGTCCCAATTTTGGTTGTGCATCATTCATCAATGATCAAAATAATGTTGAGGCATCCCTATTTGTGATACTATGTTGTATGCTACAATAACCTCTCATGGATTCACCCCCAATCACCTTGCGACATAACAAATGTCAATTTGGCCTATAGACCCATTGAGTGGGGTACTTAACCAAATCTTAAAAAGTCAAAAAGGATAATCAAAATCAAATAATTAATTAAATGAGATTAAATTATTAGTTAAATTGTCTATTTGAAATTAATGAATATCTAAAAATGTAGATTAAAAAACAACAAAATGTCAAACCTTTATTATTACCTTTATGAGTTGTTAAAATATCCCAAAATGTCTAATTTGAGAACTATGACTAATAAATGAAAATCATAATTGCATGAAAATTTTTAACTCAATTGGAGTTAGTATCAACTCAAACTTAACTAACCTTAGGTTAGAGTTAATTATTGAGGTTATAAATACAAGGCCATACCTATTGATGTTTAAGTTATCTTGGTGTAATGTTATAATGCACAAATAGATGCAAAGAAGCCTTGCATGTAATGTTACCATGCCAAATTCATGAGCCAAGTAGCCAAACTAAAGTGACAAGGAAAGGTGAAGCCAAAAAATCTCTATTGATGAATATTTCTTGATTCACAATTAGATAAACCCATTTATAAAGTCCATTTGGAGATCCAAAAAATGTAGAAGAAGGTTTTATTTTATGGTTTAGTTGTGTATCATATGCTTGCTTTCTACCTATGCTCTCTCTAGTGTCTAGGCTAGAGGTGTTAGTGTTTAGTGTGTTTATTTGGATTTGATTTTATATTAATAACACAATATTAATCTTCCATATTGGATTCTTTGTTCACATAATGGCATAACTAGTCAGACTATTCATGAGCACGCACCCCACAAAATTATTTTGTTTTTAAGATTTTATTCTATTTTTGTTTTTACTTTGCTCAAATAAAAAATGGCCCATAAAGTATTAATAAATTTTTATGAATTAAATATTTTTACTAATTTTTTGTATAAATGTATCTAAGTGTTTAATTAAAATTCCCTAAAAATTTCAAGAAAATAAAAAATTATAGTTTAGTAATTATTATCAAATTAGTGATTCCCACTTTCATTTTCTATTTTCCTACTAAAAATGGCTAATACAAAGTTAATAATTTTTTTTTATTTACTATTTTGATCTAAATTTTTAAATAGAGGTGATAATTGGACCTATGAACAAACTTAAAAACTTTAGTAAATAAATGATGCATATTTTAGAAGTTATGATTAAATTAGTGGTTTCCACTTTCATTTTTTATTTTCCTACCAACAAACGGCTAATACATAGCTAATAATTGTTTTTTTATTTAATTTTTTAATATGAATTTTTGTATAGAATTGAATCTTGGACCTAATAAAAATATTTAAAAAAATTGTGAAGAAATGGTGCATATTTAATAAGTTATGATCAAAACACTGACTGTTGTTTTTTTATGTTTTTGTGTGTTCAATTTTATTATTAACAATTATTTTGTAGGTTAGCCTTATAATTTTTTTTGGTAGGTTTTGATAGTTTAAGATTGATTTTTGTGTCTTATTGAGATAAATTGTAGGAATATCACTTTTATCAATAAACAATGAAACCCCCTAAAACTTTTTATAGGACACAAATACCAAGAGAAGATATTTTTAAACACTCTAAGTTGAAAAACTTATATTTAAAATTCGGTGTTTAAAAAAAAATTGATTGAGTTATTTTCATTTCATTTAAGTTTTCACACAACACCAAGGGGATAAAATTCATGACATATTTAATTTGGTGCTATAAAAATTAACTCTCACTTTAGTTAAATACTCATAAGAGTTTTCATTTTTATGTTTATTATTTGAGTGTTTGTTTAGAAAAATGGGTGTCATGTGTATGATCTCCCCCATCCCCTTTAGGGAATTTGGACTATAAAAAATACTCACTCTTTGCATTTTTATCTTTTATCCAAAATAATGTAAGTAAATTTTTTAAAGCCCTCCCCAAAATCTAAGTGATTTGGGTGACCCCAAAATGACCCTAAATTCCTTCCACTTTCTTTATTTCATGCATTTTGGCTTGTAGGTAGGAGCTCGCTTCTCCCTCATAAGTTATTTAGGGGATAATTAACCCAGGGATTCATCATACCAACTCTACTATATGATTAGATATATAAATTGAGGGTGACACACTAGGACACTTATTTGAGTGGTTAAATAATCTCCATTAGTAGTACTCACCCTCAAAACATAGGGGTAACTCATATGTCACAATACACTAATCAATTGATGAATGTAATGGTTATGAAAAGGATAAGACCTTTTCAAAATAAGTCAGTTAACATGGATACAAATGATGTGATTATTCCCTAGTGTTTTCTTCATATATATATATGACCATCTATAAATAAGAAAAAATCGATAGTTTAGACAAACCCACTTGTTGCGAACATACTGTTGAAGCAAGGAGAGTAACCCAAATTTCCATATCATCATACAAAATATTGAGAGAAGAGGGGGCCTAAAAACCCTAGTTTTTATGTTCTTTTAATTTTTGGATTAATAACTTAAAATCCTCTCAAGATCAAGTATATATATGAAATTAAACAATACAATGTAACCTTATTAGTTTTAGGATTTAGGATGTTACACTTAGGTGTTTTTGTCATTTTGTCCTTTTTAATTACATGTTCTTGAGTCAACAATATTTTTTTGTCATACCACATCAAAAAATTAGTCTTTTTTACACATCACTCCTTTTATTAAAGAGGAATTATGTTGTTTATTTGACATCACACATTTGCCTCGATTATTTATCAAAAACTTTTATGTGTGTGTCACTTGTTTGAAAAGGGTGTCTTTGCACTACCCAATTCATGCTAAGTCTTGTGACTTAAAATTATTGAAACAAATCATTTATCATACCTTTAAACCATGATGACATCATTACCCTACTCTAATTGTTTTAAAGACTTATTGCCTTATGTTCAAATTTTAATTCAAAACCATGTGTGACTTTTGGGTCTACTCCTAGTATCATCATGTTGTTCATTCTTGTCTAGATTATTATCCATTTTGAAAATCCTAGTCTTCAAAATCAATCTCAAAGTTAGCCTTGACAATTTTAGATCCAAACATTTACTTATTTCTACCTATGCCTCATGTAATTTTGGCCTAGATAGCAATATTTTACTTTTGGGTTGTGCAACTTAAGTTAATTTATTGATCTATTTACAAACCATTTTTGTGCCTAGATTTGGATAAGTGGTCTATCTTTCATGTGCCTAATGTTTCATGTCTTTTTTCCAAATGATCAAGTGTGTGTTAACATTTAAATTCATAGTTTGTGCCAAAGTGTTTCAAATTTGTTAGATTAAATATATTTCCTTTTATACCTTGTTTTGTTTAAAGTATAGCTTTTGTGCTTTGATCCCAAAAGACCTAGCAATACCTATTTTGATCCTAGCTTTTGTGCCTTATTTTCCAAAATATCTAGCAACTTTTTATTTCTTTAAACCTAGAATAGACTTGTTTGAAATACTTTGTACCTAAGTTTGGAATTTTGGTTTTTATTCATCCTATTGACCCTTTTGTGTAATACATTTGACATTACACAGTGGACATTAGACTATTTTTATCAAGTTATAACATTATCTTTTTGGAGATACAACTCCACTCCTTAGACCAAGTTAGACAAAGTTTGGACCCTTTATCTTTAGACCTTATTTTAAAGATTTTATAGAACTCTAGGCCTTCTTCATGGAATATTAGTCATTGATGTGGATATGTCTTGTTACACTCATAGTGGAGCCATGTATAATCCAGGTTATGATAGTGTGGTTATACAAGATGGATTTGTTTAAGACCCATATGGTGACAATGTAGTTTGTGAAATGGATCCTTATCCTCCTTACAATACTCAAACTTGAAAATAAAGCTAAGATCCTTAAACATATTATTCAATGATACTTTATTTAGGTTTATTAACATACCAAGTTCACCCTTTCAATGCTAATGGTACCTAATCCCATACATATACCATTAACCCTACTTTTGTTTACATAAATAGCCAAGTTCCACAACATCTAAGGATCACCATTCCAAGCCCTCATCCTTTATCTTATGCGAGTGACCAAGATCCAAAATACCCTACCATTACTATACTAGGACCTTGTCCTTTGGCTCACAATAATAACAAATAATCTCAATGCCCTACCACTATCATTTTAAGACCTCATTCTTTGGTTCATGATAACAACCAAGCTTTGTAATGCCTTACCATTACCATTTTAGGACCTTATCCTTTGGATCATGATAGTAACCAAACTTTATAACACCCTACCATTAACATTATGGGACCTCATCCTTTGGCTAATAATAGAAACTCATATTTAAAATGCCATTTCATTACCATTATAGGCCCTTCTAATATGTTATCTCCTTATCCCAATAAGGTTTTGCGAGAAATTATAACTATGACTAGATGAGTCATAGTTATCATCCTAAACTGAAAATTAGCCTTTGTTAAGCCCATCGTACATGAGTCTATTTACAAAGAGATCATTATCCAATTGCTGGCCATTCTTCATCCATTGCTAACCATCCCCCACTTTATAAAATTGATGTGAGTATTTGAGCCACAATAGATCCAAGTAGTACCTTCCCAACAAATCTAATCATTTGAAGACCAAGATGTGTTCAAAAATGATATTTTACAACTACTTGTAAACCATGGACAAAATAACCAACCAATCCATGATGTTTTTATTGAAACATCTATTTGTGATGATTCAACCTGTGATGAATCACCTTTTGATACTATTCCTGTTCTTGAGGAGTTTCACTCTAACAAGCTAGTCTTTACTGAGTCACTTCTTAATGATTATAATCACCTATGGGAAAATCATCATCTTGACCATTGTCTTATATCCTTCCTTTGACAATCCATTATTTTTGGAGTTGTCTCTTGACCTTTTTTTCCCTCATTTAGGAGTCTCACTTTGAGAAACTAGTCTCTATGGAGCCTATTCTACCATCATAGGTCTTTACTTATCCAATACCAAACATTTAATAAGACATCATTATAGAAACATTCATACTAGATGAAGAATAATAATTAAATTTATGTTTTATTCTTGAATCAATAATAGATTTAGCATCATAAATAGAATCAACATCAGTCTCAACATCTAATTTAAAGTCCCTTGAGTTAGATTTAGCTTTGAAATTAAAACACATTCTTAGTTGTTAAAACATTGGCTAAACATGCCTTGATAATCAATTTTAATACATTTGTGATTCTTATATAATTTTTGAGGATGGTTACTTCATTATCTACATAGTATCTTCTATGAGGATTGTGTTGCCTCTTCCCATTCCATTATTGTTCCACATACCATTGCCACAACTTTAAATAGCCATTATATTAACATTACAACTCCCACAAGTGTTTATTGGGACCGATAGGATCATACCTTATTAAAATTAATCCATGGTGACATATCAATTGAAGAATATTAGGGGGACCAAGACCACATTCATGCATAAAAAGAACAATCTCATAGTGAAACCTTTTTGGAGGCACTAGGGAACAATCAAAGTCCAAACTTAGCATCTTATAGTGAAACCTTTTTGAAGGTGCTACAAGATAATCAAATTCAAATGTCAACATTCCTTAACAAAAACTTCTTAGAAGTGCTATGGCAAAATTAAGATAGCTTTATTGGTGAAAACCTCATCAAGGTAACAATCATTAAGCACAACATTTCTTCACTACTTAATGAATGCATTATTAAAGATTACATCAATATAACTTCCAATATATAGCATAATCAAGTGGTATCTACTCTCAAGCACAAACAAAAAAAATTAATGTTCCTATTGAGAACATATTTAGAAGTCTTTGGCCCTACCACAACTAAAATTATGTCAAATCTAGAATTAGCAACATTGTGTGTGCTTAAAAATCTCAATTTTCATTGTTTCCCCAACCATTATACACTCCATTATAATCCATTTATTCATTCTAGACCTATATTAAATTTCTAAATCAGAACTATTAGCCAATATTTGTCCCTATTTACCATTCTTAGCCATACTTTCCTTTTTAGAAGCTATAAAGACATCTTGTCTCAATGTTTGATGGAAATCAAATCAATGACCAATGAAGATCAAAATAACATTATTGGAGTCGAAATCTATATTAGGTTATTGTTAGATCATATATTCAAAAGAGGTGTGGGCTAGTAATTTATTTAGTTGACTATTATGGTTGTATCGTATGTTGATCAGGATGTGCATCTCCACATCAAAAAGAACAACATAAACATTTACCTTACCATAACTATTTACCTTGAATTTTTCATTTAACATTCAAATTTTTATTTGATACCCTACCTCTTTCATGTCTTTAGTTTATATGTTGTGACTCAAATGTATTTTCAATAACTTAAAATCCTACCTAAATTGATAAATAAAATAGATCAAGAGTTTGCATTAGGGTTTGGGTGGCTAGTGTTCATTAATTATCCCTATAATATTCAAACCTCATATAGTAAAATAATTAAACCCTTAGGAATCTTAGAATAACATATTATACCTCTCGTGCAACAATAATATACTCAATGATAAATTTCTAATGTATGTGCTTATGTGTAAATCATTTACATAATATTTCTATTTATAGGTAACTTTGAAGTCAAGTTTATAAATATTGATATGTGCGTCAACTTCTAAAAACTATAAATGAGAAATAAAAAGGGGTTGATGGGACCATATAGTTAAATGGGAGGAGGGAAAAACCCTACCAAGACTGTATAGTACATTCCTAACAAATAGACTAGAGGCATAAAAATATAATATATAGGTCATCCTATGGAGCTAAGAATGGGATTTTAAGCTTCAAAAGTTGACCAGAGTATAAAAATTACTTTATTTGAACCAAATTAACTATATATAGATAAATGTGCAAAAAAAACATAATTAACATGTAACAAATGCCACGTGGCCATTTTAAGATACTGTAAATGTAGATATCTAATTTTGGCCATAACTAGCTTTGGACAAGGCTTCAGATTGATTCCTACCAACCATTTCAAATTAAGCCTAGGAATCATTGAATGTACCATTTTTGGTTGTGCATCATTCATGAATGCTCATAATCATATTGAGTCATTCCTATTTTGTATATTAACATGTATACAATAATAACCTCTCATGGATTCACCACCAATCACCTTGTGACATAACAAATGTCAATTTGGCCTATGGATCCATTGAGTGGGGTACTTAATAAAATATTAAAAGAGTAAAAAGGATAATCAAAATTAATTAATTAATTAATATTAAATGCTTAGTTGAACTATCCATTTATAATTAATGAATATCTAAAAATGAAAATTATAAAAAAAATAAAATATCAAGCCTTTAATTATTACATTTATGAGTTATCAAAATATCCCAAAATTTCTAATTTTAGAACTATGACTAGTAACTAAAAATCATAATTGCATGAAAAATTTTAACTCAACTAGAGTTAGTCTTAACTCAACCTTAACTCACCTTAGGTGAGAGTTAATTCATGAGGCTATAAATATAAGGCCATACCCATTGATGTTTAACATATCTTGGTGTAATGTTATAATGCAAAAATAGATGTAAAGAGGCCTTGCATGTAATGTTACCATGCCAAATTCATGAGCTAAACATCCAAACCAAGGTTCCAAGGAAAGGTGAAGCCAATAAATCTCCATTGATGAAGATTTATTGATGTACAAGTTGAGCAAGCCATTCGGAGCTCCAAAGAAGTTAGGAGAAGATTTTATTTTATGTTTTAGTTGGGTTTCATATGCATGCTTGTTACCTATGCTCTCCCTAGTGTCTAGGCTAGAGGTGTTAGTGTTTAGTGTGTTTATTTGTATTTGATTTTATATTACTAACATAATACTAATCTCCCCTCTTGGATCATTATTCATAGTAAATACATAACCAAATATGAATGTTGCACACACGAAACTTCTTATAAAATTAAATATCCCAAATAATTAACAATACCCTTTAATTTGATAGTTTAAGTTACAATTTATAATTAGTATTTCATGTCTCTCATATTTAAATCATTTATCCTTAAAACACCTTTCTAATATCTATACTAACTTTATATAATCCCACTACCTACCCATAAAAATAAGTATAAAAATAATATGCTAGTCATAATAATGTGTCACAATGATGTCCCACATGATTTTTTAATTTGAATATGACAAGCTCATTTTAAGTTACTTATCAAAAATTAATCAAACTAAATTATTATGAAAAATAATTTGATTTCTTATGGATACTTCTAAATATATTTAATAATATATAATAGTTATTAGGAAAATATCATAATTGGTTTAAAAAAATTAGAATGAGGCTTAATATAAAATTAAATGTGATGCATAATAATAACCTAATTTTATATGTAAAATAATTGTGTGTCTCCTTCTTCTTGATCATGTATATGTGAATATAATTATTCCCATTCTCTTTAAACCATTTTTTTAGTATTTCAAATAACTTAAGATCAATTAGATTGACTACCCTAACAAATAAGAAATGTATTAAATTGAGTTATAATATTCTATATCACAATAATAGTTCATACAATTTTGTAATAAAAATACTATGTGAACTAGTTTTTTATAATTTAGTTATCAAATTAATCCAAGAGTATTTAGGTGTGATCAAAATCAGATTGTCAACCAAAAATATGTAGGGTTTTTTAATTATAGAATAGGTGGCATGTTTTTATTTCTATAATTATATAAGTTGATCCACATGGATCCATAGAAATCATCAAAACTTTATTAGACTCCAAGGACATGGTTGTGCATTGCTACTTCTGATAAATACACTTTATACATCATCAAGGTGAAATAAATAGTATATCTCATAAAAATTCAAATTTCATTACACATGTGTATTCCTCTCTAAAATTTATCCACTTTTAAAAAATGACATATGATTTTGAGTTTGTATGCAAAATGTATTGCCTCTTTAAGTTGTAGAACATTTTATAGTGATGAAACTATTTTTATAGATTAAGGTGAATAATTTCAACATTCTTAATCTATTTTGTAAATGTTGGGTTACTTTTACAACCCTTTGGGGTAGTTTCATATCCACTAGGGTTTTTCTCAACCATAGTTTACATCAAGTGGAAGTTTCTCCCATGTCAGTTGGAGAATTAAAAAAATGGTCCATAATGATTGGTTTCCTCTTCTTGGGCATTTAAAGAACACTTTTTATTTAAATCGACATCTCTAAATTGCATAATAATGTTATTTTAGATGGGTAATAATATTTTTCAATTTATTATATCTTATATAAATAGAGGGAGATATAAAAATTAAAACTTAAGGTTAATCTCCATTTTAAAATTGGAGAGATCATATCACTTACATAAAATTCTCTACAAGAGTGAAAGGCCAATGAATGATACAATATATGGAGATTCTTATAAAAAAAAATATATAAGATAAAATTTGATATGTGTTTCAACTCATATTGTAAGTAGATATTATTTTTAATTATTTATAAACACTAGTATGAATGTCAATATACTTTGAAAGGTCTTATAGTATTGAAATACTATGATATATTTGATCTCATTTAAATTAATTCTACATATAGAGTGATTTTAGTTGAGGTTACAAGAACAAGGTAACAATTAAATTATTCCTTATCCTTTAATGCATCATTTGATTTAAAATAAGGTTTTGAATGTGGGAAAAGGAAGAGGTAAAGAAGGAAGAAGTTAATGGTAATGAGAAGTGTTGATAAGAATATAAAAATAGAACATTAAACATGAGGTAGTTTATGCATGAGAGGGAATGGGAAGTTTTTATCCATAATGTGTACATGGGTAGATAAAAAATAATTGAATAAATTATTTTAGAAGAGTTAATATAGAGAGGAGTGGCCCAAAGTCATAACTATCAGTAGTAAGAAATATGTTATGAGACATGGTGTGAATATTAGATGTTTTTAGAGGAGACTAGAAGAAAAAGAGAAGAGGTATACTTATAAAAAATCCTAAGAATCTAATATAAAAATATAAAAAATAATAGATACCATCAAAGGTTTTGGTGAGAAACAATGGAGAGTCCATCAACAATACCCACTTATTTTTCAACATAGAGAGATTGAAAAAGATAATGAGGTGGATAGTGGATTTGGAGTTTTATTTTATGGAAAGGAAAACTAAAGACCTCGATGGGGTATATTTGTTAGTAGTAGTTGTGTTCCATAAAAATATCCAAAAAAAAGAGAATAAAAGGGAATAAAAAGCAAGAAATTGGGATAAGGTAGTTTTGAAAATGATGAGGTGAGATATATGCCAATCACATTGACAATGATGGTTGACTAAGATTCAAGTAATTTGGATGAGAAGAGTTGAGGATGAAGCTATGATGAAGAGTGAAAACAACATAGAAATATAAATTTCTCATTTAAAATTTCATGAAGGTGAAGGTGAATAAATTGTAAGTGAATGCACATGATGATGATTATAAGGGATATAAGGTGGCGAAGGGTCTTATGAGTTAGATGTTGAATTAGAGTGACACAATAAAAATTGAATAATTATTTATGCATGACATACATTTTATTTTGAAATATATTAAGAGAGGAGGTGGAAATAAGCCTAGATCTGAGGACATGAGGATGAAGAGAAAATAAAATAAAAGATAATAATAATATAAGGAGATGGATTATTTGATCTTATTATTATCTCGAGCATGTGTAGTAGATAATTTTTTTCACTATAGGTTCCATTGAAGGAAATGTAGATGTGAATGTTTGATTCCCATAATACCTTTTATGTTGAAATTTTTAAGGTAATGATGATATTGTATCAACTAAGATAGGGGAAGAGGTTGAAATCATGCCAAAATAAGTTACAGTAAAATAATAATTGTAAAATATTGATGTTATACGTGAAATAAAATGATTTTAAGCTTAGGTAGAGGTGGTTAATTCAAATTCAATGATGGATATAAAATCAATGGTGTATATTACACTTGGTGGAGGTGGATGATTATAGCTAAAAAAAACCCAAGAGAATGGAAAAATAAATTGGTGATAAGATCTAGGTAGAGGATAATTACCTATGGTCTAATATGTGGCTAGAAAAAGAGATTTAGGTAAGCAAATTAGGATGTTTTTTGGTCTACTATGTGGATATAAAAAGAGGAAGAAAGTGAATGAAAAACATTAAAGTAACCTAGCATCATGTAAATTCATGTTTTGACCTTAGTATTCAGATTAGAAGAGTTTTTTTCCACTCAAACCTATTTTTTGGCACTAATCTCAAAAATTAATTCACTTGGGTAGTTTGATGTGGGAACATTTAGGTGTGATAAAAAATATTGAATCAACCAAAAATATGTATGGGTGTGTAATTATGTACTAATCTATGTATTTTTATTTATTGAATTATATAAATATATCCACAAGAATCCATGGAAATCATCAAGAACATTGTTAGACTCTAAGGATAAGTCAAGTTCGATGAAACATAAGAAATAAGATGAATGGAAAGGTTTGGTACTGATACTCATGACAAATATATTTTATAGTTCATCAATGTGAAAAATATATTTTACCTCATCAAAAATAAAATGTGATTACATATATTTAATCCTCAAAAAAAATTATACACTTTCAAAAAAAATACACCTTATATTGAGTTTATATGCAAAAATGATCACCTCCATAAGCTACCAAACTTTATGTAGTGACAAACCCAAAAATCCACATTAAGGGGTATTTTTTTAACCTTATGTGGTATTTTTATAAGATTCAAATCTAATTTAAACCCCTTAAGGGTGTTTTCATAATCATCATATCAGTTTCATAACTTCTTGTATGCATTAAGTGGTATTTTTACCCACATGAGTTACAAAGAAATGTAACCATACATAACGATTGGGTTCTTCATTTTACATATTTCAAGAACATTTTTTATTCAAATATATATATCCATAATTACTTAGAAGGTTATTTTGGATGATAAAAAGGAATTTTTGGGTGATTATATCTTAGCTAGAGAGAGGAGAAGATAACAAAAGTAAACTCAAGACTGATCTCCATTTTCAAATTTGAGATACCATATCAATTGTTAAAAATTATCTACAGGGGTTAGAGAGCCAATGAAGGATACAACATAATTAAGGGATTATGATAAATTTAAGAGAATATTTTTAATGGGTTTTTAACCCAAATTGTAATTTAATAAGATTTGAGAGATAATATGAGGTTAGTTTTTTTTACATATATCTAAATTATATTCCTTTGTTATTTAGTTTCTTATAAATACTAAGATGAATGTTGAATGTTGAGATTATTTATATGAATTCTAATATTTGAATAATATTTGTAGTTTTGAATTATTCTAATGTATGTTATCTCAATTGAATTAGTTGTTCAACTAGAGTGATTTAATTCTAGGCTACAAGGACAAGGTATCCATTAACTTTTCCCCCATCCTTTATTTCATCATAAATATAAGTTAGTTAGTTATTTATAATTTATGTATCAACATTTAGTTATAATGATGTATTATGGGTGTACTTGCATACTATTATCAATCTAGATATATAAAACTAAGGTTTGTTTACACCTCTTTGAAAAATATATAAGATAAATGGAAAACAATTCTATTTTGGGCTTCCATAAGGGTGTAGAGACCTATAAATGGTCCCTTTTCCTTTATTTAGCATTTTTTTAATTGGTAAATAGAGATTTAATGGGTCATTTATTTAAAATTATTAATGAATGTTGGCATATTTATCTATATGGGTAACTTTTTCCAAATCAAAAACTATTCATCTTATTTACTTCCATATTTCAAAAATCCTTGTCCCATTTATATACTAGGATTATCTTATTCTTTATTTATCCTTTAATTGAAGTGCTATTGTCTCTACCTTGGACACTTTTTTATGTCATATCTATTGGAAGTCAAAATAGAATCCAATATTGTTTAATTTGAATTCAAAATCATCAATAAATAGGTAAGTGTTATAGTTCATTTAATCAAGGAGGTAATTACTAAAACACTTATCAATTTTTGAACTAGAATTCTATTATGGAACAATTTTAATGCACATACTAGA
This sequence comes from Torreya grandis, assembly GCA_037957365.1. Lineage (NCBI taxonomy): Eukaryota > Viridiplantae > Streptophyta > Pinopsida > Cupressales > Taxaceae > Torreya > Torreya grandis. The sequence continues at coordinate 5,407,196 of JARHVA010000290.1, read as the reverse complement.
CTTATTTCTATTGTGAAATTTTTTAATCAACATATTTGTTCTAATCTAAGGAGTTTGAATATTAGAGGGTAGTTAGTTCACACTACACACCTAAACCATTATGCATTCCCCCAAATTTTATTTTCCTTAACACTTAAGTCAGGTATATTTACCTATTAACAAGACAAGTGGCATAACTACATATACATATTTTTTAGGACAAAATTGTAGAGACATATTTACAATAGTGTAAATGATATACAATAATTATATTTCCTATATTTACCTACATTTTTAATTGAAAATTAATTAGGTATTATTTACTATAATTTACATCTATTATGGATGATTAATTAAAGGTAGTTAATTTATGATTCTACAAAGGTCTCATACACTAAATTGGTATCTAGTTTGGGGGTGACCTAAGAAACACATTTACCTTTACATTTTAAAAGGATTTATATATTCTAATATTTTATTTTTAACAACAATTTTAATTATTTATAAATTCTTCTAAATATATTTAATAATATTTAGACACTTTTTTAGATAGCAAACTATATCAAGGTAAATGACGAGCACACAACCCATAAATGGATAACCAAATATTTTAATATTATAAAATGTCTCTAATTAAATTGTTTTAATAATTATTTCTAAGAAGAAAAAACTTATTGTTTCAATTTAAATAGATCACAAAGAATCCAAATAAAAAATTATATAACCTACCATTGTAATAACCAATAATAAGTAGTGTCTTCTCCACCATACCATATAACTTAGCATTATAAATAGCCTACCATTATAAATAATAATTTAACTATCATTAAAATATTTTGAAATTGGTGTGTATTGATGAAATACTACCCATATAATGGTGAGGTTCTCGATTCTAACCATGAACACAACAATAGAGGGATATAATGTATAAAAGTGGGCTCTATCTCCCTCACACATTAAAAAATGGTAGTGTTTTTCACCATTGTTACAAAGGATAACAATAATTTAAAAATAGAATTTTGACCCCAAAAAAATATCTTTAAATTAATAGGTTTTTATAGATCCAACATAATTTTTATATCAATTAAGATAGATAGTGGAGACGCTAGATCCAATTAAAAGATAATAAAATTTTCATCTCTAATTCCCTTATAATATTATATCCACTTTTTTTATTAACACATTATTCTAATATAAATAAATGAATTAAAACTAGTTTAACATCCATGGTACATATACAATAGAGTAATAATTTATAATTAATAAATGGAATAATAATACAATAAATACATAGGGTTGGAAATGATATATTATATGTATAACATTGTGTAAGACCTATCACATAAATTTGAACCTGGAAATGTGTAGTCAGAATTAGGAGGATTGCCACACCAAGATTTGGATTTTATCTAATAAAGTTGTCAAGAGATACAATTCACTCTTGATAGGTAATTATAAATGAAAAATCATTCTTGGAAAGGTGTTTATAGATGAAATATAACCATTTGTGTTCATTTACATAGTTTATCTCTTCACTTTCCTATCATTTTGTGTGTTGTGATTTCTTTACTCTTGAAATGTCTAAATACTTGAGCTAGAGTGTCAAACAAAATATATAAAGTGTATGGACTATAATTTAGGTGGGTTTTATCCACTAAGAAACCATATAATAGTTATATTTAATGTAATAGAATAATGAAATTAATAGGAACCTTAGAATAACAAAATATTTCTCCAATTCAATAATAATATGATTGATGTTTGATGTGTAATGGATAGTGTTTATGTAAATATGGAATAAAATGATCATTTATTTATATATTAGAGGCATGTACTAGGGTTTAGGTGGATTTATCCACTAAGAAACCCTATAAAAATTAGACTTTATATAGAATAAAAATAAAAAACTATGAACCTTGGAATAAAAAAATATTACTCTCATCAAATAATAATATGCTCAATGCCACATGTGTAGTCAGTAATTCTTGTGTGTGTAAATGGAGCATAATGATCATCTATTTATAAATTAATTTGAATTCAAATTTGTAAATTTTGGCACACATTCTAACTTTGAATGACTATAATCTATAAAAGTGGAAAAAGGCACATGGTCCTATTCATTTAAAGGAGGAGATACAAAGGATGTTAATTATATGATCCTAATATAATTTTAGGATTGTGTAGTATAGTCTATATAGTAGTATCATAGGCATGAATATATGAGGTGAATGATATATTGAGGAGCTATGAATGGGTTCTAGGCTCAAATTTTTCACAAGAGCACAAATTTTGTGTGATTTGTACCAAATTAGCTATACATACATAAATGGGTAAAATCAATATAAATTTATAAGAAATAAAATACAAGGGGAAATTTTAAAATATTATATTCTAACCTACTTTGAGGTTTGTGTTTTCCCATAAATTAGGTGGTGTAAACATGCACTTAAAAGTAGAACATATAAGGGATATTAAAATTTATAGTGTTGATGTGGATCTCTAGGATTAAAAATAATGAGTCTCAAAACCTAAACATAGCTTTTCTACATAGATATGGGTGAGTGGAAACTAATAAATACTACTTATGGATATTAATTACATTAATATAGCTCTATTTAAATTACATGCATCAAAAGTTTTTATGGGTTATTATATTGTTGAATGAGATATCTAAGTGTGGTGGAATCAAAACCCTATATGTTGTTAAGTAATGGACATATAAAAAAAAACTTTATTTCATATATATGGGTGAGTGGAAAATAATAAATTCTACATATATAAACTAAGCACATCAATATGTCTTTTTCAATTACATGCATTGAAAATCCCATGGGTTTTTCATATTTTTAAAGGATATATTTAGGTGGGGTGGAGTCAAAAACCTATATGTTGTTAAGTTATAAACCTCTACACCCTAGAGAAAATATGTCACTAGGAATATAGTAATTTAAATTTCAACCCTAGGGTTTAATAGTGATGGATATTTAATGCACTAGTCACTATGAATATTGCATATATTAAGATACAAAATTGTTTAGTATAAAAATTTAGAGAATAGTTTCCCCCTAATGATATGAATGGAGTGTATAAAACATATCAATATTACAATATCAATAAACATAAAAACAATCCCAAGGAGAAATGTGATTATGAAAACATATATGGAACAATCATCTAAAACATCATAAAAATGTAAATAAGATTGGAAATAATTTAAAGTAACTTTAGAAATTTTAGTTAAGTAAAATGATATTTTTAGGGGATTTATCCCAATATATAAAGTGAAATTGAAAATAGACAAATACCTCAATATTATCTTTTACCATTTGTGAATAAAGCTTAGGATAGAGAATATAATGGCAAGGTGTTAAGTATTTTTGGTACGCATACTTGATAGAGTGAGATATGTTGTAATTCTTACCTTTTATCATTTGTGAATAAATCCTAGGATATATCATATAATGGAAATGTGATAAGGATTTTTAGTATACATACTTGACTAACTAAGAGATGCTGGAATATTGATGGATGATTTGAGGCGATAAGTCATTCTAGAATTGAATTTTTTTATTTGACATGTAGATATGATAACTAGGATATTTTTTCCTAAATTTGGAACTATATGATCCTATTTTTATTTGTGTGGTCATATCAAAGACCATACAATCATATCCAAAATTATATGATCCTAGTAAAACATTTTTATTTTCATGTTAATACCTTTAGTGGCATAATTTGATTTTAAAATCTTGTATTATTATTAAAAGATTTATTTTATCTTTTTTTATGTTATTCATTCCACCATACATGTGTGGGAGATCCATCATTTTGTAGTTCTAAATATAGAGCATGAAAGAAAGATGATTTAGTTTTTCATTAATTTTAAGACCTAAATGGTAAAGGGTGTTGATGAAGGAAAATTATGGTAGCATCATGGTGCCTATAAATTTCAACCATTTTATAATGAAATACCTAGGATTTTATAGGAAATGAGAAGCCCATGGGTCATTGATTACGATTAGAAATATAGCTGAGAGAATTAAATTAAATATCAAAAATTGAGACACATAATATCTATAAATTGGATAGGGATGGCCAAAAGTAATTAGGACTCTAATTTCATCCTCAGTGCATGGAAATGATTGCCTTAAATTTGAGTATGTTACCTTATCCCCTTCTCCCATTAGTTGTGCAACAACCAATATTTAATTGTTTAATGGCCATAGATCAGTTTAAAAGGTTGTGTGTAGGAATATGGTTGTAAATCTCATGAAATTACTAACTTGGAATATTTTATCCTAATTCCATTAATTATAATTTTAATTATTCTCCCTAATGGACTTTTATGTCATTCTTGTCATTAATATGCTTCTTTATCTAGTATGCTCTGGTCATGATTTTTTCATGCTAGGCTTGCTCACACCTTAATGATATTAGTTGTATTAGCATTAAATTCAATAGACTCAAGCTAAATCCAATTTAATATGCCAACTAAAACATCCCATTGAGTCTTTAATTTCATAATTTTGTGATATTTGATCCATCATGCTTTGATTCTACAAATCTTTCTTATGGCAATCTTGACAATTAGACAGGACATCAATTTTAAGCTTGTGAATTAATGTCATGGTTCCATTCTATTTTCCACCTCCTTTGTTTCTTGGTCATGTCACCCCTTTAACCCATTGATCCTATGCCATGTTTATGGCCTTCACATATCACCTCCCTATTCATTTTGGACTCTATGTTGTGTGCTTCAGGTTTGCTACCTCCATGTGGATCCTTTTTGCTCTTTCGTTACTTAACTGAGGCTTTAAATGTAATGATGAATATTCCCTCTATGATGAAATGGGATTTATCCACATGGAATCATCCCACTCACTTACTACTCTAACACACTATTGGGCTTGCATGGACCACCCCAGGGCTATATAGTAGTGAGATTATGCCACATGGCATCATCCCACCAACTTGTTAGCCCAGAGGGTTTGGACTTGTACATATGGTTATGGGATGTTGGGTCATTAGGATTGTGACACATGGAATCATATCACTAAATTTTTACCTAATACTTTATTGGCATGGATATCCATCAAAAAAATTCAAATAAATTTGATGAAGTGTTGAAAATCATTTTGAAAGGGCTCAAGACCACTAGGAGATTGACACATGGCACCAAGTGAAGATAGAAAATATTTAAAAATTTTCCCAAAATATAGGAAAACTTAGAAGTAATTTTGCATATTTATTCAGGATTTATGAAAGATTCATGATTTTTTATTCTACTTTAGTCTTCACAAGAACAAATTCTCATGACTTGTGCTCTCAAAATCATCCATCAAAAATTTTGTTCGACTACTTCACTATAAAATGTGCAAAGACCAAACCTTTTGAAAAACCTATGAAGTATTGATTTCTCATTTTGAGACTTAGCCATTTTCATGAACTTAGACCAAACCTCAAAATTTTCATGACTATTGAATCCTTGAACTAAAAATGAATGATGCCCTTCATGGTGATTGAAAATAGTTAACATTTTAGCAACCTCTACAAGATGCTTGCCTACTAAGTAGGATTCTTGTAGCCTTTGAGATAATCTATTTAGCAATGAGTTGTAGAATAACCCAAAACACCAAATTCTAAATGTAAAACATAACTACAACCTATTTGACATATCATTAAATGAACTAAACTGAGATTCACCCCTTATTCAAAATAAATTAAGGAATAAGAACAAGTGTGAAATGCACTTAAGGAAATAAAATGACTAAACTATTGTGTTACAACACTTAGAGGAAATAAAAATGTAACTAAACTACTATATATAAATTAAAAATCACTTCAATAATAGTGATTTAGATGGATCCCATTGACTATAATTAGTGGTTCTTCTCCATTTGGTCTTGAAATCTAAAAGGCACTGGCTTGTTTGCATCTTATGATGACATACAAACTACTTCATATTGCATCAAACTTTGTGTGCTTCCCAAATTGTAATCTATCCATGTCTCATTTGAGCGCTAAGTCTCCATTCTATAAACTTATATTAGTGTCTTTATTATCAAAGGATCTCTTAATTTGATCTTGTTGAAGCTCTAAGGTGTCCATCACTTACCCTCTGGTCTTTTCTAACTCCATTAGTTTAGCTAGCCTCACCATCATAGGATCATTTTCAACTAACTCTAGCTAGTGGGAAAGCTCTAGTGATGGTATTTCAAGTGACATAAGAAGCTTATCCTCTCTTCCATATACCAACATGAAGGTAAAATTATGTATTTCCCTTTTTAGCATTATTTTTTATACCCATGAGGCTGATTTCAGTTGTGCATACTAAGTTCTATGATTATCTTCCATGGTTTGCTTGATATTTGAATCAAGTTTTTATTGGTGGAATTGGACAAACCATTACCTTGAGGGTAATAGTTTGAGGAAGTGCTCAAGTGGATGTTATGTTTGACTACCTATTCACTAATTTTGGTTCCAAGAAAAGTTAATGCATTATCAAAAATAATGGTGGATGGAACACCAAATCTTGCTATAAGTATTTTATAGAAATCCAAAATATAAATCTCATTAGCCTCCTTGAGTTTTATTTCCTCCATCCACCTTGTAAAGTAGTCATTTCTTGTGAGGATTTAGTTGTGTCTAGTGTTTGATAGTGGATTTATCATTCTAATGAATTCTAGGCTCCATTGGATAAAGAGATGATCTACTTGTATTTGGAGTAGGGAAAGAGCTTCCAATTTTTCTTGCCTATAAATAATGTGTAATTCTTATAGATTTTCACCCATGCATGTTCATATTTTAATATAGTTTGACAATAATAGCTAACTCACATGATTTTAATGGGAATGGTTTTTAAGTGGGTAATGGCCTCTTGATATCCCATCATGGAACTCCATGATCACACTTACTTGATCTTATTCTACAAAACTTAAGATAACCCTATTAATATCTCTTCTCAATATCATACCACTGAAAATCACATAAGGAACGTATTATAATCTAAAGTTCTTGTGCTTAGTGTTATTTAGGTCATGTGGATATGTGTCAGTCTAAAATAATATCCTCATACTTTGAGTCTAATATATGGGGGTTATTTGGTCTATTGATTTATCCTCATGTAGTGCAAGGACTACTTTGTATTCAAATTTTACATCTTCTACTAGTTTTTTGCATAGTCCTTTCCCTTGCACTAGCTTGTCGATTCATATATCTATGTCATACTCCATCACCTTTATGATCAAACCAGTTATCTTCTCACTGATATCCTTATTTACTAGAAACTCCTCTATACTTGAGTGGTAAACCATGAGATGAATCATATTATTGGAGAACATATTCTTGAACTTCTTGAGTGACCTTTATTGAGGTCAACATACCCCCATTCCTAAAAATGGGGACCCTTGTTTCAAATTGTGCAAATTTGTGTTTTAAATTAAAAACTCATCTCATCAAAGTAACATTAGAGTGTTTTGCACATTATATTTATTTGAATATCATCCACACCATGTTTGGATTTGAATATTTACACATGATTCTAGTTTGATCTTATCTAAATTTTCTAACCTTAAATCTCTATGTTTCAGGTTATAGGATTAATGGAGTCCATATGGAATGGAAAATGTCTAATCTTCATGATTTAATGTTAATTTGAATCTTTACTTTGAGTAATCCTTGGTATTTAATCATATAATTGAATCTATGGTTAAATAATGTTAAAAAAACCTTAGCCTAAATGTGTTAGCCTAGGTTTTGTTGAAATAAGATTTAAATTAATGTGGGAAGTAGTTTATTATATTATAGACTTAGTTTAGAACTCTATCCCAAGTCCAAGTCTTATTTATTAATACAAATAAGACCTTAGGCTAAAATATTAATTCTAAGTCATTTATGACTGATGGTTCATTGGACTAATTAACAAGGAGTTATTTATTATATTTTAGACTTAAACTAAAGTTTTATCCTAAGTCCCAATTGTATTTATTAATACAACTAAAAAACATTAGGCTAACATTTATTCTAAGTTCTTTATAGTCTCTAAAATACTTATGTATTTTATTTTATGCCCATAGAAATGGACAAACCCAAAAGTGACAAGTGGTGAGATCATGGGGGCTTCAAAAGAGATTAATGACCCATGGGTAAGGATCAAAAGTAAATAAGTCAAGCATTTAATCTATGGTGAAAATTAACTTAAGCATCAAAGATATAATAGGGAGAAAAGTGTTGAAGGGTCAAAATTATATAAGAGAACCATGAGAGTGATAAGTGTCTCCATCTCGATGAGCAACCTAAAGATCCAATAGAGAGAGTAAGTTCAAAAGTTAAAAGCCCTGAGACAAGCAAGGATTCACCAAGTGGCATGATCCTAGAGCTTAATGGCAAGATCCTATGGATCACATTCACTTAGGTGGATAATATCCTATGGAACATATCAACTTGGGTGAGGATGAACTAATGGTGGGAAGTGAGGGTTTCCAATTCAAAGGAGCTCAGAGCAAGCGAGAGGCTACCATGTTGCACGATAGTGCCCAAACAATGAAAATATCTTGGATTTCATGAGATGCTACCACATAGAATAATCTCATGAGATTGGAGATGAATATGAATGACTCATGATGAAATATAATTCCAATGGACTCTAAAATAGATAAATAGTGTAAAATTGATCTAGCTTGAGAGTGCACTAAGTAAGGACAAATATCCAACACCAACAGTGGTCATGTTTTTTTTAATCAAATGGATAGCTCAACATGGGCATTACCACATTTACGTGACCCATTGGATTCCTAAACTAGTGAAGATTAGGAATGTGAACACATGTTTCTTAGACTTAATCTGGTTAGTGAATATGAAAATGAAGATCTAGAAATAGAAATAGAACAAGAGAAGGCTATAGTTATAGAGGCATATCAAAGGTTAATTAAGTTGACATGGTATATTATTTTGAGTTAAAGACCATGTAAGTCCTTTTAAATTAATATTCTATTCTATAAAAGAATGGGAAACATGTAACACACAATCATGTTAGGTTAGTCATAGTTAAATAGGCTCATCAGTTATATTAGCATTAGTAAAGAGATACTTGTCTATGACACTTATCCAATTGCATATTGATAAGGAGTGATTATCATACCTCATTAAAGGTATATATAAATAGGTATAATCCATTATAAGGAATGGGGGGAGTTCTTAGAGCCGAAATTACTTTATAAACTTGGAACAAATAGTACAAGCAAGAAATTCTATAAAATTTGTCCAATATTTGTCTATGTGTTTGCTATCATGCCTACTTCCTCAATTATATGGTTTGAAATTCAGATTTGAATTATTTTTATAGATCTTAGATGTGCACATGTTAATGCAGAGTTGTCAATTTATGCTTATGTTAGGTTGATTGAATAATCCTAGGTTCATTTCATTCTCTTTTTATTTTTTTAAAGATGTGCAAAGTTTATTTTCTTGTGGGATTAAACCTTTAAAGTGAACCTAATTTCTTATTTACATTATCATTCCTTAGACATTCACCTAATATACAGTAGTATTTATGCCTATGTAATTTCATGTTATATATTGATTTAGTGCATGTCTTGATGAAATTTAAGTTCTATCATAATGTTTGGATTGAATATTAGAAACACCTTCTTTCTGCCCTACCCTCCCTTTTTCTCCTTTTATATTAGATCACTATAGTTTAGCTATATATTGTAAATATTCATGCTATATTAGGGTTTGGACATCATTCATTAGACTTAGTTTAGATTACTTTCATATTCATAAATATTTAGGACCATGGTTTCTCCTAAAAACCATTTACATGTTTATTTTATGAAATAATCATTTATCTTCGCCACTACTCCACCATAGATCTCAAGAAGATCATAAACAGTAATTCATGCAATGGATTCTTTAGATCTAGAAATGAGAAGTGTTTCTTAAACACTATATGTTGACCTAGCGATACATATTTTGACATAAAAAATAATTGGTGCTAAAAGGAGGAATTTTAGCTAAAGCTTTATGAATTTGAAATATCTTTGCTAATTTTAGTGAGTTTTGTTCAAAGATCAGTTGATTCTTTGTATATTTGTGTTTATTTTAGCACATTTATGTAAAGATCATTGATCTTAATGGTTTTAGACCAGTATTTATGCTTATTTAGACAAATATAGATGTTATTTGAAGATCCATGAGTAATTATAGTAAATATAGCTTTAGATCTATGAATCCAACAAGTTTAAGGTTAGTAATAGTTGTTTTATTCAAAGATTGATAGATCCTTTGTAAATTTTATTTTATTTAAACTTAAATGTGTAAATAACATTCATATTTGCATATTTGGACATATATTTGAGCTAATTTATTTAAATATTGATGTTATTTATGGTTTTTTATACATACTTTTGCAAAATTTGCTTAAATGTGTAAGTCTGGTCACTATTCTTTTTAAAGGTAAGATTTACACATCATATTTCAAATAGGGTTCAAAAATTTTACAAGCTGGAACTACCACAAGTAATATCCTCATCAAGGTATGGCATGGTTAGGTGGATCTTCTATCAATGTGCTTGGCCAGGTACATGACTTACCAAGAAATCTTGAAAGGTATTTGCCTTCTTTCAATACTAATAATGTTGTCATAGTTGAAGAACATGTTAAAATATTAAAGGCTAATTTGAGATTTATGAATGTAGTTCATGAAGATGTAATGTGTATATTGTTTCCATTTGCTTTCAAATATGTTGCATATGAATGGTTCCTTAACCTACCTAAGAATTACATTTTTAGTTGGAATAACTTTAATGATTACTTCATTGACCAATTTCACAAAATCATCAGTCCTTATGTCTTATACCAATAGTTCACCATAGTTAAAAGAGATCCTAATGAGCCCATAAGAGCATTTAATGATAGATTTTAGAAGATGTTTAGTAGAAACATATCTCCTTCTAGACCTGATGAGGCTTTAGCCTTAGAGATTTACAAGGATGCTTTAGATCCCATGACTTCTATGTTTCTTAAAAGGTCTATTAGAGTCCTAAACACCTTAGTATTGGCTTATGTTGAAGTTGTAATAGTCAATGATCAAATGAAACCTCAAGGTCAGCTTGCATATACTATCCCAAATATTAATCCTAATTTCCTTACACTGGATGTCATTCCTAAGGCCAATCAGAATGTGCTTGTCTTAAATCAAACACCAGTTTTGAACTTATTGTCCTTAAACCATGCCCATCCTAGCTAAAATTTAGGCTTCTTGAATAATGATACAAATGGATTTCATCTACAAGGACAGAGAGATATAGTGCCCACTATTAATAATAATCAAGTTCATAACTTAGAAGCACCAAATAATGAGAATGAATCCATACTTAAGATGGTTCAAAAGCTGAGCACTAATTTTCTTCAATTACAAAATCAAGTGGAAAATATTGGGGAAAACTCCAACAAAAATTATGCTTCTCAAAGGTTTAATAGGCATAAAAATAGGTTTCATGATAATAAAAATAATAGGTCATCTTAGAACATACATGAAATGAATCTTTGTGAAATAGGTTGAGTTGATCATTGTAGTGTCTTTGAAGCATATCAAAATGAAAAGGATACATCTAAACATGTATTTAATCAAGACAATGTTGTAGGGACATCTAGATTTGTAATGACATCTAAATCCTTCATGGTACAATATTTTGATTTTCCATTCAAAGAATAAAATTACCCTGAAGATGCTCTAAAAGAAGTAATAGTCATTCAAGATGAGCAACCCCATGAACAAGATCAGATACAAGCTGACCTCTCTTCAAAAGATAGTCATGAGGATAATTTATATGAGGTCATTGATAAAATAGAGAGTATTCTTAAAGGAATTTAGGTATTCAAAGATATAAATGTCATTCTAGAGATCCCAAAGCTAGATGAGGTGGGACTCAATTTTATAGAAGAGATGCCATTATGCATAGAAGATGTAGATGAAACAAGTGTAGTAGATCAAGAATTTCCATGAAACCTTCAAAAGGTTGTAAGTAGGTGATCAAATTGATTCAAATGGTAAGGTTGAAAATTAAACTCATGTCCTTTCAATTTATTATGATGAAGAGGCCTTTCAAGATGAGATGGAGCCTAATGAAGACATCAATCCAAGCAGACCAGTTGAGTTCACAATCCAACCATAGAAGGGAAATGATACAATTCATGATCAGTCTTTGAATGAAGTAGAGATAGCAATCCTAATTTAAGAAATAATAACTTGGGAATAATATTATTGGTTTTGGATCCATATCTTCAATCTATGTGCTTGAGAATGGAGTTGGGAAACCAAGTTGCATCGTATAGAAGACACAATAATACAAGTGCTCCTACACAGAAGAAGAGGTCATTGAATGGAAGGAATCATGAGTTAAGGTTATATGGTAGGCTAAATAATTTTCCATTTGATCCTAGAGGTAGGTTCTTTATGGAGTTAGTGTAGGTCTTAGTTTAGTTTCTTTCCTATTTCTTTCCTTCATGTCCCTTGTTTATAATTACTACTTGTAAATATTTATTTTCTTATTGTTTGTTTTGATTTATGTTTGGTGTGTTTGCTTTATTTTTTGTGTTCCTTACTTATAAATAAGTCCTTTTGGATATCCTTCAACTCAAATTTCACCTAAATGTTCAAGGAGATTCTCAAATCAAGAATGCATGTATGACTTTTAAACATTCGTTAATCATGGATTCTAGATTTTTGAATTTGATGTTATGATTTGGATAAATTGGTAAATATTGATATCTATGTTGATTTTCCCTTAAAATCTTAAACATTTTTTGGATCTAAGTTTAATTCTAATAAGGATTTCACATGTGAGATGAAAGCTTAGATTATTGAAACATAGTCATGTTTGCACTTAATAAACATTACTACCTAGGATAAAGTTTGTAACCAAGAATGATTGTCTAAAGATCAAAACACTTGAACAAATCCCAAAATTTGGTTAACCTAATTCTAGCATTTACTAAAGAGTCAAAAATGATTTGAAAAATACAAAAACAAGAGCCTTATTACAAAATCCAAGAGTTTCCTAAGTAGAGGTGATTGTGGTAATCTCCATCGCGGCTATAAATGCCTATATGGTAGTGGAACAAGGCCTTGAGAGGAGCCAAAGGTATCTCTATCAGGGCTATGGATTCCTATTTGGAAATAGATCAATTCTCAAGCCTTCCTTGTACAAATCATGGTTCTTAATGAACATATAAATATGATATAAGTTAGTGTTAATAGTCAAGGTCATGAATTTGGAAGTTTTCCCCTAAATCCCATGGCAAATAATAAGCGGAATCAAAGTACACATATAACGTGACTAAGTTTTGATGTTTGAGCCTAATTCTACATTTGTAAGACTTGTTTTAATTGTGAATTGATCTTAGCTATGGTATCTGATCATGTGTTATAAATAGCCTAGTTATTAGTCTAAACCAAAGTCTTTGAATTATAACATATTGTTGTGTTTCCCTTATAAGTCACCATTTGGTGAGGTCAACATACCCCCATTCTTGAAAATGGGGACCCTTATTTTAGATTATGAAAATTTTTGCTTTAAATGTAAAATTTATCTGATCAAAGTACCATTAGAGTGTTCTTCATATTATCTTTATTTGAATATCATCCAAACCATGGTTGGATTGGAATATTTGCACATGATTTTGGTTTGATCTTTTCTAAATTTGCTAACCTTGGATCTCTATGTTTTAGGTTGTGGGATTAATGGATTTGATATAGAATGGACAATGTCTGATCTTCATGATTTAATGTTAATTTGACTCTTTAATTTGAGAAACCCTTGGTCTTTAATTGTCTAATTGAATTTATGGTTAAATAATGTTTAAAAAACCTTAGTCTAAATATGTTAGCCTAGGTATTTTTTGAAATAAGATTCAAATTAATGTGGGAAACTTTTACATGAGAAACACTTTATTATATTATAGACTTAGTTTAGAACTATAGCCCAAGTCCAAGTCGTATTTATTAATAAAACTCAGACCTTAGGCTCAAATATTTATGCTAAGTCATTTATGTCTGATGGTTCATGGGACAAATTAACAAGGAGCTCTTTATTATATTTTAGACTTAAGCTAAAATTTTATCCTAAATCTAATTGTATTTATTAATATAACTATAAAACATTAGGATAAACTTTATTCTAAGTTCTTTATAGTCTATAAAAAGTTTATGTATTTTATTTTATGCCCACAAAAATGGAAAAACCCAAAGGTGACAAGTGGTGAGATCGTGGGGGCTTCAAAAGAGATCAATGACCCATGGGTAAGGATCAAAATTCAATAATTTAATCATTTGATCTATGGTGTGCATTAAATCAAGCATAAAATATCTAATGGAGATCAAAGGGTTGAAAGGTTAAAAGGATCTAGGAGGACCATGAGAGTGACAAGTGTCACCATCTCAACAAGTAGCCTAAATATCCAAATGAGAATGTAAGTTCAAAATTCAAGAGCCCTAATACAAGCGAGGATTATGCAAGTGGCATCACCCTACAACTCAATGGCAAGATCTTATGGAGCATGTTCACTCAGGTGAGTAAGATATAATGGATTGCATTAACTTGGGCAAGGATGATATAATGATGTGAAGTGAGGGTTGATAATTTAAAGGAGCTCAAAGCAAGCGAGAGGCTCCCATGTGGTGTAATAGTGCCCAAATGATGAAAAGAGCTCATATCTCATGAGATGCTACCACATGGCATAATCTCGTGAGCTTAGAGATGAAGATCAATGGATCATGATGAAAGTTAATGATTATGGACTCCAAAAGAGATTAATGGTGCAAAATTGATTCAACCTAAGAGAGCATGAAGTAAGGACACATGTCCAAAGGCAACAACAGTCACATTTTTTAACTCAAAAGGATAGCTTGGCATGGGCATTGCCACATTGACATGACACATTATATTCTCAAACCAGTGAAGATCAAGAATGTGAAAACATGTGTATTAGACTTAATCTAGTTAGTGAATATGAAAATGAAGATTCAACAATATAAATAGAGAAGGTTTCAGTTACAGAGGCATCTCAAAGGTCAACTAAGTTGACATGGTATATTATTTTGAGTTAGAGACCTTACAAATCCTTTCAAATGAATATTCTATTTTTTAAAGGCATGGGTAACATGTAATTCATAGTCATGTTAGGTTAGTCATAGTTAAAAAAGGTCATGAGTTCTATTAGAATTGGTAAAGAGATACCTATCTATGACACTTGTTTAATTTCATGTTGACAAGGAATGACCAACATACCTCATGAAAGATATATATAAATAGGCATTATCCATTGTAAGGAAGAGGTAGGAGTTCTTAGAGCCAAAATTACTTTGTAAACTTAGATCAAATAGTACAAGTAAATACTTTTGTAAATTTTGTCCAATATTTGTCTGTGTGTTTGCTATCATGGCTGCTTCCTTAGTTATCTAGTTTGATATATAGATTTGAATTATTTCTATGGATCTTAGATGTGCACATGTTAATGTAGAGTTGTCAATTTATGATTATTCTAGGTTTATTGAAATATCTTAGGTTTATTTCATTCTCTTTTGCTTTTCTTGAAGATGTGTAAAAGTTATTTTCCTATGGAAGTAAACCTTTAAATTGAACCTAATTTATTAGTTGCATTATCATTCCTTAGACATTCACCTAATATATAGTAGGATTTGTGCTTATGTAATTTCATGTTATATATTGGTTGAGTGCATGTCTTGATTAAATTTAATCTTTGTCATAATGTCTATATTGAAGATTAGAAACACCTTATTTCTACCCTGCCCTCCCTTTTGCTCTTTTTTTATCATATCACTATAGTTTAGTTTTTCATTGTAAATATTCATGCTAGATTAGGGTTAGAATTTAGGGTTTGGACATCATTAATTGAACTTAGTTCAAATTAATTTCATCTTCACAAATATTTAGGACTATGGTTACTCCCAAAAACCATTTACATGCTCATTTTATAAAATCATCATTTAGCTTGGTCTCTACTCCACCACAGATCTTGAGAAGATCATGACCAGCAACTCATGCAATGGATTCTTTAGATCTAAAAATGATAAGTGTTTCTTAAACACTCTATGTTGACCTATGATACAAATTTAGGAATCAACAAACTTATAACTATGAGGGCATGATTTTCTACAAAGTTTTAGCATAACTCAATCCTTGAGCAACTAACTAAATAAAGTAATATGCTACTCTAATTGGTTATTATTATGTTATTCCAAAATGAGCCTTTAACTCTACTAAATGCATAAAAGATAAAATCTTGACTATAATTTGGGTTTATAAAGGTATGATATTATGCAATAGCATACTTGATGGCATCAAAACTACTCCTACCTTTATTGGTATAACTAAATGTAGTTTCCTTCTTGAGCATTGTTGTGAGGGGCTTGTTCAGAGTAGTGAAATTTGGCATAAACCTTATAACAAAGTTCATCTTTCCCAAGAAACTCTAGAGGTATTTCTTATGGCCTAAGAGAGGGAGAGAAAGGATGGCCTTGAATTTTTATAAATCAATTAAAAGTACTTATTTGGAAATAATAAACCCTAAAAACTTTCCTTCATGGATAGAAAATATGCACTTGCTTGGGCTCAAAGAGATCCCAAATTCTTAGCACTTTTTAATGACTTGTTATAAATGACTTAAGTGATTAGTCACACACTTGGAGAAGACCATGATATCATCAAGGTAGAATTGGATGATATTATTAAGGAGTCCTTTGAATGCCATATCCATGTCTCTCTAAAAGGTGGCTCCCACATTTGTCAATTTGAAGGGCATTCTTTGGTATGGGAAGGTACCCCACTTAGTAATGAATGTAGTTTCAAATTGATCACCCTCCTATACAAGTATCTAGTTTTTACCTAAGCAACCATATACCAGTGAAAACCTCTTTTCACTTACAAGTATTTGAATGATTTTCTCTATACATGGGAAGGGTAGTGATCCTTGATGGAGAATTTGTTTAAATCCCTGAAGTCCACATAGTCAGATTTATCTATTTTTATTCCACACTGGGACTAGATTAGCCACTCATGAAGAATGTTTGATTAGAAATATTATATTGTCCTTTATAAGTCTTTTAAGCTCTTTTCTCATTAGGGGTTCAAGCTTAGGGTTCACTATCCTTTACTTTTAATTGATAGGCTTAGTGTTGGGTTCAAACTTGATAGTATATTGGGCTAAGCTTGGGTTGAAGCATTTGATATCTTGGTATATCCATGTAAATATATCATTCTATCTTATACTTATTTTGATGAACTATTTGATTTCAAATAGATATCATACCTTATCTGCCTTTAATGGCTTATCATCAAATATGGCTACATGCTTAAAGATCTCTTCCATAACTATCATGTTTCTTCTCTCACCCTTGAGTTGTTCATCATAATTAAAGATGCTTTCTAGCATGAACAACATCCTAAGAAGATTATTTACCTTTAGCTAGATTATCTATTCCTCATATTGGTCTTGGAGCTATGAATTATTTTTGAAGTAGAACTCAACTTCATCCTATAGGAAATTAATGATTTGTTCATAATTTTCAAACACTTGCCAAGTGTTTGCATTATTCATGACTACTGGTCTAACCACAAGCTTTATGAGATACTTGGATTCATTCCTTACATCATGTAGGAGGTCATACTACACACCCATATTTTCAATCCTATTAGCATCATCATTTGGCACCCTTGGTATGGATTAGATGTTGAAAGCATCAAACCCCTCGATTATGTCCCAATCCCTATGTTTGTAATCTTTTAGTAGACTATTCTTGGACATTTTCTATGCTTTGACTTGGTTTTAAACTAGTTTATTTTCCCAAAATGTTTGTATCACTTTGAATCATTTATTTTACCCAATTAGAGACCTTAAATTAGTGCCTCATATTAAGAGACATTATGTCTGAAACTAAACTATAAATTGAATGCATGGAAGTATTTATCATTTTGAGGGGAGATCATTACCGCTCCATCTCTTGTGCATTCCTAACTTGAGATCCATCTAAATATAAATTTCACATGCCTTCAATATCTTCTTGTGACTTCATGAGATTTGGAAACAAGGGGACCTCATTAATAATGTAGTATGTGCCTAGCTCTATTTCTTCTAAATTACCATATGGTTTGAACTCACATTACTCCTGTGCCCATTCATCAAGTAGGTTATTTGATATCCCTTCAAGGGACATAGTATTCTTATGGAAAATTTAATTCTCCTCTTGGTTGAACATAGTGTAGTTAATATTTGAAAAACTAGGAAAGTAAGGCTCTTTGTGATTATTATAAATGGATTTAACCTCAATGGTCACCTTGGTTCCTTATATAGTCTTGAGTAGCATGTGCAACCAATCTAAGGATAGGTATCTGCCCATCTTTGTTATGAAAATATAGGAAAGGAATATGATGAAATAAGGGGTAATTCAATTAATATGATGTATGATCCTCATAGTCTTAATTATTATGCCATCTAATTAGATGCTTCCTTTTGAGATGGGAGAATATGATATACCTAGCATGTATTTTGGCATCACTAAGTTGCTCACCCTTGAGTCTATCATATAATAATGTATAAGGTACTTACCTATGATCAAGTAGATATAGAATGGCATTGGCTTACTACTTATGCTAGGCTCTCCTTTTTTTGGTTGAGAAAAGCTTGGGGAAGTAGATCGAGAGGCCTTTGCTAGTTAATAAGGATTAAAGTAATTCAATGCTTCCTATAGAAAATTCATTTGAGAAGGAATGGACATGTCCTCCCACATAGTCACATTCAAGCTTATTTTCTATAATTTTTCCACTATGTTGAAGTGAGTTTGAGTCCCATTTATCTAAACCTTAGGGAGATTAACCACCTCCTTAGTGTGATGATTATCCTAAGATTGATTATCCTTTTGAATAAGATGATTTATTTGAGCTTGGGGTGAAGAAGGAATCACTTTATTTCTAAAAAATTCACGTGGAGATTTTGAAGTAGAGATTTGGCCTACTGAGGAAGATTTCTCACCCTCCATTACCCTTCTTTTAAATCTTGTATTATAAACTACTAGATTGTTGACTACATCTAGCACTTAGTTCTTATTTATGCTGATGAAATCATTCTCTTACCAATTTACCAATGTGGCTTTATTTTCTTGTGTTTGGGCCTCATCACATACTTCTTCCCTATATGAATTTGATTCTTTTGTCTTCTCCTAAGGGTATGATATACTTTTCACCATCAAAGCTTGATTAATCACTTCATTTATGTAGGTATCTTGATTATGTGGTTGATTACAAGGAAAGCACTAGTAATACTCCTATGCCATGTTATTTTACACAAGCACAAGGGATTTAATAGTGCTATTAGTGTTAGAATTTTGTGCATAAGGTAGTCTATTATATGGGAATTAGTTTTAAGCTTTTGTTCGACCTTTATAGGGAGGCATGTTCAACTGATATAGCTAGTTGAAGGTCTTTTAAGGCCTAAAGTGTTATCCTTTCTACATTTTAAGTGTTAATAGCTCATTTCAAAATCTCTATAGTAATTATTTAACTTTACGTAGTTCATTTGGATGTGTAGCTAATGGAATTGATGGGATAGTTATAATAAGAATGGGTACTAGAGTCAAATAAGAGGGAAAGGTAGGTTGACTTGTATATGGGGGCTCAAGGAACAAGAGCATATGAAGTATGGTCAGAATTTTACATATTTAGATAAAATAATTCTCTACATGCACATAAACCTCATATTTGTCAATTAATACTGTTTCTTCCATGGATTTTATCATCATGGCCACATCATTGTTAGAAATCTTAAAAAATATTAAAACATGTTATTGGGATAATGTTTTGCCAATGGTAGAATCTGATCCCAAGTCTTATATAATTTGAATTTGAAGTTGACCATTTACTTATGTGAATGTATTTTAATGGTAGTGAGTTGATCCATCAAAAATAGATGGTCACTCTTGTCTTCAAACTATATACACATTTTAGCACCTATCTTGTCCTAATTTTGAATAATAGCAGGCTAAAAACCTCAATAAAATTAGAGTGTTCTTCATTTTAAAGAAGAGGTAATGAGTCAACTATGAAATTGTATTTAGTTACATTATAGATGGAGCAAATGTTTAAAACATCTTGTACTTTCTCTATATGGGTATTAGAGTTCTCTCTATTAAATTAGGGGATGATCCTAAGAACAACTATAGGAATATCATCATAATAGTGGAGGTCCAATGGGATACCTCCATTAAAGGGAACAAAGGGTTTATTTATAAGAATGGCCATAAATGGGATAGGGAATAGTCTTGTTCTAGGAGTAGGGAATATACCAAATAGGGGAGTAGACTAAGTTTTAGGGGAAGACTATTTTGAGTTACTAGCTCTCCTTAAAGGAGATAAGGATGATTTAAATCTTCTTCATCTAATAGGCACCAGTAATTCAATAAAATTAAAATTAATACCTCTAAAATATGATCTTGTTTGTCTTGGCACATGGATGAAGAACTGATATTTTCCAACTAAGAATACTTCGAGTCACTAGGTGCTTTATAGAGTGTCATTAGCACTATTGAATAATAATAGAATAGATTGTTAGTTAAATATTTAAGATACATCCCATCGAGTGTGATATAAAATTTTGTCATTCAAAACATGCACCTATGGATAGTTTGTTTTATAGGGGTGATTGAATATGGGCATAGAGTGTAGCACTTGGTACAGGGTGTGAAAGTTCTTGGTGTCGGATGTGGGTGTATTTGAGCTTACCAATGCATGTCGAAGATCTTATGTATCATCACAATAATAGGAACATCCCCAAGGCATGGGACTCTTGCACTCCTTGGGATGAATCTACGAATAAGGCTAACTTATTTATAATCTAATTACACCTAGTTTAGGACTAGATCATATATATACAAAGAGAATAAATGAAATCTATGACTAATGTTGAACCTAATTTTTTGAAGGGAAAAAGGGAAAAATAGGGTAAGAGGTTTGCTAAAATGGAAAATTATGATGCACCAAAAGTAGAGTGAGCACCTCACCCACTTGATGGCATTGTAGACACCAAAATTACATCACACACGTGTATAACTCCCTATGTCAAAACCCCCTTTGAGCCCTTTTTCAATAATAATGATTAGCCTCCCTAACCCAT
Organism: Torreya grandis; assembly: GCA_037957365.1. Classification (NCBI taxonomy): domain Eukaryota; kingdom Viridiplantae; phylum Streptophyta; class Pinopsida; order Cupressales; family Taxaceae; genus Torreya; species Torreya grandis. The sequence continues at coordinate 5,386,031 of JARHVA010000290.1, read as the reverse complement.
GCTTTTACCCCTCATAATTTAATTAATTTAAGTGTTTAATTAATTTAATTAAAAATACCTTTTGCCACCTTACCTAGCCACCCCATCCTAAGACTAATTCTCACCTGATGAGTCACCTCAAGACTTAGTCCCCTTATCCTAACTACCCAATACTTGTTCTCACCCAAAAAAATGAGTTCTTAACCAACTGCATCCTTCTTAACCTCTCATTTCTACTATTTCTTAATGGTTACCACACTTGGTATGAAGAGAAATAAAAAATAGGCTAAAAATAGTAGTTTTACCTATTCTTATACCACTGATGTCGGTCAACCCATAACCAACATCAGTGGGATCACCGACATCAGTTATATAAGCCAAACTCCAAACTAATGTTTAGGTCAGCAAAAATCAAGAAAACTCATTATTATTTGCATACAGGATTTTTGCATTCAACTTTCAACATCTTGGCTTATTATTATCTTGCATAAGTCAATCTAGATTTGAAACCAAGCTCTTGAGAACCAGTAACACCTACTTGTTGTCTTTATTCAAGGCATCAATTTAAAATTCTTGATAGGAGCCATCTATTTGGCACTTATAATTCAATCACCACTATATCTAAGTACATCAATTATTCTATAAGTCTTTAATAAGTTACTTTTCAACTCCTTTACATATACTATTTATTACTTTTACACATTCTTGACCAAACCCTATGAAGGATTTATAAATCTTCCCTACTTGTTTCCCCATATTCTAACACACCAAGCCTCTAGCCAGATCCATCCAAACATTACTCTCTCTCTCTCTCATAACTCTCCCCCAACCTTCCAAACCATTTCCTAGACCCAAAAAAGCCTTTTATTAACTTAGGCAATTATTACCCCTATTAGCATTTGTAGCCTAACCGATATCGGTCACATTTCCTCATCGACCTTGGTAGCCTAACCAATATTGATTACTTCCTCACCGACCTTAGAAGGTTAATCAATGTCATCAACTATGGATTTCCTAACCCTTTTAAGACCTACCTAAACAACTTCCAAAACACAAACTGAATATACCACCTATACTCTATTACTTTCTACTACGCTCAGTTTGTGAATAACAGTAACATTATCTCTCTTGGTTATGTATTACTCTTTTGTCTCTCAAAAGTGGATTGTCATCTCTAAATAAGTTTAACACTTCTTGGAACAAGTACATATCTTGATAACCCACTTATATATCTACTAACAAACATTTTGTGGTAGTGTTTTTTTACTTGTAGGTAGTCCTCCCCAGCCAAAGAGGAGTGCTCAAAATATCTAGATATGGCATGCAAACCAATCCAGGTTCATTCTAATCACTTATCCCTATCCTTATCTATTTTTCTTTAGACTTGAAATAGACAAATTTTAATGAAACATTTTTGGCACGTCTGGTGGGACCCTAGAGTTTTCCTTGGGTTCATTGCTTGTTTTAAACATTCATATAGGTAAATTATAGTGAAAAAATTATTTCTTGCACTTTCTCCTTCTTTTCTCTCTCAAAACAAAAAATTCAACATTTTATTTTCTGTTTAAGGACAATAAACTAAAATTTCTTCTTCCTTGCCACTCTTCTTTTCTCTTTGCCTTTAAAAGCAATTTATCATTTTTCTTACAAGTTGAAAGAATCTCTTCTTTATTTTATTTATTTCATGCACATTAGAATAGTGAATTTCATTCTCTACTATTTCATCTTTTTTTTCATTCAAATCTAAACATTTTAGAATTGAGTTTAAAACTTATTGCACTTCATTATTTATTTGCTACATATTAGCTCACCTAGTTAATTACAAGTATTATGAATGAATTATAATGCACCTATGTTACACAACCAGATCACACTCATAAAAATAAACATATAAACTCACCTAAGAGAATGCCTATCATAATTTCATCACCTAGTGGATCACCTTACCCTACCCGGCTATCCTACTTGGATTTCACCAACAAAGGGAGAACCCACTCCATTCTTTGGTGGAGTATAAACTCTAGTTAGAAAGAATATTTTGGATAAATGGCATGGCTTGGCTTTAGGTCCATGAAGTGTGGGGAGAAAGCTCCTATAATAAGCCATGTACCTGATCTAATACAGATTTCCTCTTAAGCACTAAAACTAACCTAAAACTAGTTCTAGATTGCTTTCTAGTACCTTCGATAACCAAATTTTCTTATCACTATCTAATTAAGGCATAAGACAACATGAGACTAAAATTAATCTCTATTAGTTAATAATTAGTGGTTGTATTTTATTTTTCTACTTTTTTATTGCCTTTTATATTTTGGAGTTGGTAAGGACATTTTTACATTGATTCACAAAATTAACACTATTTATAATAGTTTGTTTGTATAACCTATTATATCAATTTTTTTGAGTGTTCTTCCTTATTACAAAGACCTCTTCCATCCTCTATTTTACCTAGATTCTACTTCTAGATTACTAAAATATTAAATTTTCCATCTCCCAGGTTATCATAGTGACCGACATCGGTTAACTATACCAACATCAATAGACTTTAGTTACCAACATTACTTAATCCTTTCGATGTTGACAAACATTTACTACCGACATCGATCAAGTGACCGATGTTGATGACTATGTAATTTTGATTTTCTCAAAATAGTAAGCTAAAATAACCCACTTACCTACACCTAAACCTAGTTTTTCCTTATTATGTCACTAATATAGAGTATTAAGACTATTCTTACTTCTTTTTGCATGGTATTGACGCGATCTCAAGCCAAAATTATTTCTGATTATGCAAGCTAGAAACCACTTCCACCTTCCCCTCATACTTTTGATTTGGTCATGGAGCATACTTTAGATATAGATCATACTCCAAGCCCCAACCAATTCCCCATTATGCCTGAAAGAGATCATGATTTTGCTAAATTTCTTGATCACAATATGGTAGCCCTTCAGCATTACCTTAACATGAGCCAAACCCATAATTCTTTAGGTGACCCAATCTATGGTATGACAACCTCTCTAATGGATACAACTTTAGTTTCAGCTATCTCCACTATTTTACCCATGGTTACTCAAACCACCACCTCAACAAGTAACCTAACCATAAAAAATGTCCAAAGTTTAGCATCAAAAACTGTCCAATCCCACCTAAACCTTGGCACGACTTCTCAACTTTCACAACCACAAGTAGTTCAATCAAGTCACACCCCATTTCAAATTTTGGTGGTACATATTCCATCTACTCTCTCACCTATAATTACCTGAGTTATGACTCACTCTTTATCTAGTCTAACCATTCCAATAACCCAACCTATAATAACAACATCCAACCAAAGCATAGTCTCTAACCCAATGGGGCAAGCCCCTTTTGTTTCTGCCCCCAGCCTATGACTCATTACCCTTATGTTTCCCCAACACAACCTCAACAAGCTATGTCATACACTCCTGCTACTTCATATCAAGTTCCTTATAACTTAGGGGGTATCTCCTAAATTAACCCCCCCAAACCTCATTAAGATGTTGATGGACAAGATGTCTAATCTAGAGACATCTATTTCTGGTTCAAAAAATGTATTATCTTATGATCAGATATGCAATGAACCCATCCATCCTTCTATGCCTATTATACCTTATCCAAGCTAATGAGAAATTCCTAAATTTAATCTTTTCTAGAGTAAAGAGGACCCACAATAGTATTTGTGATAATTTAGACATGCTTGTTATTTAATAGGGCATAATGATGCATTATTACTTCACACTTTCCCTATGTCTCTTTCAAGTGCGGTTTGGATTGGTATAGCTCTATACCTTAGCACTCTCTTTTCTCATTTACCCAACTTGCACAAATATTCCTAGACCATTTCTCTATTAACATTTTAAAAAAGGTTTCTATTATAGACCTTTATTCTATTAGACAATTTGATGATGAGTCTATCATAGATTTTGTCACTCATTAGAGAGGCTTGATCAATCAAATCTCCTTGTCATTACCCCAACCTGAGCTTATTGAGCTCTTTTCAAGGGCATGTGCTAAACACATTTTTTCCACACTCTAAGTACAAACCTTTTGCACATTTGATGAGGCTCTACCAACACGGTGGTCATTAAATTAGCTTCTTCCACAACCACAAACCAATCTAATTCTTTTACTTCCTAAAATTTAACCAAACAATTCCAACAACTGTATGAATAAAGATAATATACCTACCTATTGGGGAGTCATATACATCCATTTTGGAAAAAATATTGCAACAAGGTGTCATAACCCTTCCTCAAATCAAACCTCCTATATAGTTTGACCCCTCCCATCCTATTCCAACTTGGTATAAGGAAGATGAGTCTTATGGCTACCATCAAGTTAAAGGCCACAATTCTAATAACAATAAGACATTCAAGAACATTGTTTAATACATGCTTGATAGGTGTGATCTCATCTTGGATAATCCTAATGCACTCCATAATCAAAATATGGATGTGTTTAAATAGCCTTTTCCTAACCATTCACCCAATCAAAATATTGTTCAGACCATGACTAAATCATGTGATCATAATATCCATATGATTAATATAGTCTTTCCCCTTTACCTCTAGTTCAACCTCTCCCACAATAGGAGGCACCCATTTTATTGATAGTGAGTAGTACCCCATCCACTCCACCTTTGCACCTTGAAGAGTCACTGTTATCCACTCCTACATTAGATGAGAGACCTATTATGCCTACTCCAATTCCACCACTCTTACCACATATTTTACCTATGGAGGATTATACTTTACCTATTCCTCACCCACATGTTGAGGGAGTAATAATATCTATGATTTACCCCTTTGAGGAACCATCTTCACCTACCTCTCCTCCATCCATGGAAGGCCATGTCTCTATCAAAGATGACCATGTTGCTTCTCTTTCTCATCTTTGGCATGAAGTAACAAATACCAAAAATTTCCCTCTTTCTCTAACAACTCAGCCTTCTAAAGATGCAACCATAAGGCCTACATCAACTTCATCTAAACCCTTCTCATGGTTGGTGAAAAGTCTAGAATTTATTGACTCGATGAAGCTAGATCATGCAACATTTTGGGACTAACTTAAAACTAATTATCCAACACAATGAGTGTCAACATCTACCGTCAACCCTCTCACTACCCTTTACCCCAATTTATTTGACAAAGCTAGATCTTCTTCACCAAAATCACCAAAATTTCATCCATTTATGTCAGAACCCTCACCCTTGTGGCATCTGCCACATTAAAGTAGATCAGGCCTTTAGGCATACACCCTATCTCTAATATAATTCATCCATAGGTGAAATTAGATCTAACTCTCTAAACCCAAGTTAGAGTTTTGTAGCTTAAACTATAAAAAAAAATTAAGCTTCCTAGATCTATCAATATTTCCCTCTTCAATCCTCAACTTTATCATCAATATTAGGACCTCACCCCTCTACTTTAGTTAGAGTATCACCAATCTAAGCAAAATAAAAAGCTAAGTTACTTCCACTACTACCTTTGCCACCTGGTAGGCCTTTCACATTTGACACCATGATACCTAAAACAAAGAAAGCATTAGTAAAACATGTAACTCCATCACCACCAAACAAGGCACCACACAAAATCACCCCTGTGACTCCTAAAAAAAAGGTTTCCACTCTTATTACCATAACAAGTGTGAGCCCACTTGCAGGCTCTTAGATCTTTTTCCTACATCAATTATTACAATCTTCCATAATAACTCTTCCTCCCATTAAGCCTTATATTCCTCTTGGAATGAATCCATCTTGGCTTAATGATACACAAGTGTGTCTATATCATCATTCACTTGGACACAATACTGAGAGTTGTAAATCTCTCACATTAGTCATTCGATAACACTTTGATGTTGATTCTCTCTTTATTGTTACTCTCGTTAACCTTCCTATTATTCTACCTCTTGCATCCATAATGCCTCCTACTATTCCACCTAAATTCAAACCCAAAGATGTTGCCGTACCCCCTTTTCCACCTCCTTCACCTATATTTTATATCAACACAGTTAATGTGGCCATGCTGTCACAAAACTAAAAGGATAAAGGTAAGGAAAAAGTCATTGCTCATTGAGCTCATCCCTTTTCCAAAGACACTCCTCCTTTAAATCCCAATTTCCATCTTAGGGGTCCCAAAGTTGACATCTTCAGATGTTAGTGAAAGCTTGATGGTGAAACAACTTCACCAAACTCCTATGGAAATGTCCTTATATGAGTTAATCTAAAACTCACCCCAACACCGTCAAGCTTTTATTAGTGCTTTACAAGTAGTTGAGGTACAAACTGATGATCCCTAACCTCTTACAACTTTGGTCAGCTCCCTTAATTCCATCTCCCTAATTTCCTTTAGTAATTTGGAAATTCCACTTTAACACCCTGAAGATCAGGATTCTACCCTTTTTACTACCACATATATTTATCAAACTCATGTCAAGAGAGTCATGATTTATGGGAGAGTTAGTATTAATATTATTTCCACTCATGCCTACAAATAACTAGCTCTTCTTGAGAATTACATGTCTCAAATCGACGTGGTACTCTGCTCCTTTAATGATACCATTGCTACTATGATGGGTACTATTATCTTACATATCTGTTTAGGTCCCCACACAATTCCCAAGATATTTTATGTTGTAGAAGGAGAGTTAAAATATAACATACTACTTGGACAACTTTGGATACATGCTATGGCATGTGTACCCTCAACTTTGCACTATTGTGTCAAGTTTGAACATGATGGGCAAGTGCATGTTATTATACCCACTGACCTACCTCCATTTAGAACATGCAACATGAATTATAGGCCCAATGATGTTCTAATTCAATTAAAGACATCATCTTCTCCATATGATACTTTTGAAGCTTCCACAAGCTCCACTACCCTTGTTACACAGATACTGACAACACAATTTTTTGACATGAATCCCATGGAGGAAACTTTTAAATGTTTGTCACGTAAAGAATATCATTTGTTGATTCTTAACATATTCTATACTCCACAAGAGTATGGAAAGCTTCACATGCACCCAAATTATGATTCCCACATTGGGATGGTCATCCCTTATGGTCCCCCTAACCTTATAACTAATTTCACATATGAGGGAATTAATCAGGCTCTCGCTATCAACAATCCATCCTCTTCACCATAACTATTTACCTATGACTTCTCTTTCCTAAACAAGCCTAGTTTTGCACACACCTATCTCTATCAGTGTGACTAGAAAGGATCTAGTTTGGTTCATTATGATCAAGGTGTCCATATACCTATTAAATATCCCACTAGCCAAACCATTGAAAATGCCAAAAAGAGGCATGGAGTGGGTTATGATGAACCAACTAAACTCACTAAAACTTCCCATGTACTAATTATTGAAGAACCAGTCTCTCTTTCTCCACCCTCTTCTCCACCATCACCTATCAAATTAGAGGTACCTATACCTCCTAATTTTTTTTAATAAATCCCATCCATTTGGGTCCTCTCACCTATCACCAAGGTAAGGAAATAAGGTCCCTTGCTCTTATTCATATTGAAATAATTGATGAAGACTCTCCTACTATTAACACTGTCCAATATCAAGATGATGATGTTATTCTCACATACATGAGTGTAGATGATTCCTATATCCCATGATTACTCCCATCTAAAACACAAGCTATGTTAAATGAATCAACCATTGACATCAATTTTCCCTCTCATGATAACCCCTACATCCTCAAGATTGGCCAATCTTTGGATTCCTTTGAGCAAGATGATTATGCAACATTTCTTAATAAAAATAGCAAAGCATTCATTTGGTATTATAATGACATATCTGGTATTGACCCCTCTATCATCATCCATACCATTATCACCAATCAAGATGTTAATCTTGTTTAGTAGAATCTTTGCAAGATGCATCCTCATAATTCTCTCCTTGTTAAAGAAGAGCTCCAATGCCTCTTTTTTGTTAAATTTATCCAACCCATTGACTACCTACAATGGATTTACAATATTGTTCTTGTCACAAAAATGACTAGGGGAATCCATATTTTCATTGACTATCATGACTTAAACCTCATTTATCCAAAAGATGACTTCTCATTGCCAAGTGTCAACTAAATTATTGATCTAACAACTAGCCATGAGATGATATCACTTATGGATGGGTTCTCTAGATATGATCATATCTTGGTTACTCCTAAGGATAAACACAAGACAATCTTCATCACCCCATGGGGGATTTTCTATTATCAGGTCATGCCTTTTGGTTTGAAGAATGCTAGTGCCACCCACCAATGCACTATGACTTACATCTTCCATGATCTCCTTCAAAATCATATTTACTCATCTCTTCTAATATAACATTTGACTAAACCCAAAGAAATGTGTCTTTGGTGTTTTTTTGGTAAGATTTTAGGCTTTATCATTTCTCTCCATGGTATTAAGGTCAACCCTACTAAGGTTAGAGCAATACTAGAGATGCCTCTACCTATTAATATCAAACAACTCCATAGCTTACAAGGTAAAATTCAATCAATCTATCAATTCATCTCTTATTTTTTAGATAATTTCCAACCCTTTCACAATATCCTCAAAAAGGATGTCTCCTTTCATTAGAATACATATTTCTAGGAAGCTTTTGATGTACTTAAACAATATCTCCTTTCCACATCGGTTCTTATTCCACCTAAGGAAAATCAGCCTTTCTACCTTTACATCTCTGCAACAAATCATTCTCTGGCTGCTATGATTTCACATCAAGATGATCACCATAAATAATAGGTGGTTTACTAAATAATCCAAACACTTATTGATTATGAGACTTGATATACCCATACCAGAAAACTTTGCCTTGCATTGTTATTTTTCACCTACAAGCTTCACCATTATCTCCTAAATCACAAAACCTACATGGTCACCCATAATGATCCCATTAAATACATGCATTCCAAGCCATATCATAAATAATGTGTAGCTTGGTGGCTCATGCTCCTTATTGAGTTTGACTTAGATTGTATTCAACAAAAGTATATTATGGGGCAAACAATCATTAACCAGTTAGCTACCACCCCTTTACTTGACAACCAACCTTCAAACCTTGAATTTCCTAATGAATCTATTGCAATGCTCTCTACTGATGACATCTCTTATCAAATGATGATGTTCTTTAATGGATCTAAATTTCAATATGGTGGGGGTGTGGGACTCATTCTTAGTCCTCTAGATGGCAAGCCTATGCCTTTGTCATTTAAACTAGATTTTGAATGTACTAATAACATGGTCAAATATGAGGCTTTGATCTTAAGGCTTCAAATGGCTCTCTTATTGGGTAGCAAATCCATTACCATTTTTGATTATTCTTAGCTAGTGGTTAACCAGGTCAATGGTTCCTACCTATACAAAAACAAAATTCTATTGCGGTATAAACATTGTGTAGATAGACTATTGGGATCATTTGAATCTCATCTCTTACAAACTATTCCTCAATATACAAATAAGTTTGCTGACACAATGGCTTCACTTTCTTCACACATACCCTCTTTATCCTATTCCTCAAAAATCTATGTCACCGTGCATCACTTAACATTACCCTCTTATGCATCAACTAACATCTCTTCATCAGAAATGTAACATCCAATGCACATGACTTATGGTACAAGAAACTCATGGAATATATTTCCTTTTCTATTACCCCTTCTAACCTCTCCAATAATGGGAGACGTGCCTTCATAAAATGTTCCACTCATTACACTATGCTAGGGGGAGTTCTCTACAAGTGAGGTTTTGATGGTCTCCTCCTTAGATGCCTCACTATTACTGAGACTCCCTTTGCTATTAAGTAATTCCATGATGGGATTTGTGGTGGAAATTTCAATGGTCACACAATTACCAAGCGTATCCTTTGACTCATCTATTATTGGCCAACACTCCATCAAGACTATAGTGATTACATTTGATGTTGTGTCAAATGTCAACAACATGCTAACCTCCTTCATGTTCCAAGTCATACATTACAAGTCACCAAAGACTTCTGGCCCTTCTCCCAATGGGGCTTAGTTTTAATTGAGGAGATTAATCCTCATTCCTCCCTCTATCATCATTCTACCATTACTACCACTGATTACTTCACAAAGTGGGTTGAGGCTATTCCTCTTATCTCCACTAAAGCTAAAAAAATCATTGACTTTATCAACCATCACATCATCTATCATTTTGGTGTCCCACATAAATTTATAATAAATAATGATAAATATTTCAAAAACAAGACTATCCAAAGTCTTTGTGATACATTATGAATTAAATTAAGCTTCTCATTGTCATATTATCCATAAGAAAATGGATAGGTAGAAGTTTCTAACAAAACATTGACCAAAATTCTCATGAAGGTAGTCAATGACACAGGTAAAGATTGACATACACACATTCCTTTTACTTTATGGGCTTACCGCACTAGCATTTGAATCCCTACAGGTGTTATGCCTTTTTCCTTGGTATATGGGATAGAGGTTGTTTTACCTTTTGAGGTTTATATTCCTTCTCTTTGAATTTCTATAAAAGACACACTTACTAATGATGACTTTTTCCAAGAATGTTTGGCTCAAATCAAATTGCTTGATGAGCACCATCTCATAACCCTCAACCACCTTCAAATCTATCAAGAGTATATCAAATGCACTTACAACAAAAACATCAAAGAGAAAAATTTTAATATTGGATATCTCATCTTAAAATAAAATCAACATGTGATGAACATGGAGAAAAGCAAACAGGGTAAGTTTACTCCTAATTGGCTTGGATCTTACATCATAACTCACAAGTATGGCTCAGGAACTTATCAATTGTCTTCTCTCAAAGGAAGGCTAGAAACTAATCCTTTAAATGCCTTACACCTATTACCATTCTTTTGTTAAATAAGTGTCACTTCACCTTGTGTTTCACTTAAGCTCATCCCTTGAGCACCTCATTACATTCAACTCCCTTCCTCTTAACCCTTACTCTTACATACTTAGTTAACTTACAAGGTGTTATGGTTTTACCCTCAAAGTGGAAAACTCCTAAGCCTCTATAGACTTTTCCATGAATAAAAGTAAAAAAAAGGGGGATATATAGACAAGTTCTAATCTCGAAGGTCATGTTTCTCAACGTAGACTGCTCCCTTGAAGGATAACTACATAACTTCTCTTTGCTAATATCAATGGATTAATCTCTTGAAGGATAGCTATTTAAAAATAAAAAACAAACACTTAGACCACTCCATTTAAGGGTGGATAGGCCAAGATTTTTCTCAAAGGGAAATATAAACAAAAAGCTTCTCGTATTGATCAGCTTCATATGACCTCAACACATACAAAATCCTATTATAGGATTCTCGCATTGATCAACTTACACAACAACAAAAAAAAGATTTTAAGTCATGGAATTGCCTATAGTAGCTCTTGAGTCACCAAAAATAGGGGCATATCATCCCTGCTTAGAAGGTTACATTACCCAAACACTTTCACTCATTTTAACGTTTTTCCCTTATACTCTTTCAAGGGACTTTGAACTCTCTTAACACAAGGTTAAAATGATGCTTCTCTACCAAAAAAAAATGGTCCATTGATGAAAATCATGAAAGAGGATCATATTCTTGAGCCTATTTATGTTATAATTATGGTATTTTCCAATACACGAGCATTCTACCTCTTTATTTTTCCATCCAAATCACATGTCAATCTCTCTACTGAGATGAAAATTTCATACAAGCACTATCAAGCCTACTCCATTTATTCTACGTATACACCATCACAAAAATGTAAAAATTCTAAAATAAAATAACATAACCAATCTATTCATTTTAAGCATACACCATCACAAATATGGACAAATGCTGAGATGAAGCTAACCAACCAACTATGCATATACCATCACACATATGGGAAATGCTAGTCTAACTCAACTAACATGCTCAACATTAACATTAAAAAATGAATCTCAAAATCAAAATAAATATACATCTCATATATATATATATATATATATGCTTAACATACATATACATCAATACATAATAATATCATCTCTCTCTCAAAATATACATCTCTCATATTTGGATCACAAGCCGATGTGTATATAAAATATATAATAAAATTAACCTTTGGCTCTCAGAGTCATCAAGTCTCTCTACATGGTCATGAAGAAGTAGTGTCATCACCACTCTCCACTCATATATGTCTACATGAGCTAGAAGCCATGGCACATGACATTGATCTCTCCTACTCTCTAAACTTGAAATACCTATGAATCTATAGAAACTCCCTGATGGCATTCTCATAATGATAAATCTCATCAAGGGTGGTAGTATACCTCACTAGAGATATAGTCCACAGTGGTCCCATCACACCTATTGAAGGCCCAGCCTATACTAGTCCCTATGGTGGAGGAAGAGGAGTATCCTAACCTAATACTCTCAAACTATCCCTATCTACTGTCAATGTAGTAACCTAACCCTATAATACACCAATATATCCCTATAATGCCTCAACTTGGCTCTGTAATGTCATTACCTATCCTTGTAAGACCAATACCTATGCTTGAGCTATATCTCGATCTTGCACTACCATATCTTAAGCCTACACTACTATATGCTATCCATATATCACTACATCTCATGCCTGTATAGCTACATCTCTCTCTCTCATCAACCCCTAAAATCTAGTGGTGGCCCCCTGACCTCCACCATAGGATGTAAACCTACCCACCAAGCCATATATGCCACTATGCACCTTGGATCTACTACATCTAGCCCTGCTAGTATCTCCTCAAAATCTAGCCCATATATAACCTATGGTAAGGGTATGGGTGCCTCAATATCATCCCTCCTATATCAAGGGAAGGCAAGTGGTACATCTTGTAGAAGGCCAAACTACCTCCTGACCTGTGCCATGGGTACCATCTCTAGCTCACTAGCTCATTTCCCTCTAACCCATAATGAGCTCTATAATCCAATAAGCTAATTTTCCTATCCTCTAAATGAATGGTATGTAAATTAGGCTCTCCACACAATTTCTATAGGGATCAAACCCTCTATCATGCACCTATAATAATCAATATCATGTACTATGCCATCTACTTAGGTCTGGGCCATCCCATCTCTCCACCATATAAAACCCACCCTAAAGCTAGCTATAATCATGGTAGGTATCCCTAATGGTCATGTCACCATGATATGCTCATATGTAGTGCAGTAACTACTTGACACATAAACTGTATCACTATCATAGTCTCGACCCCCATAATTCTCTATATAACTATGCTAGATACATTGGTCCCCATGTAAATATAATCAATTACTCAACCATCTATGCCAAAACATATATCAATGCAATAGAAAATGTCCCACCATATGCATCTAGTAATGCATATATAGTAATCCCTATCATCATGAGGATGCTTGGCTAATGTTGCTCCTCATCAACAATATATAGTGGCTCATAGGTGAAGCTCACTGAGTGATAGGTCACCTTGCTAACATGCTCTCCAAATAATTCCACCATATGAATATCATGCTCCTCTCTTGAACATGAGAAGAGCTCCTCACCTTGGAGTGGCAATTGTAAAATCCTATATACATCCTTCTAAGTCATTGTCAACTCTCTAATCAATAGATGGAAGGTGTTGGTGGTATGATCCCACCTCTCAATCAATGTTATCATTAGACTCATGTCTTGTGTGACTCTAAAATATCATAAAATTCCCCCTAACCCAATGGATACCATGTGCTCCCACTCATTCAAGGTGACATCCCTCCTCATCTATGTTAGTAACCTCAATAGGCAATCCAATAATGTCAACTCTAGCCTTGCCTACATCTATACACACATAACTCAAGTCACATACTTTCTAATATAATTTATCACCACCTTTTTTCCTTCTCTCTAGGATAACTACATTGGTTTGAGGCCCTCTATCAGGCTAAGTAGGTAGCACTCAACCAACATGGGGTCTTCTGAGGTTAGCTCAGCCATATACCCACCTAACTATCTAACCCACTCTCCCTCCTCTACCCTAAGCTTCACTGCCTCTCTCTACCCTAGGCTTCACTACCTCTCTCTTCACCCTAGGCCCACCTACCTATCATAAATCTAGGCCTCATGGCTTATATCCATAACTTTCAACCCTATAACCTATCTTTTAAGTCATAAGTCTCCTGACCTATCTCAAACTACTTTTTTTGCCCATTTCCCCTAACACACTTTTAACCATACCTTAGATATTTTTCCCTAGGTTCTAGGAGAACTATATTAGCCTAAGGCTCTCAACCAGGCTATGTAAGTAGCACTCAGTCAATATGGGGTCTTTTGAGGCTAGTTCATCCATTAGGCTAGTTGATTACTTCAATTGGGGATCCAAATTGACCTTTTTCTTCTATTTTGGGTTTTTCATAGTCACCAACATTAGTTTTGTATGATGACATTGATGTTTGGTGTCGATTCATGTTGGTAGAACCTATCGACATTAGCACCATGTCAGCGACATCAATGGACCCTACCAATGTCAGTGACTAGTTAAGCCTTACAGCTTAATGACCCATCTCTCAAAATTGAACTTTTACCCTAAAAAACTACCCTAACTCCCTCCCAAACTAACCTAAACCTAAGCCCCCCATTTCTTACCCCCCCTTAACACATTTATTTATCCCAACATTTAAATTTAACCTATAAGAAGAAAATTAACCAACTCATATTCAAAACTAAATCATAATGGATCTTACGTCATCTCTCCATCTCCTCTAGGTTAGCATAATTGGCTCTTATGGTGGCATGCCTCCTGCTAGGTCCCCTCCTTGCTCTACCATCTCACTCACACTGAGAGCTCTTTTTATCTCTAATCAAATGTTGTAAATGGGTTTTTATGGGCAACCAAACCCCTTTTTATTAGGTTTTGTCACCCATCAATGTTGGCATACTTAACCTAATCCACCAACATTGGCATTGTTTCCCATTGATATCGACAACCTTACCCTAAGCCATCAATGTCAACACTATTTATTAGCAACATTAGTGGCATCATCAATGTTATCACCATTACATTAGAATTTCCACCAACAACCACAACCTTTTAGACTCTACTCATAATCTGGGGCAAATTGGAGATCATGTCTACTCTTTATCCATGAAAACCAACCTAGAGATCATATATACCTCCCTAACCATGAAAACCACTCTTGTAGATCACTTAAATATCCACCCATGATGACTTTAAATGGAGATCATGAATATATCCTCACCTATTACCCTTTTACATCAACCTTGCATTGCTTGTTTGGACCACTTATGTTATTCCACTATAGTTGGCTATTATACAAATGTATATATATTAGGTGTTTTGGATGGTGACCAAGCTCATCCTATCACCTACAACCCTTTACAAATTTGATTGTTTTGACCTTATCAGCTATCACTTACAAGATATGCTTTGGTTATTTCAATCTGAGTCCTCCTCAACCATACCTATTCTTGATTTTGTTGACTATAATCTCATATTAGTATATGCATAAGTAGTGATACCACATTATCCTCCACTCACACAATTCACTTCTTATCAAACTGGTACTCAATTCTAGTTTCTTCTCTATTGACTCCCATTTGGAGGGGGGATACCTCATCTAATATTTTGAGCATCTAACTCCTATTTTTGTCTTGAAACTTATCAGTACAAATTAAAAGACAAAAAGGGGCAAATGTATACACCAAAATTATGTCACACATGTATGCAACTCCCTATGTCAAAACCCCCTTTGAGCCCTTTTTAAATAATAATGATTAGCCTCCCTAACCCATACTTTTACCCCTCAAACATTTAATTAATTTAAATGTTTAATTAAGTTAATGAAAAATCCCTTTTACCACCTTACCTAGCCACCTCATCCTAAGACTAATTCTCACCTGATGAGTCACCTCAAGACTTAGTCCCCTTATCCTAACTACCCAAGACTTGTTCTCACCCCAAAAAATGAGTTCTTAACCAACTACATCCTTCTTAACCTCCCATTTCTACTATTTATTAACAGATACCACACTTGGCATGAGGAGTAATAGAAAACAAGCTAAAAATAGTAGTTTTACCTATTTTTATATCACTAACATCGGTTAACCCATGATCAATGTTGATGAGATAACCTATGTTAGTTATATAAGCCAAACTCCAAACTGATGTTCAGGTCAAAAAAATCAAGAAAACTCTTTCTTATTTGCATACAAGCTTTTTTCATTAAACTTTTGACATCTTGGCTTACTATTATCTTGCATAAGTCAATCTAGATATGGAACCAAGCTCTTAAGAACCAACAATACCTGCTTGTTGTCTCTATTCATGGCATCGATTCAGATTCCCTGATAGGAGCCATCCATCTAGCACTTATCACTTAGTCACTACTATAACTAAGTACATCACTTATTCTATAAGTCTTTAAGTAGTTAATTTGTAACTCCTTTGAATCTATTATTTATTGATTTTACACATTCCTGACCAAACCCCATAAAGGAGTTATAAAGCTTCCCCACTTGTTTCCCCTTATTCCAACACACCAAACCTTTAACCAAATCCATCCAAACACTACTCTCTCTCTCTCACTCACACACACACACACAACTCTCCCCTAACCTTTTAGACCTAACCAAAACCATTTCCTAGACCCAGAAAATCCTTATATAAAATCTTAGGCAATTATTGCCCCTACCAACATCAGTAGCCTAACCGATATCGATCACATTTCCTCACTGACCTTGGTATCCTAATCGAATTTGATTACTTCCTCATAGATGTCAACAACTGTGGATTTCCTAAACCTTCTAAGACCTGCCTAAATAACTTCCAAAACACAAATTGAATATACCACCTACACTCTATTAATTTTTGTTTCCCTCAGGTTATGAATAATGGTAATATTATCTCTCTTTTACTCTCTCTTGGTTATTTATTAATCTTGTATCTCTCAAAAGTGTACTATCATCTCTAAAGAAGTTTGACACTTCTTGGAACAAGCACATAGTTTGGCATCCCACTTATATATCTACTAAAAAACATTTTGTGGTAGAGCTTTCTTACTTGTAGGTAGTCCTCCCCAACCAAAGAGGAGTTCTCATAACATTTCAATATGGTACATAAACCAATCTAGGTTTATTCTAATCACTTATCCCTGTCCTTATTCTCTATTTTTCATTAGACTTGAAATAGACAAATTTTAGAAAAATAGGCATAATAAAACAAAGGAAGTAAAATGCATAGCCTTCAAATCAAACATCCACTACAAAAGTGTATTGCATGAAGGTATGGGAACATAACACAGTTTTAGGAGGGATGAAAAATGGTCCACATATAATGCCTACACATATTTATACACAATATGTGAGCTATAGAGGATTATGATTCCACATGGAGGTGAAAAAGAAGGATGAAAATGAGAGGGAAACATATATACAAACATAGAGCATGAAAAAAAGATGCATCAATTATCATTAATTTCAAGGCCTACATAGTAAATAGGCTCATGGAGGGAAATTTTTGGTAGCATTAAAGTTCCTATAAATGTCAATTATAATGAAATACTAGGTATTTTATAGGTAATGAGAAGCCCAAAGGTCATTAATTATAATAAAAAATATAACTAGAGAATTAAATTGAATATCAAAAATTGAGACACATAATCTCTCTATAAATTATATAGGGATGTCAAAAATTAATTTGGACTTTGATTACATCCTCAAGGCATGGTAATGATTGCCTTTAATTTGAGCATGTTAGCTCAGCCCTTTATCCCATTGGTTGTGCAATAGCCAATATTTAATTGTTCAATGATCATAGCTCAATTTTAAAGGTTTTTTTTGTAGGCATATGGCTGTAGATATCATATAATTAATTCTTTGGAATATTTTGACCTATTTCTACTGATTCTACCTTTAATTTTTCTCCCTACATACTTTTATCCATACTTGTCATTAAGACACTTATTTATCATGTATGATTTGGTCATGCTAGTCTAACTCATGTCTTAGTGATTTTAGTTTTATTATCATTAAAATCATAATACTTGAGCTTAATCCAATTTATTATTCCAACTATAACATCCTATAAATTCATTTGTCTCGTAATTCTATGATCCTCGAGCCACTATGCTTTAATTCTAAAAATCTTGATTATGGTAGTCTTGATAGATGAATGGGCCATCAATATTATGTACTAATGATGTGACACCATTACATTCACTACCTCCTTTGATACTTGTACAAATCACCCATTTAACCCATTGAGATTTATCTATAATCTATGCCTTCCACACGTGATCTCCCTATTCACTTCAGACCCCATGCTATGTATTTAGGGCCTACCACCTCCATGTGGGTCCTTATCTCTTTGTCATTACTTGGTTGAGGATTAAAATTCAATGATAATTATTACCTCTATGTTGAAATAGGATTTATCCATGTGGTTTCATCCCACTCACCCACTACTCTAACACATTTATGGGCTTGCATAGACCACCCCAAGGATATAGAGCATTAGGATTATGCCACATGGTATCATCCTATTAACCCACTAACCTAGAGGGTTTTAACTTATATATATGGTTCCAAAATTCAAGGTCACAAGGATTGTGAGGTGTAAAAATCTTTCTAACCTACTTACTTATACTTTTATAACATGGAGATCTTCTAGGCAACATTGAATAAATTTGGCTAAGTGTCAAAAACCATTTTGAAAGGGATCAGGACCACTGAAATATTGAAAAATGACACCATGTGAAGATACAAAATCTTCACAAATTTTTCCCCAAAGATAGGAATAATTATAAGTACTTGTGTAGATTTATTCAGGTTTTCTATAGGTTTCACGAATTCTACTTTTACCTTAGTCTTTACAAGAAATGATTCTCATGACCTATGCTCTCATAATTATCCTTAAAAACTTTTGTTCAAATACTTCATTACAAAATATTCAAAGTCCAAACCTTTTGCAAAAATTGTGAATCAAAACCTTTGAAGTGTTTATTTATCCTTTTGAGACTTCACCATTTTCATGAATTTAGACTGAACATCAAAATTTTCATAGATACTGAAGTATTGAACTGAAAATGGATTTTGACCTTCATGGTGACTAAAAATAGTCGACAACACTCTTATAATTTAATTATAAATATGGATATGCAAAAATTATTTGGACACTTATCCATATCATAGTGTTAGAGAATATTATCAATCAGGTAATTGGCATAATTAACATGTGATAATAGTAAGAAAATATAATTAAAGATCTTTTGGGCAAGTAAATTAATCTCCAAAACTATAACCTTAACCTCTTTTCTTATCTATATAAGTATATAGAATAATAGTGTGAAAATTTTATCATTGGATGAGAGATGTACTTATGTAATTCTAGCATATTTCCATAGATTTTAATCTAATGAGATAGTCATTATATCTAGATAAATTCATTATATTATCTTTCATATATCTTATTGATTTAGTGATTTTGTGTATTATGGGTTAAGTTTTAAGATTTAAATTGTAATATTGGAACATGTCAAAAAATGTTACATGGTATTAGGGATTTTGTATAAGCTTCAAATCTACATTTTTGTTCATTTTAATGTTATATTATGATTGTCACCTTTGTAGATCCTTTTTAGATCTACAACATTCAAAGCTCCCTATATAAATGCAAAACACTCAATTCTATCCAAAGTGTTCATAAAGTAAATTTAGACTCTTGTTTCATGAAAAAATGACTCCTGGTGCACCCTATCCATTAATGGCATCCTAACATGCAATTTTTATTTTTGTGTAGTTTTTGATTTATTAAAAAAATTATTGAAAATTATTAACTCATTTTTAGAGGGAAAAGATAGAGCCCCACATTTAGTATGGATTTTGTTTTTTTGTGGGTCTTCAGTGTAATTATGTACTATTATTTATAGGGACATCATAGTAGTCCTAAATTTTATGACTTGCCTCCATGATATGATCATGGTAACTATGGATACTTTGACCTAGGTTCCTCACCTTTAGTGATAAAGACCACTTGTAAAACCGCATTTATGGTGAGGATCTTCCTATTTGGCATTTTGTGTTTGCATAGGATTTTACCATGTTATTCTCTCATCTAGAGATATAGTTACACAACCAATTTTGGACTACCTTTTAGGAAGTATTAGGCACTCATATCAATTATGGTAATTCATTCTGCCTAAATATATAAGTTATGACTGAGTGGGTGAGATATATATTAGAATACATGCTTTGCATGTAAGTGTATAAGAGGTTTTGTTAACCCTTTTTTTGTGGGGAGGGGGGTGGCTTGTGGGTCCTAGTGGTTTTTCCACTAGTTGAGAGACTCTTTTTTTTATTTTGGAAGTGGTAAAATTTCCCTCTACATTGCATTGGTCTAAATTACTATTTCAACCTTGGCATCTAATTTGATATTTTAGTTTAGCATTATATTATGGACTCTTATTTTTTTGCTTATGGTACCTCTTACCAAGAGATGCCTTTTTCACTTGTATCTTATGTTTTTTCCCTTACTATTAAGTGGTAACTATTTTACACATGCATTTTATTACTTCACATATGTTCATTACCTTGAAATTAAGTTGTTGAACTAAGCTTGGTTTATATTATGCTTTGGAGTGTTACTCACATTTTGATAGATTTGTTCCTTCTTCAACCTATAACTGAATTTATGATAATTAGAGGATTTTTTCTGATAGTGCATACCCTAATTTATAATATTGGATAGAGAAACACTTATTAAGTGTAAGAGAGGCCATGATTCACCATATACACATGTAATATAGAGTAATGACTTTGTAATAAGAGTAAAGAGGTATAATTGTATCTTAGGTAAATAAATTGGAACTCTACCAAGTTATCGATAAATTATTATATAATATTTGTATGAACAACATATAAAATTATTTAGTGAGTAACTACCAAATAAATGAGAAAATTAAATAAATTAGGCTCTTGGCATCAAGTTATTGGTGGGTTTAATCCCTCCCTATAATCCATTAGTGCTTCATCTCCCTCTTTGATTAGTCCCTTTGGGAAGATGGATCTTCTAACTTCATCTAGTATTAACCCTATGTAGCTGATCAATGCATATTCATGTGGTTTATAGGTTTCATCAATGAATTAATTTGGGGGGAAATTTAGGCAATCCCTAGGGTTATTTTTAGAGTAAGGTGGTAGGTCTCCAAGTGCTCAATATTATCTCTCTTCTCCTATTTTTGGCCTTAGTGATACAAGTCAAGTCTTGGAGGAGTTTGAGAAGGATAAGACCAAAACCTTTACTTGAGAAGTATCTCAAGGGGAGTAGGTCATGTCTCATATTTTTAAGACCCTTTCCATCGCAAAAAAACACTATTTTAATCTTTAAATAATGTAACTCTAGATGAAATTCTTATAAATGAGATTTGGTTTGCCATTTAGGGCTTAATTTGCATATTTGAAAATTTTTGTTCAAGCCTTCCTACCCTTCACCAGTTGATCTCAGATCATGGCAACCTTTATTGGAAGAAAAATTGGATATATACCCTTGTGTTAGGGGATTATTTATTTTAATTTTTTATAACTTGGAATATCACAATAAAATGGCTCTAGAAAAACCTTGGTCTTAGGATTAGCATCTTCTCCTTCTAAAACCTTGGTACCCATCCTTCAATGCTCTAATAAAAAATATTGTTACCATCCTATCTAGGTTTGAATACCCTACCTTCCACTCTAGTTTTGGGCTGATGATAGCTTTATGTTCATTAGTGGTTCTCCTAGAAAAAAATTGGTGATTGACTTTTCTACTTCTAGTTTTTACTACACCACCTATGTGCGGCTTCTTGTTAGTCTAGATTTATCTCAAGATCTCCCTACTACCATTTAATTAAGGGTTAATGACTATAATTGGATTCAAAACCTTCACTATGAGGGATTTACCTTTATATGTCATAGATTCTTTTCACATGGTCATTTGGCCTCTTCTTACTCTTTATCCAAGTATAAAGTGGTCTCTTCTTAGTGAAGGAATGTAGTTTTTAATCACCTAATAGTTTCCTATGATCTCTCCTCCTATTCCTATAAGTTATTATGCTACTAGTTCTCACAAAGTGGCTCTTGAAGTTACTAAACCAAGTGTGGTGAGTTTGTCTTAATTTATTATTGAGTAGTTTAGTATGGCTAAGAGAGAGGAAGCTCTAGTTATTTTAAAATTAGCAAGTATAGATAACACTTTAGGTTAACTTCTAGATGGTAATCTCACATATTCCACTGTGGATTTTAGTAGATCATATGTTTTGGATGATTGGACTATAGTTTAAAATAAAAAAAGGGTAGTTAGCTTTCAATTCACCTTATATGATTATTTTTCTCATAATAAAAGAGGGAAGGGTTTTTTAGCCTTTCCCTATTTGTTAGCATGAAAATGGTAGTGGCTTCTATCTCTAATATTTGATAAGTTGTCTCCCACATTCTTTTTTGGTGTATCTAGTTTGTATGGGCATTTCAGTCACTAGCCCCGTTGGTTGGTTTTTTACTATCTTAGACTTTCTTGGGTATGCCTTGGGGCTATTTGTTTTCCCTTTGGTGGATTTGGGCTAATTTAGATTAGGTGTGGAAACAAAATTCCCTCATGGATTTTCATATAAGGCAAATGGGTGATGTTTTTATCAATCTTTATCATAGGTGAGGGACCCTTAAACACTTAATTATCTATAAAAATAGAGTAAATAGGTAGAGGACATTTGAAAAAGAGGGAACTAAATGGGAAAGGATAAGATTCACCTTCCCATTGGTTAATAAATTGATATATTTCATGTTAATATAATTTAAATCCATCATATTGACACCTTATTTATATTCTTAAAATTTTAGTGGAAATATAAAAATTTGGAGAGGAGAATTTTGGAAGAGAGAGTAAATCCTTCATTAATCCATAATGGAAGAGGTAGTTTTCTACCATATAAGTGGAGGACCAAAGGTATGGAGACCTTTATCACACCCATTCATTTTTTATTATAATTTAATTTAGCCTCTTTTTTATTCTTATAATCTAAAAGTTTATGGGATTGTCAAGGCCTTTAGGCTTGCTCCCTTGCTTTCTTTTTTGGTATGGTTTTGGCCTAAGGTCATCTTATATTTTTGTGACCCCTTATTACGATTATTTTAATTATATTAATATATTTTTTATAGGGTTATTTATGATTTAAATTATTAATATAATGTTACCTAAATGGGCATAACTTGTATAAAATATAAGTTAGTTTACATTACTAGGGATTTGGAATAGCGTATAACATCCTAAGTCCTCATAATGGGATCTTATAGTATGGATTGGGTAAAACATATTAATATTAAATTTGTTTGCCTATTTTACTTGGGGAAATGGTATTTGAAAAGGTGAGGCATCCCAAAAACCCCATTCTCTCATCCCATGGATTAAAAATATAAGTTTATCTATTGGTGGCTTAATAATCACAAATATCTAGAAGATCTTATCCTTATTAACTTTCATGGTATTCATGTTTGGAATGTTTATTTTTTGGTAGGAAGTTTTCTATTCTTGTTAATATGGTGAAAGGATTTTATTATCTTTTATAAGATGTTGACTAAGAGGAAACATCTAATATTAATTGGCTTCCATATAAAATTATACTTTGGCCTTTATTCTTGGTTTTGGTAACCTTAATCTTTAGAATTAGGATTATTTGGCTTAGAGATTCCTAGGGAAGATATCTTATGATAACACAATATATGAGAATAAATACCTATTGTAAAAAAAATGATTGAGATGGGGGGTGAATAAATTTCTTAAAACTTTCCTTGACATGTACTTTAACATTCCTTGTACCATCAAGATAATACAAAAATATAGCAATGTATGAAGCGTCATTCACATGAGAATAACACAAAAACACATATATGACTAGTGAAATCTAAAGATGAAGAAAACACATTGATACTTTCAAATGGAATATATTCTTATAAGTCAAAATATCATAATTCTGTGAAGCACCAACCCCAACTAGCTAAACACCAACCCAATTAGGCTTTAGTAAGAGCCAACTTGCAAGGAGGATCCAACCCCCTATATGACTCAACACCAACTCAGCCACCTGATTGATTTTATTACCTTTATTTTAAAAATTTCTCATATAACATATGATGATCACCTTCTTCAATTATTCTCTCTCTTCTATTCCTCTCAAATTAGCTTATAGGCTTCTTTGTTCATCTAGGTCTCTTTAACATAGATTAGGTCATATGACCTTTATATTCATATATAATACCCATATTAGGTATTCATGATATTTTATATGAACCATTATGATGGTATTTAATACCTCATTAATCTCTTCAAAGTGATATATCATTTTCTTTCACTCATTCATACTCTAACCAGTCAATTAGGCCTATTAGGCCTTGTTCTTATACTAGGCTCTTTCTCATACACCTATTAGTAATCCATATATAGTTGTCCACTTATATTTTTAACAAAATAGGCCTAAATACATGATAAAAACATTAATAAATCATTACATTAGGTTTAATATAGATCAAATAGACCAAAATTCTTTTTTAGGCCTTAAGGAGACCTAATTCAATTAGGCCTTAATTAGTACACGTTATCATTTGATCTTCTTAGAGCACTTTCAATATTCACACATGTTAGGAAAACTTCATATTCCACTCAAATATACCCCTAATAATATAACCTTAGGTATGTGATTCCTTTTATCTCCAATCACCACTTGAAGCATGCCATTAGTATTTTTTACATTAGGCCTTCACACACATAGAAAGGTTTGTCTTGAACAACTAAAGATAACACAATGTTTGGACACACAAAAATTAAAATAAAAAATATAAAAATAACTTAAAATACCTAAAAAAATTCATTGATATAATTATACCTCATTACATATGAAAAAATAACTCAAAAACACTCTTGCAACTTGCTCACTTAGAACTACCAGTTTTCCTCAAAGACCAGTCATGGTGACAATGACCTTCAACACCTATATGTTTATTTTCAGACACTTTTGATACATGAATATGATATTATGAGATAATAATATCATTATAAAATATAAATATAATATGGTTAAATGGAAACATTGGTATTTCAGACCAATCTTATAACCTTGTACTTCACTGTCTCATTTGAACCAGACAAGTCAACTTGTGAGCAACTTTTTCACTAAAATTACTGACCTCAAAAACTTATACCAAACATGAAAATGTATTAATATTATTTAAAAATATATAAATTCATATTATTTCATCCCTATTCCATGATAACACATCCCTAATCATCTTGTCACTACTACCTAGGTTTCTCACTGTTTGTACCAATAGGCCTATTAGCAATAGGCTATCTTGGATGACTAGTTTAACATAGCTGAGGGATATAACCTATCCATAAACCAAAATGAACATAAAATAAAATCCTCAACCTTATCCATACAATTGTTTTCATACTTTGACTTGGTCAACTCTGACTACTACATCAAATCTTTAAGAAATATGCACTTTCTTATAGGGTTTACTCACACATCTGACAACTAAATCACACCTAAAGGTGCTTGGGAGAGTTTAATATAATATAAAATAGTTTTTATATTTATTTTAGACCATTATATTCTATTTTTATCAATATATTCAACATTTTATCCTTATTAGGGTTCTAGGAGGGTTTACACCTATTTCCACTCTTAATGATCATTCATAAAGCATAACCCATTAATCCAAAAACTAATGCCTAAAATTTTGATCTAGAACCCTTACCCATATACCATTAATATCTCAAGTTCCCATGAAAATGTTTTATAATCTAATGAACATAATAAAAACCTTCTCAGGTAGAGAACCCTTCATTTTTTGCATTTAAGAGACCTTAAAACACATTTGCATGCCTTATCCTTTAAAATTTGGCTTAAAATTTCATGTAAATGCTTAAAAAAACTTTAATTACCCTTTTCAATGATCACCTACTCACACTTTCCTTGAAAACTTATCTTGATACCTTATTAGGCCACATTTTCTCTCTCTTTACTTACCTAGACCTTGACCTGTAAACCACATTAGGCCTAAAAACTAAACTTCATGCCTCTTTACATGAAATTTACATCACTCTCACATTATAAAGAAACCTTATACATTCTTAAACACTATCATACATCCTTAATATTACTTGACAACATATCATGATACCTCATTAGGCTAGGTAGGGTCCAAAAGTGGTTTAGGTGCAGATTAGGTCTGAAGGTCCTACCCTTGTAGTCTCACCCTGAGACTCTAATGAGAAACCTAATTACTCACATACATGTTCAAGAAAAATTTTATAGAGATGAGGCCACCAATTACTTAATTTTATAGCCTCATCCATACTTACTATATGTCTTTTTCCATGTAAATCCCATAACTATCTATGACTTATGCAAATGAATGAATAAAGTTATTATTTTGTATGTACATTGATGTGTGTGTGTGTGTGTGTGTGTGTGTGTGTGTGTGTGTGTGTGTGTGTGTGTGTGTGTGTGTGTGTGTGTGTGTGTGTGTGTGTGTGTGTGTGTGTGTGTGTGTGTGTGTGTGTATTAATTATTGATGTTTTTTCCTTGATTGAATTATATTTGTGTGACTTTATGTAATAATAATTTGAAGGATAATGTAAGGTTGTAGAATATTGTTAGGCTATAGCCACTGTAGCCTACCCATAGCAACTATAGACTTTACCTATAGGTTGCTTTCAACCCTTGTAGAGTGTCCATAATAATTATAGGCTTCACCTATAGGTTTCTCATAGCCACTATAGAGTACCCATAGGAACTATTAGATTCACTTATAGGTTTCCCATAGCCACTATAGAATGCCCATAACAACTGTAGGATTCACCTATAGGTTTCCCACAACCACTATGAAAAATAGAGCTATTATTGATCAAATCATAAAGACACATCTAGCTATCTTGGAAAATGAATGGATGATTGGAAAGAATCATAGTTGTTTTATGGATTCCCTACATGAAAGGAAGTATTGGATGTGCTGCCAAAGATGAGAAAGACAAGGATAATGAGAAGAGATAAAAAGAAATAAAACATCAAAATAGTATACCTTGTCTTTAACCTAGTCAAGCCTAAAACAAGTAACTTTGGTTACTAATCACTTGAAGGTTGGTTGGGGTAGTTTCTAAAGTATTCGTATTTTTTCTAGTTTGGTGTCTTTGGTTAAGAGTTAATAAACTACCTTCTTTATTTAATGGAAAAACCTAAATTAGATTAAGAGTTAGTTAATTTGAATAGATAATAGTAGAATTATTGGAATTACAGTACTTCACTCTGAATATTGTAACTTCTTATATTAATCTTTAGTTGCTACAAAATTGAGTAATGAGAAGGTTGATTTTTTAATAAGTTTGTGAATTCTCTTGGAGAAGGATTGGAACTCAATTATGAATGAGTAAGGGCCCCCTCGAAAGGAGTTGTAGTGAAGATCCTAACCCTCTTTAGTTTTAAATGTATTATTTAGGTTGATTTTATTATTAGTTTGATTATATAAGTGTGATGCATATGTGATTCATAATTGTGAATTAATTCTATAGTTCTGTCATAATAGTTTCATAATATAACTATCTGGTGAATTCAACATAAGTTCATTATAGTGCAACTAGAAAAGCAAGTTGATTTCTGAATCAATAATGCATATATGTTGTTAACATCCTTGAAAAGTGTATGTACCCTTGGTTGATAACTAATGTTAATTAGACTAAAAAATATGGCAATCACTAGGTAATTAGTCTACACAACATTTTGGCACCGTTGCAGAGGAGGGTGTCAATTATTGTTTCTAAAATCTATCATTGGTTTTTTTTTAAATAAATGAATGTACTATTATACCTAGTTGATTAATTTGAGTGAGGACACTAGAGTGTTTTATTCTATATGTCTAAGTTTTTGGTCATATAGTTTCATCTAGACAAGTTGAGTGCGGGCACTATGGTGTCTTATGCTAGATTTATAAGTATTCTGGAAGTAAATAGGGCATAACCTTGAATGCCTCTTTTCAATCTTGTAATTTACTTAATTTAATTTTAAAGAATTTATTTCCTACAAGAGTAATTTATTTCCTACAAATTGTGTTTTTAATTTTCCTATTTTAATTTCTTGTTTTATAGAATAATTTTCTTGCTTTTGCTCTTGTTTTCTAGGATAATTTTCCCACTTTTAGTAGATAATTCTTACTACTTTCTAAAATTATAATTTCAATTCTTGTTGTTTTAATTTTTGCACCCTTTATTTCTACATTATTTTTTAATTAGTCTAAAATAACCCCCCTAGAACACACAAAAAAAACTAACCCTGTGTAGGAAGGGATAGGATAGCTAAAGGAGTGGCATAACAATTATGCAGAGAGAGATATTCTCAAGGGAGATTCCTACCAAAAAATCGACAAGTTGATATCAAAAAAGAACCATAAATACCTACAGCAACTAAGAATCATGTTGAAGACTATACCATAAGTTGGAAGGAGCTCGAAGAAGAGAACACTACAAACCAAAGGAGGCAACTTGTAGAAGAATCACTATTGGATCTGAGAAAGGAAATAGAAGTAGAGGAAGAATTAGCTGAGCTAGTAAGAATAAATGAAAGAGAATAACTACATAAATCAGACACTCTAGAGAGTAACATATTTATAACATTTTATTAAAGCTTTCTTGATCAAATTAAAGGAAGCTCAAGAGATTCTGTAGACCTTTCATTTTGTAAAAAGACTAAGAATCAACAAATAAATGTTCACTATCATGATGACCAAGGGATTGATAAAAAATTTAAGGATGAGATCCTGAGCACTACTGGTATCTATATCATAAGAAAATCCATCATGAGAAGAGAAGGAGATTTTGTGGATGACAATGGGACTCTAGACACAGTTACTTTTGAATTTCCTATTCTAGATGCAATAGGCATAACAAAAATGAAATATATTCTACCCTCAACCTTGCCCAATTTTAGAGGTACATTATCAGAAGACTCAAACACATTCTTATTTAAATTTTATATCCTCTATAGAAGCTATGACTACATACAAGATGCATAGAAATTGAAACTTTTTCTATCTACTCTGAAAGACTTAGTACTTCATTGGTTCATGGGACTGGGTAGTAATTTGGTCCACACTTGGGAGGACATGAAAAAGAAATTTTTGGTCAAGTGTCAGGAATATGAAAGAGGGAAAAGTTATAGAATAAATTACATCTTCAAGATGACTCAAGAAGGGGATGAATATTTAGAAGATTATGTTGAATGGTTCATGTTTAGTGTGCAAAAATTCAAGCAAAGTGCACTTGGAGAAGAACCTTTAAAACTCATATTATTGAAAGGAGTCAGAGAATATTGTCTAAAAACCTTGGACCTAATGAGTGGGTTGGATATTTCCCACCTACCATTCATAGATATCAAAGAGCTAAGCAAGAATTATTCTAGATCTGTCATAAATAAATTCAGGGGCAACAAGCTCCCATTGGTAATTGCAAATGGTCTGTCAAAAATTGAAGTTAGTAACCTATTATAAGCCATGAATAGGATAGAATTAGTCATTTGGCCACCCAATTAGATAGCCTCCACTCAAGACAAAATCAATTAGCTTTAGATCAAGATTTGACCATTTACTGTCCAAATTGTAAGAAAAAGGCAGATTGTAGATGTCATGAGGTTTAGGCTAAAGTAGCTCACATCATAGCTAAAGAACCAAAAATAGTAGAGCTACATGATGTGGGAGGAGATGGTGACTAGGTTTTCTATGATGGACAAAGAAGGCCATGGTTTCATTGACCATCTTATCAAGGTATGGGACAAAATCCACCTTTTGCAAATTTTACCTCCTTTAATTCACAATTTGACAATACTACTCCCAATTGGACTATTCCTTGGATGAACATTCCACCTCCTAATTCTAGCTAGTAGCCACCTCAAAAAAGCCACCCCACCACATCTTTGTAACCTCCACAAAATGTATCCCCACCTTGGATACAAGCTTGGCAACCACCCCAAGGTCTACCCTTCACAAACTAGTGGAAATAGCCCTAGAGACCTAATTAGCCATGGGGAAACTCTTTAGGAAGATTCCCTCCACATAAAAAACAACCAACTCCTGCTCTTGTGCCTAATACACAAGCTACACCCAAGCCTAATCATATACCTACCCAACCCATATATAATCCTATAAATAAGTTAGTGTAATCCACATTTAGTATTGAACCTATTTAGTACCTGATATACATAGTGAACATCAATGAAGTTCACTTCCATTCAAGGAAAATTCTACCACCCCCAGTGCCACCCATAATAATGGAGCTAGATCATGAAACCCTAAAAGATCATGCTAACCCACCTCCATCACCACAAGAACTTTGTAAACTAGCAAATAAAGTTGTTGATGAAATAGTTCCATCATTTCTAGAACATCTCAACCTTCAATGCCTATAATTGAACCTGAGTTTGATTTCATGAGATAGCTCAAGAATATTTGTGTCAAAATA
The DNA here is from genome assembly GCA_037957365.1 of Torreya grandis. Taxonomy (NCBI): domain Eukaryota; kingdom Viridiplantae; phylum Streptophyta; class Pinopsida; order Cupressales; family Taxaceae; genus Torreya; species Torreya grandis. Next base: position 5,355,494 of record JARHVA010000290.1, on the reverse strand, counting down.
TCTCTATTCTAGGCCGTCAAATATGTACCCATATATTCCAAAGTTGTTAGAGATCTTTATCTATAAAAACTTGGAAGGAAGAAAAAAGATCCCAATATTATGCATGTGATTGGCTAGCTAGCAGACATCATATTGAGAAACACCCTGCCAAAGAAATATTCAGATCCAGGATGCCCAATAGTAATACTCCAAATCCATGACCAATAGTTATCCAATACATTAATATACCTATGGGCTACAATAAATGTAATGATAACAAAAAACATACACAAATTATAGATAGATAATATTCTTTCCACATCTACAATACTGAAAATGGCTGACAAGTCTATAGTCAGACTAGAAGGAATCATTGAAGACCTTGTCATTATTGTAGATTCTTAGGAGTATCCTATACATTTCATTATGATACATTCTAAGTCTAACTTAGGTGGATACCTTATTATCTTTAGATGACCTTATCTTGCCACAGTTGATGCCTTTATCAGTTGTAGATCAGGTAACATGATGATATCCAATGGTAATCACACTAAGAAGTTGGTCCTTTATCCTCCAGCATAGTCAATTTTTACACTAGAGCATACATTATGGGTTGAAGAAGATAATGTAGATCAGACTCCCTTGATTCTTATATTGACCATAGACCATGTATGCACATTGGTTGATCAGGAGGAAGATACAATTCTCTCCAATGTTCTTCAGCATAATTATCAAACTCCTTTGACATATCTCAACCACCTACAATGTGTTGAGTGCTCATTTTTTAGCTTTTGAGAATTGGATAATTTTGATCCATCTGTATAAGAAATATTCCACTAGCTATTGCCTCATATCTGTAGCCAAACCAAATCCATTAGCAATATAGAAATGATGAAATCACTCTCATAGTAAATTGAAATCTCTTTAAGAAAAATATTACTTATTAATAAAAATGTGGAGTTAAATGAATAAAAGTACCTAGTCAACATATTACATGCAAACCAACATGATTTTACATGGGATTATAAGGATATGGAGACAATCAACCCAAAAACATTCACACATCATATTTACATCAAGGAAGAGTGCTAACCAATCAGAGAGTCACAATGTAGGATGAATCCATCTCTTCAAAAAATAGTCAAAGTGGAATTACAAAAACTCATGACTACTAGATTTATATATCCCTTATCAGACAATGAATGGGTTTCACCATTGGTAATTGTACCCAAAAAAAATAGAGAATGGTGTATATGTATATATTATAAGGAAATCAACACAACAACTAGGAAGGACCACTTTACTCTACCCTTCATTGATCAAGTGTTGGACACACTAGTAGGGAAGAAATATTTTGCCTTTCTAGATGAATTAAGTAGTTACAACTAGATTAGAATTGCTCCTAAAGACCAAGAAAATACCACCTTTACTTTTCCTTGGGGTACTTATACTTATGTTGTATTACCCTTTGGATTGTGTAACACTCTTGCAACATTTTAGAGGGTTGTCCTGAGTATCTTTAGAGATATGGCAAATGAATGTGTAGAAATCTATATGGATGATTTTTTTGCCTATGGAGAAACATTTTATGAGTGCCTAAAAAACTTGGAAAAAATGCTACAATTCTATTAGGAGCACCATCAATCTCTTAATCATAAGAAATGTTACATGTTTATGACATAAGTATTGTCTTAGAACACCATGTATCTACTGAAAGAATTAAGTTGACCCTCTAAAAATTAGCATCATCAAAAACCTACCTATTCCTAAAAAATAGAAAGATGTAAGGAGTTTTTTAGGACATGTTGGTTACTACAGGAGATTCATCAACAATTTTAGAAAATTAGTAGCACCATTATTCACCCTTTCAACTAAAGATGTTGAATTTCTCTAGACTCCTACTTGTGATATAGCCTTCAAACAATTGAAGAAATTATTAATCACCACCCTTTTTCTATTTGGTCCTAATTGGAAGCTTCCATTACATATTCACATAGATGCTTCAAATATTTCCCTAGGAGCTATGTTTAACTAAAACTAGGAAACACTCAATTATGCCATATATTTTGTAAGTAAAAACATATAGGCAACATAATTAAATTACACAATTATCAAAAAAGAGTTATTGATATTATTTTATGCTATAAACAAGTTCCATCACTACATCACAAGGTATCGAGTCTTTGTTCATACAGACTATGCAACCATTCAATACTTTATGAAAAAACTAGTTGTTCTAGCTAGAGTGATAAGATGGTTGCTCTTGTTATAATAATTTGATATCACTATTATAGACAAGCCTGGTAGGGACAATGTGGTACCTAACTTCTTATCACACCTACAATCACTTAAATAAGATACCATAGTTGATGACTCATTTCTAGATGAGCATCTATTTTCTCTCACCCGTACCACACCTTGGTATGTTGATATTGCTAACTATCTTATAACAGGGATACTTCCATAGTACTTCCTCCCTAAACAAAGGAGATATTTGATTCAAAAAAGTGATAGATATTCATGTCTATGTAGATTTATTTTTTATATTGGGCCTGACTCCATCATTAGAAGATGTCTCAGAGAAGAGAAGATTTAGACATCCTCAAAGCCTGCCATGATGAACCTTATGGAGGACACTTTACAACAAAGCATACAATAGTCAAAATTTTGAATACAAGATAATATTGGACCTCACTCCATAAATATGTAATAAAGTATACTGCTCATTGTGATAGATGTCAATGTATGGGGAGACCCACACATTCAAATGAAATGATTTTGTAGCCTTAAATGGTGCTTAAACTATTTGAAAAATGGGGCCTAGGATTTTTAAGACCTTTTGATCTAAAATACTACAACAAAGAGTACATCATTGTATGTATTGAGTATGTCACTAAATTAGGTGGAAGTAAAGGCTCTTACACACACCAAGGAAGAGAAGGTGGTAGATTTCCTCTATAAATAAATATTCACAAGATATGGTGTCCCATAAGAAATAGTCACTGATTAAGGACCCCAATTCACTACTAACTTAATTACTACCTTAATCCAAAAATATAAGATTAGGCATAAGAAATCAACTCCATTTCATCCACAGTCTAATGGGCAGGTGGAAGTCACCAACAGGGAGTTAGAAAATGTTTTGATAAAGACTGTTAATATGTCTCATAAGGATTGGGAGGCTAGGCTTCCTAAAACTATGTGGGCTTATATAATCACCTAGAATACCACTACAAGATTCACTCCATATGAGTTTTGTCTATGAAAATAAACATGTCTTTCCAATTGAATTTGAGCATAAGACCTTATGGACAATAGTAGAACTTGGGATGGATATATCTAAAGCATAGAAGGAAAGGATTTTGTAGTTGAATGCCTTAGATGAATATAGACAACAAGAATTATAGAATATAGAGTGTGTACATCAATATAATATTAGATGGCATGACAAGTGCATTAAGACTAGTTAGTTCAATATAGGAGATTAGTCTTTTCTTTTTGACTCAAAATACAAGGATCACAAGGGAAAACTCTAGACTAGATGGCTTGGTTCTTTTGATATTGAGCATGTTTATGAAAATGGAGTAGTGCAACTCTAAACCATTGATCCAATAAGATTATATCTACTGGTCAATGGCCATAGACTCAAGTTGTACAAAAAGCCACTCACTTAGGAGGAGTTTACTAGACACATACACAAGCAATTATAATATGGATACAATGATGTACTAGATAGGCATTTTGTCTCACCAAACAAAGGGAGCACTAGTCCACACTTAGATTAAGAAGGAGATAAGGATATCCTATCCCTCCTCTAGTATGATAAATGAGACCTTCACCTAGTCCTTGACTAGTCCACCCTTCCAGGTGACTTGGAAAGGACCCTAAATATACATTATATTGCAAATAGTAGCTAGAGTCAAAAAAAAGAGAGAAACCAATAATGAAAACCCATTTTTTGGGAATTTTTGGTAGCTTCTAGGTAGAAAACCAGCCTATTGGCTACCTAGAACTATAAAATGAGTCTAAATAGAAAACCATCTTGCTAGATATTTAGAGAGAGAGAGAGAGGAGAGGAGATGAGAGAGGAGAGAGAGAGAGAGAGAGAGAGAGAGAGAGAGAGAGAGAGAGAGAGAGAGAGAGAGAGAGAGAGAGAGAGAGAGAGAGGAGAGAGAGAGAGAAATAACAATCATTTAGAGCATAAATATTAAGTTACCAAGGGTTTTCTACAATTTCTATACACACCTTTGACACTAAAGGTTTTACTCTAGTTGCTATGGGTAATTCTATAGCTACTACAAGCACCTTCTACATAGTTGGACATCACTTTGTAGCTTGATATAGGCTTCACCTATAGCTATGATAGGTACCTCCTCATACCCCATTATCACTTTTCTAAAGTGTATGTAGGTTATATCCTCATACAACTCTCACCTATGGCTTGGCTATTGGTTTTTGAGCACTGCATGAAAGTCATCAAATAACTTTGTGGAAGAATGAAGGAGGATTAGAGTAGAAAACATCACATCTATTAATAAAAAATTACCTATGAATTACCAAGCTATAGAGCCATAATAAATAATACACTTTCCCTCTCCATTTGGAAGTGTTGTAGACCAAAATTTATGGTTACAAGGACACCCATGATTCATTTTTAGTTTTTGGTCATTTCATGGAGATGATTTCACTATGTTGAATAGTGAGATCTCATATTTATTTATCACATAGGTCCCATGTTTAAATATCCTATTGATTACTAAAGCCAAGTCCATTAGGCAAAAAACTTATAGGGAATAAGATAGCACAAAGACAATTATTATTCAATTCATGTAGAGGAAGGTCACCAAGTAGCAACACCCTCAGCTACTCACTTTTAGGTTTATCCATCCCATAACTTGGATCACCCAACTCTTAAATAATCACATTATGGTAGGAGAGAAATCATATCTCATCCAAGTCTTAGTCCCTTATTCTAGTTCCATGTAGGTTGTCATGCATCACATGCAAGTGAGCTACAAGCATCATCAAATCTTACCACTGGTGATCTCTTAATCAATCCACAAGGGGCCTACTTTAGTCTAGTTATAACTACCAACCTAATCATTACATCCTATCAATCATTCACATGAAAACACATGTGTGCCAACACACATGCGAGTCCTTGACGTCACCCCAAGTACATCATTAATAAAAAGGTATGTTATATATTTTAATCATTGAAAAATTATTCATTATTTTAATATAATACATATGATATTAATAAGAATATCAAATCATGAATTAAATCATTCATTTAATATCTATCACGTCACCTCTAAATCTTCATGGTATTATCCCAACCTACACTTATACTCTTAATTATGACCCCATTTTATCTCTTCCTTCTTATTCACTCCACATCACTTGAGGACATGTGATAGCTTAAGTTTGGGGAGGATGTTATGGGTTAGAATCCCATGCACTATGAGAACCCTATGTGTGAGGATTAGATATCATAATTTGTAACCATGTAACATGTAACATCACATCCATCATTGTTGAACAAAACCCTACTTTACTACATGTAGATTTCCATAGGACAAACAAAGTGTGTTTCCATTTATTGGTTGAAGGGATTAATGGAGAAGCTAAACTTAGCAAGATGGGAGGGTCAGCTATGAGGAGAGAATCCATAGATCATAGGCAACTTCAGAGAGACCAAGCCAGTTGGGATGTCTTCAATAAAGCTAGTTAGACCATTTATTTTGAGAAGTTGCAACATATATTATAGCCTCTTGCTAGGGCATTTGTAGGTTATTTTAATTGAAACTAATCCATTTTACATGGTATCACATTCCAAGTCACTTAATACTTGGTGAGCCAAGAAACTAGGCTGCCAAGTATGGGAGGAAACTGGCAAGATAAACATAATGACCAAGAATAAAAACAATAGTTTTTCTAAGAAAATGAAAGATTGGTATTAAAGAAAGTAGTTTTGGAGAGATTTATCTTACCTATAGCATGAAGGGAGATATCATCATACAACATTAGGTACATAACTTGTGAAGGAAGGTATTCCCTAATTTACACTCTTTAATTTAAGTTTATAAATCACTTAAGGCATAACAGAGCCATTAATGTTCCAAATTTCTTATGGAATGTTTTAAAAATGATATCCAAAGAGTACTAAATGGGTATCGAAACAACTCTATCCCATCACTACCTAATATGGATAATAACTAAATAATGAGTAAATTCTATCAGACCTGATCTAAGTTGGGAATAATTTTTAGCCCTAGAAAATAATTAACCTTACCAAGAAGAGGGAATTAATGAGAAGGAATCCCTTTACGAGAAAACCCAAAAAATTGTACAAGATGTTGTGGGCACTAGTGCTACTAGCCAGCCCATAGCTACTGAGGGTCCATCTGAGACTACTATGAACAAGAAAAAGAGAAGGAAATGGGTCCTACCTCCTTCTGACATAGAGGAAGAAATCCCATAATAACATATTCCTTCTCCCACTATTTCCTCACCATAGATTGATTCCTCCACATTATCTCCTTCTAGATAAGAAGAAGTTCTCCTATTAATTGCTACATAAGTAACAAATTCCATCAGTCACCCTTCCTAAAAGGAAAATGAATACCAAAGGGAAGAAACCCATGGTATCAAAAAGGAGACCTCCTCCTAGGAGATATCAAATAATTAAGAAACAAAAGACCACTACAGCTTCCCTAACCATAGATATTAGTGATGATGAAAAACCAAAGAAAGAGCATAGGGTTAGGAAGACCCCTAATGGGTTTGAAATTAAAGAGTGGTCTGCTGATGAGGAATACATCAAGGTAGAAGAAGAAAAATAATAGTCACCTCAGCCATCTAGATTCACCAAAGAGGACATTGATCTCCTTAGAGACATTGGGTATATAGAAGAGGAATTGAGAATGGTAGATCAACATGCAGTAGAAGAGGAATTAGTCAAAGAATAGACTATGGAAAAAGAAGCAGAATAAGAAATACTTCCTCATACCCAGGAGTTCTAGACATTGGAACAAGATTTGAAGTAAATATATAGATTGAGGAATGAGATAATAGAATTGAAAGGTAAGAGAAGCATTGAAACACTTCTAGGGGTAGAAAATTTTGTAGAAATTTCCATGGATAGAGAAAATTTGGTGGATGAACTTGCAACAACTTCCCTAGAGGAACCTATAGAAACTTCATTTACCTTGGGCATAGAAGCACCTATAGTAGATTATACTCTAGCTTTGGTACCTTTCTACACTATCTTTCCTCCTCCATTTCCCAATACAATAGCATCTACATCAAAATAGGTTATTGATGTGGATTTCTTAGCCTCTAGGCTAATGGAGATTGATGATCTTTTGATTTTTTTGAAGGAAAAATTTAGTGATAATGAATCTTACCATAGAGAAATTATATAGAGATTTAGGGGATATGTTGAATCAAAAGAACAACATGATAAATTACAAAAAAAATTGGAATTTTTTGAATCTATGATTAGTCATTTGAAGGAAAAGATTGGTAAAATGCATGAAACCACTAAACTATTGATGGAGTAAAGGCCACCTTCTAGGGTGTATGTTGTGTACTTAGAAGAGAGATGGCTTAAGTTCAAATATGGTAAGATCTATAATAATCATTCTTATTTGTTTATGACCTTAGATCTTTCTTTTTAGTATATATACATGTTAATCCTGACCTCCAAGCTCAGTTAAATGAGTTTTACATCCACCAATATGTTATACCTAGTGATATAGAATGGAATCCAAACATCTACTTGGGATATGTCTTGTTAAATGCATTTTCTTCATATGTTCTAAATGAAATAGGAATAAGGAAAAAAATGGAATAATATCAAGAAAAAGAGAAAGAAGTCATCATGATGATTAGGGGCGAATCCATTAACCAAGAAAGTGTAATATATGAGTGGATTTATTTTATGAACACAAAAACTCAACATGAATGGGTTATCAAAAAATAAGTAGAAGTTCAAAATCATTAGTTAAGTCTTATGGAAAGAGATATTAGGCAAGTTTTTATTTCTTACTCTCATAGATGGGTAAAACTCACGAATGCCTTAAATTTAAAGGAACCATACTCCCCTCAAAACTTTAGGTAGGCCATCCATAGAGTATTCTTGTATATTGAACTTGTTAGAAAGTGGATAATACAATGGTTGGGATTGATATTTCAACCCCCTATATTTTGGTTCCCAATTCTTGAATGGGAAGGAAATGTTCTAGCCAATAGAGAGGCAAAAAATAAAATATGGGAACACATTGAGAATACAAAAGGTTTCTACATCCTTGAAGGGTTAGGTTACCTTGAACCCCTAGACTTTAGGAAATTTTATGGTTATAGAAAGCAGCCAAGCTTGCTCAAGGTTAAGGAAGAGGTTATGTAGGGGTGTGTGATGAGGCCACTAATTGCTTACTTTTATAGCCTCATCCATACTTAGTATAAGTATTTTTCCATATAAATCCCATAACTATTTGTGACTTATGTAAATGAATGAATGAAGTTATGATTTTGTATTTACATATATATATATATATATATATATATATATATATATATATGCTATGTTATGAATTATTGATGTTTTTTCCTTGATTGAATTATATTTGTGTGACTTTATTTAAAAAGTGTTTGAAGGGTCATGTAAGGCTATAGAATATTTCTAGGCTATATCCACTACAAGATGCCTATAGAAACTATAGGCTTAACCTATAGGTTGCTTACAGCCACTACAGAATGCCTATAGCAACTATAGGCTTCACCTACAGGTTTCCCATAGCCATTATAGAGTGCTGATAATAAATGTAGGCTTCACCTATAGGTTGTTCATATCTACTATAGGGTGCCTATAGAAACTATAGGATTCACTTATGGGTTTCCTATAACCACTATGAAAAATAGAGCTATTATTGATTAGATCTTAAAGACACGACCAATTGTCTTGGGAACCAAATGGATGATTGGAAATAATCATAGTTGTTGTATGGATTTCCTACATGTAAGGAAATATTGGATGTGCTGTCAAATATGAAAAAGATAAGGATAATGAGAAGATATAAAAAGAAATAAAACAACAAAATAGTATACCTTGTCTTTAACCCAATCAATCCTAAAACAAGTAACTTCAGTTATTAACCACTTGAAAGTTGACTAGGGTAGTTTCTAAAGTATTTGTATTTTCCTAGTTTGGTGTCTTTGGTTAAGAGTTAATAAACTACTTTATATATTTAATGATAGAACCTAGATCAAATTATAAGTTCGTTATTTTTAATAGATAATAATAGAAGTATTAGAATTATAGCATTGCACTCTGAATATTGTAACTTCTTACAACAATCTTTAATTTCTATAGAAGGGTAATGAGAAGGTTGATTTTTTAAGAAGTTTTTGAATTATCTTAGAGAAGGATTAAAACTTAGTTCTAAATGAGGAAGGTCCCTCTTGAAAGGAGTTGTAGTGAAGATCCTGACCCTCTTTAGTTTTAAGTGTTTTATGTAAGTTGATTTTATTATTAGTTTGATTATATAAGTGTGATGCATGTGTGATTCATAAGTGTGAACTAGTTCTATAATTTTGTCATAATAGTTTCATAATATAACTATCTATTGAATTCAACATAAGTTAATTGTACTATAACTATAAAAGTATGTTGAGCTTTGAATCAATAATGCATATATAGTGTTGACATCCTTGAAAAGCATATGGATCTTGGGTTGATAATTAATGTTAATCAAACTCAAGAATCTGGCAATCACTAGGTAATTAGTTTGCACAACATATAGCATATTATTCCTATTTGCATCCATCTCACCAAGTTATCATACTTCTACCTTCTCACAAGGTCTCTTCATGCTATGGCTAGTGCCATGACTAGACTTCTTAAGTACTTGAAACATTAAAAATGACCTTAAAACACTTATAAAATGTATCTACACTTTAATTACATGATCATACAATGCCAAAAAACCTCTAAAAATCTTGTGCTTACTTAATTCACCAAACTTTACTATGCATACCTTTTCAATAACCTTTGACATTAATGGAAACATCAATGCAAAGCCTCAAAAGTAGTAACAATGCTCAACAATCTCCCCCTTTGTTATTCATGGCAAAATACACTAAAAACTGATCATTATTATCTCCCCATTCTAGTTTTTCTCCCCCTTTTGACAAAGTGGTGTCTGCAACTCCTTGGATCACACTCTTTGCAACTAAAATACTCAATAAATGTGCCCCCCATCTCCATGCATACCTTCTTGGAAAAACTCACATGTTCTTGGAGCTAATGAGAATGATTATCTCCCCCTAAGTACTTATATTCTTTAATGATTTCTAGGAGAAGTAATTACACCCAATTCCTATTTTAGGTATTCAAATGTTAACTTTACAAGTGGTTTGGTCAAAATGTTTATAATTTGATCCTATGTAGAAACATATTCAAGTATGACACTTTATTAACTTACCTGCTCTCTTAGAAAATGATACCTGATGGGAATGTGATTGGTCCTTTAGTGCATGACATGGTTTTTTGAAATGCTTATATCACTTGTATTATCATAATAGATAGGGCTAAGACCATCATACTCTACCTTATAGTCTTTTAGGGTCTGTCTCATCCATAGGACATGAGTGCAACATGAAGTAGCTATAATGTACTTAGCCTCACAAGTGGATAATGTTATTGATGGTTACTTATTTATTATCCATTAAATTAGGCACCCACCTAAGAATAAATCTCATCCACTAGTACTCTTCCTATCATCTATGCTTCTTTCCCAAACTGCATCTATATAAGTTATCAAATTGAACTACTTGCTTCTTAGATACCACAACCCATACTCCATAGTCCCCTTGAGATAGCAAAGTATATTTTTGACTATTTTTAGATGATTCTCCTTTGTATCTACTTGAAATCTTCTCATAATACCTATTAATTATATGATATCAGATCTAGAGGTAGTGGTGTATAACAAACTTCTAATCATTGACCTATATGACATTTGATTGACCTTTAAAGACTCATCTTTATTTTTCAACTTACACCCTATGATAATGGGTGTACTAACTACCTTGAAACATTACATCTCAAACTTATTAAACATATCTCTTATGTACTTGGCTTGTGAGATGAATATACCTTTTTCAAATTGAGTGATTTTCAACCCAAGAAAGAATGATAGTTCTCCTAGCATAGACATCTCAAACTCTTTCTTCATCACCTCTGAAAAGGCCTTGGTCATGTTCTCATTATTTACACCAAAGATGATGTCATCCACATATATAAATAAAATAAAATGATGGTCATCTTCTTCCATTATGTATATATTACTATCTACAACTCCTCTTTTGAATCCTTGATCAACAAGATACCTACCCAACCTAGCATACCAAGATTTAGGAGCTTTTTTTAGACCATAGAGAGCCTTTTTAAATATACAAACATATTCCTTGTCATCTAATAGTGAGAACCCCTTAGGTTGCTCAATATACACTTATTCTTCCAAATTCCCATTCAAAAAGGTATATTTGACATTCATATGGTATACCTTGAACATTTTAAATCCTAGATATGGTAGAAAAAATTTGATGGCCTCTAATATTGCTACTGATGGAAAGGTGTCTTAAAAGTCTATCTCTTAAAATTATGTATATCCCTTACATACTAATCTAGCCTTGTTCCTAATGACTTCTCCATCTTCGTTCAACTTATTTCTAAACACCCATTTTTTCCCAATGACATTCTTGCCTTTAGGCCTAGGGACTAGTTCCCAAGTTTCATTCTTCTCTATTTATTCTAACTCCTCATTCATAACACCTAACCAAAGTTTATCTTTTATTGCTTCTATAAGATTCTTAGGTTAAATATTGGATAATATAGTAACATTCTTTTTACTTACATTACTTACCAGTCTCTTCCTTGTTTGCATACCTGCATTCTTATTTCTAATGATTTGAGATTTAAAATGGTCTCTTTTAATTTATCTTGAGGGGAATTTTCATTCCTATCTCTCCTCAACTTATTTTTCTTCCTCATCAAACTATATAGTTTTTTATTCATTCTTGAAGTCTAGATTCTCTAAAGTATCCTTTAAAAGTGAGTGTCATTTCTTTGTCTCATCAATATTCACATTGGTGTTTTCCACTATCTTTTGTAACTTATTGTTATAGTATATATAGGATGATATCATTGATGAGTATCCTAATAATATACCTTCATCATATCTAAAATAAAACTTTCCTAAGACTTCATCATCTTTTTTTATGAAACATTTACTCCCAAACACCCTAAAGTGTTCCATATTTATAGGTTTGCCCTTCCATAGTTCATAAAGATTCTTTTTGACATTATTCTTTATCTATCCTCTATTCAAAATTTATATTGTAGTACTTTATACCTCTCTCTAATATCCATTAGATAATATAGACTCATCTATCATGGTTTTAGCCATCTCTTAAACTATCCTATTATTTCTTTCCACTACCCCATTCTATTGAGGTGTCTTAGTTGTTCATAAGTATCTCCTTATTCCATGAACCTCATAGAAATCATCAAAATATTTATAACAAAACTCTCATACTTTTCAGATCTTAGACACTTGATCCTCCCATTCTTTTCATTCTCAACAAGAGCCTTTAAGGCTTGAACTTGTCAAGATTTCTGACTTTTCTCTCAAGAATGCTACCCAAGTCATTCTTGTGTAGTCATATATGAATAATATGAATTAGTTATCTCCTTGAATGATTTGAATTTGTGTAGGCCCATAGAGATTAGTGTGTATTAACTCCAAGGGTATAGTATTAGATTACTCCTTGGACTTGAACCTTCTTCTAGTCTACCTACCATGTTGATATGCTTTACAAAGTATGTTTTTAGGTTTGGTGATATTAGGCATGATCTTCGTAGACTTATTAGTGCTTATCTTGACTATATTATTGAAGTTTAGGTAACCTAACCTTTTATGCCATATCCAAATTTCATCCATCTTACTCATAAATCATCTCTCCTTCTTGATCTCATTCAATACATATAGATTATTCTTAGTCCTCTTAACATTAGCAATTAGCCTTCCTAATTTGTATCTCCTTATCTCACATCCTTTGTCATGAAAGGTTAGTGTGTGTCCTTGATTTCACATTTGACTTACACTAAGTAGGTTATGTTTCAAACCTTCCACATATAATATGTTTTGTGTCTTGGTCTTCCCATTTTCCAAAATCAAGATACCTTTGCCAATTATATTGGCAGTTATGTTGTCTCTAAACCCCACTATTCCTGAAGTATTCTTCTTTAATGATATGAATTTATTTTTGTCTCCTATCATGTGGCTTGAGAAACCAATATATATATATATATATATATATATATATATATATATATATATATATATATATATATATACACCATTTCATGCCTTCATCTTTAATGTAAAAGGTAGTCTGAGATATCATAGAATCCACTTTATTCTTATGTTCTTCCTTAGAAAATAGTCCATCTTGACTCTTGGTCTCAATGTGATCAGTCCTAACTTATTTTAGCTTCCATACCAATGTTTGACCCTTCTCATGTACTCTAGGAGATTAATATGTCTTTTTTAATCTTGAGGGACTTATAACTCCATTAAAATAGAATATTTTAATTTGTCCTATATTATGAAAACTATAACAAACAATATTTATGTACTTACCTCTTGATTGATCACTCTTTTTCCCATGGTTCTATGATAACTTATCCCTCATTGTATTAGGTTACTTGATTGGTATTTTCATGTTGGTACTCTTGGATTTTTCTGAATTCTCATGCTCTTTCTCAAACTTTCTCATCTTGTTTATGAACTTCTTATGCTCAACCTTCAAGGAATATAGCTCTATCTTCAACTAGTCATACTCAACTTCCTTTGACCTAAACCTTATGTTGACACCTTCTATTTGAATACTAAGATCCTTGATAGTCTTATTTTTATGATATAAGTCATCAAGGGAACTTATGATCTTAGCTTAAACATCTACTTCAACTTCTCCATCTTCACTATCATTGTAGACTTCTTCATCATATATGTTATCTTCTTATTTTTTATCACTAGGCATATCATGCTTCTTAGGATCACATTCAAGTTGTTATACTTACTTCAAAATACTAATATTTGATACCAATTATTGGAAACATAATTATTGAGAAGGGGGGGTGAATCAATCTCTTAAAACTTTTTTTTCACGTGTACTTCAACATTCCTTGAACCATCAAGACAATATAAAGATATAACTATATATGAAGATTCATTCATATGAGCATAAAACAAAAACACAAATATGAGTTGGAAAACCTCAAAGGAAATAAAAACCACTAATACTTGAAAATGGAGGTCAAAATATCATAATTTTATGAAGCACCAACTCCACATGGAGAACCAACTCCAACTAGCTAAACACCAACTTGCCAGGAGGCTCCAACCCCCTAGATGACTCAGCACTAAATCAATCACTTGATTTATTTCATCACATTAATCACACATTATTTCTCATACAATATATTAATATCACCTTATTTATTTCTTCTCTCTCTTATATTCCTCTCAAAATGCCTTCTAGACATTTTTGCTCATCTAGGTCTCTTCAAGACAAATTAGGTCATATGGCCTCTAACTTCATCTATAGTACTCAAGTCTTAATTATAGTTTATATTTACCATTATTATTTTCTAAAATACCTAATTTATCTCTTAAAATTTTTATATCATTTTATTTCACTCACTTATACTCTAACCAGTCAATTAGGCCTATTAAGCCTTGTTCTTATACTAGGCTCTTGCTCATACACATCTTAGTCAACCATAGATATTTTCCCACCTTATATTTTCAAAAAAATATTCCTTAATACATGAAAAAAAATGAATAAATCATTACATTATGTCATCCATATCTCAAATGGACCAAATACTTCTTTAGGCCTTAAGGAGACCTAATTCAATTAGGCCTTCAGTAGTACATGTTACCCTTTGATCTTCTTGGAGCACTTTAAAAATCCATAAATGAAAGTAAAAATTAATATTACATTAAAATATACCCATAATAATATAATAGTAGTTCCATAACACCTTTTATCTCAAATCACCACTTGAAGCATGTCATTAGTACTATTTACATTAGGCCTTCACACACATAGAAAGGTCTATCTTAAATAATTAAGATAACATAATGTTTGGCCAAAAAAATATGATAATAAAAAATATTAAAAAAAACCTAAAAAACATCAAAAACTTCATCAAGATCATTATAATTCATTACATAGGGAAAAAAAACTCAAAACACTCCTACAATTTGCTCACTTAGAACTGCCAATTTTCCTCAAAGACTAGTCATGGTGATAATGACATTCAACACTTGTATGACCACTTTAAAATAATTATTATGCATTTATATGATATTAATATATTATTATATCATTTTTGGATATAAATATGATATGTTCAAATGGATATATGGTGTTGCAGACCAATCTCATAACCTTGTACTTTGTTATCTCATCTGAACCAAACAGGTCAACTTTTGAGGAACTTTGTCACTAAAATTACTAACCTCCAAAAATTTTACCAAACATTATAATTTATTAAAATTAATTAATAATATCTTCATGAAAATATTTTTATCCATATTTCATCATAACACATCCCTAATCATCTTCTCATTATTGTCTAGGTTTCTCACAATTTGCACAATTAGGCTATCTTGGATGACCAATTTATCAAACCTTAGGAATATAACATTCCATAAACAAAAATTAACATAAAATAAAAGTATCAAACTTATCCATCTAATTATTTTCGTACTTTGACTTGGTCAACTCTAACTGGTATAATAAATCTCCAAGAAATATGCACTTTCTTATAGGGTCTACTCACACATCTGACAACTCAATCACACCTAGAGGTGACTAGGAGAGTTGAATATGATATAAAATATTTTTTATATTAATTTTATACCATTATATTCTATTTTGATCAATATATTCAACATCAAGTTCTTATTAGGGTTCTAGGAGGGTTTACACCTGTTTCCACTCTTAATGATCATTCATAAAGCGTAGCCCATTAATCCAAGAACTAATTATTTTTATTTTTATCTATGACCCTTCCTTATCTACCATGAATATATAAATTTCCCATGTAAAATTTTAATGATCTAATGAGCACAATAAAAACCTTGTTGGGTAGAGAACCCTTCATTCTATGCACTTGAGAGACCTTAAAACGCATTTTCATGCCTTATATTTCAAATTTTGACATCAAAATTCATGTAAATGATTAAAAAAATTAATTAAAATTTTAAATTATCCCCTAGTCACACTTTCCTTGAAAATTGATCATTATGCCCCATTAGGTGACACTCTCTCTCTTTGCTTACCTATACCTTCAACTATAAACCACATTAGCATAAAACCTGACCTTCATGCCTCTTTCCATGTAATTTCCACCACTCTAACATAATAAATAATCATCATACATGATTAAAAAAATTTATACATCCTTCATATTCCTTTACAACAGATCATGATACCTCATTAGGCCAGGCAAGGTCTAGAAGTGGACTAGGTCCAGACTAGGTCTGAAGGTCCTACCCCTATAAGCTTACCCTTAGAATATCATGATTTATCCAATGCCTCACATACATATCCAATAAACCTCATAAAAAATATTATGCCTATGTGCATCCATCTCACCAAGTTATCATACTCATACCTTCTCACAAGGTCTCTTCATGCTATGACTAGTGCCATGACTAGACTTCTTAAGTACTTGAAACATGAGAACTGACCTTAAAACACTTATAAAAGGTATCTAAACTTTATATACATGATCATACAATGACAAACAACCTTTCATAAACTTATTATTACTTACTTTCCCAAACTTTACTATGCACACCTTCTCAAGAACCTTTGACATCAATGACAACATCAATGCCAAGCCTCAACAATAGGAACAATTCTCAACAAACCCCTCCTTGGATTGTCCATACAGATACACATTGTAATTGTAAAAACTTGAATATTTCACCTTTATTATTTTAGTTTATAAATTAGTATTAATAACCTTGGAAATGTCTATAATTCAACTAGGAAACTATTTATATGATCTGGATATTAAAAATGGCAATTTTTAGGTGCTTGTTCACCCTTGTCACTTTGTAATCATTATGGGAGTTATTTTGAGATATTATCTAAGAATAAAATGAGTTTAAACTTATTTATTCTAAAAAAATCATCTATCATCCATGTGTTTCATTATTTATAATTATTATAAGGATAATGCTTGTTGAGTAAGATAATTTACAATGAATTTCACTCTTCATTTATCATGTTTAAGGGCCCAATGGGAATGTTACATTGTCTAAATTTTTTGGATAAATAAACTTATTAAAATTTCCATAATTTAATTTAATTAAATCCTAAATTCATTCATGATTTTAGAACATCTTATGGAATTGGAAATGGGCTTACAAAACTCTTACAATGGTATTTTGAAGTTATAACCTTTATTGGCATTTTACATTATAAATTGGTTGTACTCTTAAAATTAATGTGTGATCTCTTAGAGTATAAAAATTATATATAAAAAATTAATTTGTCTTTCATAATTTTTTTTAACATAGGGTAATTTTGATGAAATTCTTTAGATCCTCTAGTTATTATATACAAATTTTGGAAGATAAGATCATAAAAATGGCTCAATTCCATTTTTAAATCTAGTATACTTCTATCAATCAATGTGAAAAATACACAAATATGAAAATGTTGTATTTTTTTAATAATTGAGTTCTATCTCTCTTGAGTCTATAAAAATTTTCTCTTGAATTTTTGCATTCTTAAGTGTCCTAAATGAATTTTTGAAAAACATAACTCTATAGGGATATATTACCAAGAGACCTTAAATTATAAGGTAATGGAACTTTTTTTAGGTTACTTGTTATTTAATGGGGTGATCCCCCATGTGACCAAAGATAGGGTAAAGAAGGCTTTAAGGGGCCTATGATCCTTCCCATGTTTAGTGGTTGGGATTTATATTGGTAGTCTATGTTTTTATAGTTGACTATAATAAGTGCATATGGTTTAATTTTCTTAGCCATAATGGGGTGATATTTAGTAGTTTTATAAACCATTGTCTCCATTTTTTATTGATGTGACAATATATTAGGCCATGGAAATATTTTTAACTATATTTTTATTGCATAGTTCATTTATAGTAATTTATTATCCTTTAGCCTCAGGGAAAGTCCTTTAAGCCTTAAGACCTAGAGTTCATCTTGGCCTTTTAGGTCACATGGTAGCCTAATAATGGGGTGACTCTTAATGTAAACCCTCCTAATTTTTTACCCTCTTTTGCCTAGTATTATATTTTGAATCACAAATCTACAATAAAATGTAAATTTGTCTAAACCTAGTTTATTATCCCTTGTTTGGCCCATTATGAGCACACAACATCTCAGTGGTGGGATGAATCTCAAGGTACCACCACCAAAATTAACCCCCTCATAATTATTTTATCCTCTTTTGAATGGAATAAAAATATAATAATTAACTCAAAAATAAATTCTTAATTTTTAGAAAACCTTGGATGACTGTTAGTTATCTTTAGGAGCTTGGATCTCTCATAATGTTTTTGCATCCTGTAATAGTCTATAACCTCCTAGAGTCTCTTTTCAAGCCTCAAATAATAAACATGGGATTAATAAGATAAAAAATTTAACCCAATCCTTACTATTGACATTTGGATTTGTATCATTTATTTACACCACCATAAAGCATTGCAACATGGGAAGTTATGTTGTAGCAAAATAATCTCTAGGGTTGAAAGGATGGATCATATTACTCTAGCACTAATATAATGAAAATTTGGGGAAAAAAGGGAGAGGATAAAATAAAAATATTAAAGTAATAATATAAGGGTGGTGCACTAGAATATATTTTTCTCCACCCAACCAAAGGATCACATTCATAAAACAAGTACTACATATCCAAATGAATCATTCCAAAATTTGCTTACAAAAATTAAAACATGCACAAAAAAAATTAAAACATGCATAAATATGAACTAAGGGTTGAAATAAGCCAAAAAAATTATATAACAAATTGAATTCAACAACACATTTTCAATAAGCATAATTTTGGTAATGACAAAGCATTTAATATAGGAAAATTTTGAGGCAATAAATATCAAAATGGAGACTTTCATAAAGAGTTTGGAAAAAAATACATGGATTAAGGATCTAAATAAAAGAGAGACACTCTATTTTATACAATTGAGAAGAAATAGAGGAGGATAAATTGGATTGAAATTGTGCACCTAAATGTTAGAAAAATGCAACCAACATAAATGTAAATATTACACACATTTATATATTTGACTCATTTAAAATATTCTTGTGATTTCAAAATTTGGTTAGTGAAAACTAAGGTAAAAATTTTCAATTAAACTTCCACCATTCAATTTGCATGGGGAGCCTAAAAAGACTTAAAACATGTCCACATTTTTAGAATCCACTCCCATGGACTCATTTAAATATTTATAAGTTTAAAATCTTACACAAAAAGGTGGGCCTCTCCATTTAAATAAAGTTAAAAATATTTTTCCTCCTTATATATGGTCCTCCATGTTCTTTATATATAGATGAAAGCTTTAAAAAATTTAAATCAAAAGGTGATATTTTATTAGAAATAAAAGATGGCATACCCTATTTTATGTGTTATAACTTGATATTAATCAAAAGTGTGGTCTTGTATAAAAAATATAAATGTAATTAATCCCTAAAAAACTTTTAAAAGGTGGGAACACTATGGATTTCCATGGTAGAGGACTTGGACATAGTGGAAAATAGTACACAGATCATAGAGAGCATAATTTTGTAACATTTATCTTTTTGGTTTTTGAGCTCTGACCATGCATTATTGGTTGTTAGGGGTGTTGAGGACCAAAATGGGAAAGTTCATGAATTTTCACAGAAGCTATAGGGAGGTCCTAGGGGGATTATCTACTTGCCAAAACACTTTTAAAATGTTTACTATCTCCCCAACACCACTTTTGGAGTTGAGGGCATTGAGGTGAAAATTAATGGTCGCTAGGGGATATTTTTCTCTATTTGAATTTTTCCTTTATACTAGATCACAAAATGTCTTTAAGAATTCCAATGAAATAAATTGGATTTATAATTCACCCAATATTACATTCCCATTATTGAATTTATTTTCTATGTGTTACATGTAACCCCACTAATGGGTGGTTGGCCAAGGTCATGAAAGATATATTAAAAGTACCAAAATATAGTCATCCCTTTACAAACATAAATTCCTCATTTCCTAAGGTATTTTATATTCTTTGTTGAATGTGAAATATTTTATATGAATCCATGAGAATATTTAGGACTTATGTGATCTAACACAATTCGAATGTAGGGATAGGCCAATTCTAATGGTGGATATTGGATGTTCCACCATCAATGGATATCCTTAGATATTTTTATGTCCCCTTTGAGGTCATATGATAATTTTTTGGCCTTATTTGATACCTATTATCAAAAAAACAATTTACCCTTGAGGAGGGTGCTCAAGCATCCTCACTTAAGTGATAGCATGGGGACTCTTCAAAGTTATGGGTCATCTTATAGCTAAAGATAACCTCTAGATAGGGATAGCTCCATTGATGTATCACTTAAAAATAATCACTAGACTAATAATTTTAATTTAAAATATATAAATAAAAATATGAAATAAAGGGAGGTGATACACCAAATTTTATGACCACTACCACTGATTTGTATGTGTACTAAGACATATAGGACTGCAATAACATACACTTCTCATAAAATAACCTAGCACATCAATTATTTTGAAAGATATGAGGAAATGTGAGAGTATAAGTGAATATTTTTTCCACTTATAATCCACATGAAACATTTTATGACACTCTTCATAACCTTTAATAGAGAATCAAACTACAAGAAGGCAAGAAGCATAAGACAACAAATCAAGGTGAGCTAAGTCTACACTTGCATAGATCAACCATTAAAAGATTAAAAATATATATAAACATATAAGGAGGTAAAAATTATCATATTAATAATCAATAGGCATACAAAATATTAGGTATATGATATACTCTTGGTGGAAGGATCTATTACAATGCTAAAATTAGGAATACATATAAGATAAAGGAGTGAGAGAAAGAACAAAGGTGTCAAGATCCAATTATGGTTTTAAATCACTCATGTACAAGTTGAAAAAAATAAAAAATTCCAAATTATAGTTTCAAATTCTCTCTTTAACATGTGTTCTCTTCATTTGATGATGACTCAGTCAAGGTGGTGTAGGAGATGTTTCATTGCCTTGGTGACTCACCTTCTTCTTGAAACTACACTCCCTATTTGATTTATGGGTTACACCTTGAATAATTGGGTCCAAAAAAATTATATATATTATTTACACCTTATTATATTATTTTAAACTCCTCAAGATGATGCAACAGGTCTAACATCTCATATGCCCACTTTGTCATCTTGTCAAGCTTACCAAATGCATAGGTAAAAATTTGCAAATGAGTGAATTCACATTATTTGGGAAGAGAATAGAAATAATTATTATTTTAAAATAATTTTAATGTTTTCATATACCTCCATGAAAAATTTTATCCCTCTATTCCACTTGAAACTCCCAAAATGCACAATTTTGTCTTTTCAGACATTAAGAAGCCCTGAATTGGCTTATGGGGTCAAAATGAGTTTTATAGATCACTTATATATATTATTGGTTTTTTTTTTTTTAATTTATAATTTTTAATACTTCTGGGAGTTTAAAAAATTCAAAAATCATTCATAAAACTCCCAAATAAAAATTCTTTCTAAGCTGCCTATTAGTTGCCCTATACGGTTGCCTAGAGAGGGTTTTTAGTGTTCTAAGCTTATTTTGCATTAGATTTAAATGTATAAGCTTGGATTTAGAGTTTAAAAATATTTATACACCATATAATAATATTTTTTCCTTCAAAATATCTATAACACCCAACTCACACTTTATCCATGAGCAAACCCTTAAGAAACCTAGATTTTCTTCATAGTACAGACCTATTTTTTGGCCATTTCTCTCTCCTAATGAACTGTACAGACCTAAAAATGATTGTATTTTTTATATATATTTATACCAACCTTAATTTCAAATTTAATTATTTTTTATCTCTAAAACTCAAGTTATGACCCTTTTAGTGATGCCTCACCTTGCATTTTCTTATTTTTGTATGACTATAGTCTGTGTTTTGGAATTTTATTAAGTTATATGATGTATAAATAGATAATTAATTTTTAATTATAATATATATGAACCCATTTAACCAATAATATCATTTTTTTGTCATGATTAATCAATAAAATCTCCCAAAACCACATTTTTATACCTACAACAACCTAAAAATTGAGAACAATGGTACATAAGAAAATATAAATGAGCATATATTGAGTTTTATGAGGTCTAAAAACCTAATTAATTTTTAATTTTGACCTATATTATCCCATATAATCATTAAAACCATTTTATGCATTTAATCAATCACATAAAACTCTAAAAAATACATTTTTTAACTACAACACTTGTATTCTTAAAACCTTGCAACTTGTACCTGCATATTTTACCATTATTTGCATTGAAAATTTGATTAAATTAGGTGTAATATGGATATTTATTCCCATTAATATATCACACAACTTTCCATTTTCATCAATGGATTCATAAATACACTTAAATAATAAAAACTATGAAGTTAGGGTTTTGGAGGGGTTTAAGGAGCTTCAAACACTCTTAGTGATTGTTCATAAAGGAGAGGTCCTCAATCTCTAGACTAATGCCACAATTTGTAATTCCATTAGGGTACCCTAATTTTAATAATGTATATGATTAAAATTATCTCTCTCCACCACATATTGAACATTTGAAATTGACCTCACAAGCTTGCCAAGAGCTTGATGAAGAAGCTAAGAGGTTTTTTGTATTTCCTAGACCTGTAATTTATTATTAAGCATGGTTTTCTATTTTTAAATATCTAGGAAGTTATGGTATACCATTTGGGTCCTCCATCACTTGTGAATTTTGGACTACACTTCAATGTAACATCTTATTTTCTCATAATATGACAAATTTAACCTACCACTTTCGTGTTAAAAACTGACTTACAAGATTCGACATGTGTGTGAAATGTCTAATTTACCTATTTGACTTTTAAATTGACTTGAAAAATTTTAATAATGTGTTTTAGACACAAAAATTACTTTGTCAATAGGTATTTTTATAAGGAATGACTTAGACAAGTATAAAATAATGGAACATAAACCATAAATTTTGTAAAAATACCTTAAACTCTGATAAAAATGCCATTTGAAGGGAGTGTGACTCAAAAGGACCACTTACGATGACTCAACATAGGTTTGAACATGCTAGGGTTCAATGGTGGAAATTTTTTCCACCAATACCTTTTTATAAAAGTGACTCAACTTTGAAATTGAATCCCAGTTTTGACTTAAGTTTTAAATATGTGTCCTCTGATTAGTCAGAACCAATTGGGGTCTTGGTTGAACCCTATCAACCATAAGAGTGGATCATTTGACCTAGGATGATTCTAAAATTATTCTCATATTAATTATGAGTATATATTAAGATCATGATGGTTATTGTCCCTTTAATCTTGTATATGATATGTACTCCATATAAATCATAAGGGTTTGATTCATGCAGGCAAGGTTTCCATGGGCATTGTGATAACCATAAAACCATATATACAATGATAATTATACCTAATGTTTCATGTTATAAAATATGGAAATTTACTATTTTATTCATTTTAATTTTTCAAAATAAATTACTTATTTTTTCTTGTTCATTTCATGATTTTTGGGGTTGATACTTGATATCAAAGCATGGTTTGAACATTAGAACCTCTAAGATTAGTGTTTACTATAATTTATTCTATAGAAAATTGATTCTTGTTTCATATTATATAGTATGTCTCATTGAGGAGGAATACATAATAATATTTAATCAAACCCATATAGAGATGGGACAATGGACTCTTCAATGTATGTAATAGATTCTTTGTAACCACTCAGTGTTATTGTTAAAACCATAGAGATATTTATGAAACTTATATAGTTTCCACCAAGATTAAAAATACCATAGAGTGGTTTGTGAGAGGTTCCTCCATGAACGGATAGTCTATGATACACTCATCTAATGGGATAGAGATAAGAGAGTCTCACTTGAGACCTTTGAAGACCTTATCCTTCAACCCTTGTTGAGATTATCATTAACATTAGTATAGAGTCTTGACACTTGCCTAGATTGTCATTTAAACTCTACACCTAAGATACCCATGTTAGGACTCATTAGGCATTCACCTACCTAGGATACTAACTAAGTTTTGGTAAAATCATGGATCAAAGGTTTTATATATATTGGGAGGTCAATTTGGCCATGAGGGCTAAAGGGTTTTTAGTTCACAAGTGAGTTATTGTGTGTTATATATGTGAGAATTCCCCAATAAATTAGGCTTGGGCATCATACACTTTAGGAATTTAAAAAGAGTCAAGATATAGTTTTATATTGGTTATGAAGACCAATTTGGTTGGTCATAGCTATAAATTATAGTGTTAGGTTGATCTTGGGTCAAGATAGACTTTTTTTGACTTAGTGACCACCTATTTTTTATGTGAACTTAACCTCACTACCCAATTGGATATGTGAGAGAGATGTTTGATGTGATATCACCACAAGGAATAAATATGTGTATGGTTATTTGAGGTATTTTAGATTAACCATCCCACTCCTCTTACCTTTGAAATTCTTACCATCCAAGTTAGTTCTAGGTAAAGTTTAGGTTGAGTTCCTCCTTGCGAAAGAATGTTTGTCTTCATTAGACCCTAAATGGGTATAGAGACCTTAAGGATATGTTTGGTCTATGAAATGGATTAATATTATTATTATTTTTTTTGTATTTCTATTTTTCAACCTAATTAAGTATTTAGGAGTGTTGCATGTTATCTTAATCACCTTGTGTGATTGGACTATTGATACTATAAAGAAGTCCTTGTTATAAAACCTCATGTGTATCATGTTGTGTTCACCTTTGCTCATGGTGAGTGATCCTTGTCTCTTTTCATTAGTGAATTATGTTTATTTTATGACAATGAGATGGAGGGAACTCTGTAGACTTTTAGTTTCATATTGGTTAGGGATAATTGAATTGCATTTGACACCCACGTGAGTGTGCTTATTGATGTCATTAAGTCTTGACTATTTTAGATATGTAAAAATTTCCTCTTGATGCATGTATAATTTTTACCCAATGCATATGAATTAAGTTTTATTGTTGATATATAATTGATTATGGTCATAAAACCTCTAAGGTTATGACCCTTTTCTTAACATGCTTGTTACTCCTATAGCATGTGTTACCTTTTAATCAATGTTTTGTTCTTCTCATGGCATAAGACATCAATATGGGAACCACTTATAAATTTTCAACTAGTCTTACCTTATTATAAACCTTGTAGTTATACATGAGTATTGTAATATGAAGGCCATCTTTGTTATGTCTTGTTAGGGACTACACATGTTGTAAATCCTTGATTCATGGAATTCCCATGAGTTAACACCATTATGGATTTTTGTTTATTTTGGATTTATTTAGGAGTGTTTAATTGACTTTTGACTTCTTGTGGGATCGATTCCCCCTATCTTATCTAAGTTTCCATTTATTTCCATATAAGTTTCTTAGAATGGATTGATATTTGATTACATGTTTGACCTAATCCTTTTGGAAGGATTAAATTACATAGAACTGTATGGATATAATACATTAGCCTTTTAATTTTGGGATGAAATCAGAGGACTTTTTGAGAAAGGAATTCTTAGTATAAATGTGTTTCCTTATGGAAAACTTGTTTCTTTTCACAAATTTGCTCATTCAATCCATTTGACAAATAATTATGAGTGAACAATGTGTATGCATTTAGGTAAATTATTAACTCAAAAGATTTTATGAACCTCATAAATATGTATCATATAACCTTATTGATTACAATAGATCAACCACCCTTTGTGATTATTTGACTATTTCATTGTATGAAAAACACAAGGGCCACTTTTGTGAGGCGCCCTAAGTTATTTACATGCACAAGTTATTGCTTACCTAAGTAAGTGTGAATCTATCTAATAGATGTTTAGGGATGGGGGCATGCCATTTTCATTGGAGGGGATCCCTATGGATGCCTCAAGAACTCATTCCAAATTTGAGTGGATAAAACCATCCTTGTTTTATAATAATGTAGTATTGTGGTGTTGGTTATGTATATCAAGTAAGGATTAATTACTTGTGGATTGATATTCCATCATTCCCTTCATCATAAGTGGATAAATTCTCATCAAATAAATTAAATAAGTTAGCCCTACATAGTATTTTACTTATTATTAATGTTTTAGTGACATGATTAGTTTCCTTAAATGAATTTATATTTTAAATGATTATACATAAATCAATTCACATTGTTTGGTTCCATCTACTCATTTATATTGATCCTTTACCTATTGTATCCTTAAAAAGATGTTTCCTTCATTCCCATGATTAGACAAAAAAATATGAAACTAGAATAATGGAGAACAATATTCTAGTGGTGGAAATGGGTTAGACTTGTGGTTGAAGTAAATTCAATAGTGAATGTGAAATATTAATCTTCACAAAAGTTTGGATAATTTTTAGGAGTTTATTTTTATCCAATTAGTTGACAATGAACCTTGTTTCACTTCTATCAAATATCAATGTTATCTTGATAAGTGGAAATAGAAAGGATGCTTCCTTATAGTGAGAGGAATACCCCTTGCTCTTTTATCCTTTTACAAGTATCTTATGAAGCTTAATGTTCTCAAAGGCTCTTCAAGATATTTTACTTGACACACCCCAAAAGGGTGTTATTTTTATACATAATACTAAGGAAATCTTATCTATAAGGTTCATCCACAACATGACATTATGGACCTTATGGATCAATTTCTTTAGTACTATAGGGCCAAGGTAAATCCCTACACCTAGTATAGATGTTGTTTTCTTGTGGGTATTTAGAGTAGTTATGGACTACAACATATATGGAATTTATATTAGGCCTATCTATTATGTCTTACCTATATGATGCAATCATGATAATTATGGATAGTTTTACATATGTTCCTCACCTTCTTAAATGAATACCACTTTCAATGCCATGTTAATGATGGGGGTCTTCCTAATTGACATTTTTGTGTCTGCATGGGATTTTACCATATGATGCTCTCAATTATATATATAATTAAATAATAAATTTTGGAGTGTGTTTCAAGAAGTAGTAGACACTCAACCCAGTTAAGGTATTTCCTTTCACCTAGATATGGATAGTCCTACTAAGTAGGTGAACAAAATACTAGATTACATGATTTTATTATACATCTATAAGATATTTTGTCAACCTTTATTTTTTTTAGGACCTTGTGATTATTTTGGGAAGTGGGGAAAGTTTCCATATGATCCTCTCAGTTAGATATATAATTAAATAATTAGTTTTAGATGACCTTTCAAGAAGTATCAAGAACTCAACTTAATAATGGTATTTCTTTTCACCTAGAGATAGATAGTTTGATTGAGAAGGTAAAACGGATATTGGATTACATGTTATTCATGTATGTATACAATACATTTCACTAACCCTTTTTATTTTTAGGACCTTTTGAGTCTTATTTATTTTTACACTGGTTGGGAGACTCTAATTATTGTTTTGAGAAATGGGGAACTTTCCATCTACATTGTTGCATTGCTTGTAAATTTTTACTATTTTAAACCTCACCTCTAAGTTTATACTTTATCTAAGTATTATAAAATGAATTATTTTTATTTTTTAATAATGATATATCTTACCAAGAGATACCTTGTGTGCATATACTACCTATTTATGCCCTTACCATTAATTTGTAATCAACTTACACATTCATTTTCTTGATTAACATATGATAATTAATTTATATCTAAGTCAATGAGTTAAACTAATTTTACATTATTATTTGGAGTGTGACTCACCCATTGGTAGAGTTGAAATTTATTAATCCTTGGAGATTATTTTATGCATTACTTATAACACATTTGAGACCTATAGATATTAGTAACCATGAGTAAATGAGACCATTGGATTGAGTCATGGGATTTTATTTTAAGGTTAAATTACCTTCATTTTACCTATATGTCCATATTTAAAAAAAATTAAAATTGGAAGTCTAAATAATGGGATAGGTATGTAGGGGCTAAATTTTCATGGAGATTTATTTTTCCTTCATGACTTTTAGACAATTTGATTTTATGTATGTGATGTTATTACAAGAGTTAGTGTTGTAATTAAATATAATAAGATGTGGGGTGAATCAATTACCTTAAAAAAGTCAATCAATTTCACTTATCATTCATGAAGCATTCATTCAAACACATACATCAACCAATGCATAAATGAGCATCCACATAAGCATATGACATATGAACACAAGAGATATGTGGAAAACCCTAAATGGGGATAAAATTAAATAAAACATAGATTTTAATATATTACTATAATAAATTAATTAATATTTAGTGAGGCACCAACCCCACAAGGAGCACCAACCCCTCACTAGTCAAGCACCAACTCAACTAGTCCTTCTATAAACACTAACTTGCAAGGAGGCACCAAACCCCTAGGTAAATTAGCAAAAAATAATCCAAATTTAAAATATTATCACCATTAGACACATATTTATCACTCAAATTATTTTGATCACTTTTTTTTCCTCTTCACACTCTTTTATCTCTCTCAAACAACCTATTAGTCCTCTTTGCTCAACTAGCCCTCTTCTTAGCAGATTTAGGTCATATGACCTTTCTCATTATATATATAATAATTGTTATAAATTAATTTAATATTAAACATACATATTTTATGGACTTAAATCCATCTACTTGGTTTCCAAAATTATATTTCATTCATTCATGACCTCAATATTCTAACTAGTCAAAGTAGGCCTATTAGACCTTCTTCTTATACTTGACTCTTGATCTCACATGACTTGGTTAAAAAAAAACATATACATACTTATATCACCATTTTAATATATAAAAAAACATGTTTAATAATTTAAACAACAATTACATATGTTAGTCACTACTCAAAAGTACCAATAACACGATTAGGCCTAATAAAGACCTAATGCAGTTAGGGCTTCTCAAAGCACACATTTCACCTTGAACACATTAGAACATATTGAGAATATATAAATGAATTAAATAATTAAATTATACCCATTATAATCTCACATTATTTCCCCTACACCATCTATCTCATTTCACTCCTTAAACCACACCATTAGGCTTACTCACAATTAGGCCTTCTCATTGCCAAAAAGTCTGTCAACCAAAATTGAAGCACATAACCAATTTGATAAAAAAATATACCATAAAATCGTATTCATATAGCATAAATTAACTCAATTTTATCACCATGTTCATTATATTTCACTTAATAAGTAAAAATACCTTAAACTGACCACTTCCATATGCTCACTCAAAATTGCAATCAGGCTTCAAAACCCAGTCAAGAACTTTTGACTTTTCACACCTTCATAAGAATTTATAATGAATAAAAATACATTAAAATGAACATATTAGACCTATATAAAACTTAATGTTCATTATATTCTTAAATTATAGGTATAATGACTTAATAACATCAATATTACTCACACATAGAAAACTACTTGTAGATCCAAAACACAGTCATGGAGACATTGACTTAGAACACCTATAGAATCACTTTATTGAAATAAAAATGGGTTTATATTATCATAAATAGTAATTATAACATATTTAAATAAATATATCATAAATGAAAATATAAATATTTTTTTTACAAACTAATGTTAGATGCTTGACAGGTCAACTTTCGCTCATGATCAAAGGGGTGTCTATCACCTGAACCAATATCTCTATCAATATTGGTAGGGGATTAGGTGAGTTTGAGATTAGAATTTTAAGGATAATAATTTAAAACATCACATATTATCTATGTAACTCAAGGAAACCAAGAGACCCACTATCACTATATAATCTAGATAGATGGTAGTAGTGTTACCCCTACATATAGAACTAACTGCCTACATATATATCTATCACCACAGATATGCCCTATATATAATAGTAAGCATTATATATATATATATATATATATATATATATATATATATATATATATATGTTTCATAAATATTTACACCATCCCCAAATCTCAAGATATTTTTTGAGATCCTAATCCATATCCATAGATATAGAGGGGGAGGGGCAGTCTTCATTGTACACAGACCTCACTGTGTTAGACAAGTTAGACTGAGATCAAGTTTATATCATACACAAGTTTATCCAAAACTTATATATATTATGGATATATGTTATAGGTATTTAACAATAACCCAATGAAATTATACCCATCCCTAATCCATTACAACATATCCTTAATCTCATTCCCACTTTTGCCTATTTTTCTCACTATCTTCCTTACTAGGCCTTTTTAGCGATAGTCCAACTTCCATGATCAGTTTAGCAAATTTGAATTTTATAACCTAATAATAAACTTACATGGACATAAAATATAAGTATAACACATCATCCTCAAATAATTTTCATGCTTTTACCTAGTCAACCCTAATTACTACATTAAAAATCTAAGAAATAAGGGGTTTCCTATAGCATCCACTCACTCTTCTATCAGAATAATGCCACCAGGAGGTACTTGGGAGAGTATTCTACATGATACAATCATAAAAATAGGTCATAAAATTCATTTTTATCCTTTTATATCAAATATTCCATATCAGGTCATTGTTAGGGTTTTAGAGATGGTTGAGACCACCTTACAGTCTTAATGATCATTCATAAAGCTTGGGCCCTTAATCCAAAAACTAATGCTTGTAAAATTTAGCTCAAATTTATTCATGTATTATACATATCCTCTTATAAAATACACCTAATATTGGATCATTATTGTCTCCCCTTGTCTCCATGAGGTATTCAGACACTATCATGAATATGACCTGGTTTGATCAAGTCATCATAGAAATGATTTGTAACCCATCTCTTATAATCACACCTACAACAGAGTATTGACTAAACTTTGGATCTGAAACAAAGAATAAAAATCTCCCCTTAAGACCAAGCATCCTTCATGCTTATTATCACTAGTTGAGTGCTTCCATGAAGCCTAATGTAGTCACCTCTTCTCTAAGGTACTAAAATAACATAAACTCAAGAGATTCCTAGATCTCCATGTCCTCACTAGATTTAACTTTCTTCATGATCCTCTTAGGTTTGAATATCCTCTTTGGATTGATATTTTCAATCTATATTTGAAAAAAAAATTAACTTGGTCTACTTGTCTTGACTCCATCCACAACCTAAGTTGATATGGATAATTATTGGCACTCCTTTACATCTGAACTATGCTCCACCATGGTAAATAGTCCACTTGAACTTACATACTAATCATCATTCACCTTATCTACCTTAGGTATTCATTCACTATCATGTCTTCTTTCTTTCACTATAGGGACCTCAATATTCTTATTTTGACTTGAGAATCCATGTTTACAAAACTTTGCAATATGACAAACCCTTTGACAATTGAAACACACTATTCCTCTTGATGAAAACACACTAGTACCCATACCTCTTGACTGATGATTCTCCTCATAGTTCCATTCATATTCATTATTGGAGTGTATTCTACAATGCCTTGATTTATGACCAAATTGGTTACATGAATAATAATAACCATTGAAAATATTTGCATACCTTATGGTACTAGGTTGCCTGATAGGATTAATCTTTATTCTACCAGAACCATCATTCCTTGATTGACCATTTAACTTTAAGGTTTGATTCTTCTTGATCACATTAGTGTTATTCTTTTGGTCTCCATTGAAACCAAGACCTATTTTGTCATTAATAATCTTTTGACTACTTAGGACATTATCTAGATCATTGGTACTATTTTTAAACTTCATAAAGGACATTAGCTTACTTGATGCCTAATCTAACTCAGCTCTCAAGGAATCCACTTTAGTCACATACCTGGCACATTCTTCTTCTTTATACCTTAGGCTTATAGTCACAATCTCAATTTAAGTCTCCACCTATTTGACTATTTCTTCTTTTTCCTTAGAGTTGTTTCTCATTCTCTCTTCAAACAAATTGATTTGTTCCTCATAATATTTGACAAGAGACCTCATCACCTTATTATTTTTCTTCACAAAATTTAGTTATTTTAGAGCATTCATCAACTCAAACTCAAAGTCTACCTCATCTTCTTCTTCATCTGAATCACCAACAGTACCTCCAAACCACATGGACTCCTCTTGATTTGAATAACTTACTTCCTCAGCCATGAAGAAAACTTCATTAAATCAAGATCATCACCTTCATAGTCACTCTCATAGTCACTTTTTTCACTTTCATCATATGAGATGCAATCTTCCTTGGTGTAAAATCTTCCTGTGTTCTTGAAATACTTCTTCTTGTCATCATAATTTCTAAAACTTTTATTTCTCTTATGATACCTATAGGAATTTTTGTCATCATCATGACCATCATCATGCTCTTCATCATCATTTTTCTTATTATTATGAGTTCACTTATTATCAAAGTGTCTAATTTATCCATAATTAAAACATTTTAATGACAACTTACCCTTGTATTTACCTGAACTAGTTTTCAAATTTCTTGCAAACATAGCATCAACTCATCATCATCAATATTGGAATCATCATTATCTTTGACTTTAGTACCTTGTGTATTATTATCCTTTTAATTATTTTCTACCTTGAATGTAGATTCCTTCTTTTTAGTTCTTCCTTCACTTGTATTCATCTCATAGGCTATTAGGGTGCCATAAAGTCCATTCATATCTATCTTGTCTAGATCCTACATCTCTTCAACAACAAATAATTTAGAATCAAACTTAGGATTTAGAGATATCAATACCTTTTTAACAATATTATAATATTTCAATTCTTCACCTAGGCATCTTATGATGTTGACCACTTCATCAACCCTTAATAGGTAGGCTTCAATGATCTCATCTCCAATCATCCTTAGGATTTCAAACTATATTCTATGGGTTTACAATTTATCCAACTTTACCTTGGAGTATCCTTCAAGGATAGTCTTAAATTTGTCCCATATATATTTGGAAAACATAAAATGCATCACCTTCACAAGAATTACCTCTGATATGCCACAAATAATACCATTCATTACTTTTGAATTATTGTCACTAGCCTTCTTACCTATTGTATATGTAAGGGGAATAGAGGGTGTAGTATATCCATCCAAAACTAATTTCAAAACATCATGACCTTGAGACATAAACTATGTTTTCATCTTGGCACTCCAAAAATCATAATTAGATCCATTAAACAATGGAGTCTTGCTTGTAGAGAAACCACTTTATGTTTGACTAGCCATATTCACTTACTTAGGATCTCATTTAGGCTATTAGGCCTACTTAAAAGGACCGGATATAATAAAAAATATTTTAATTACAAATATTTATATTGGGTTTGAATTGGTGACCTTAAAATAATCATTTAATTTCACTTATCATTCATGAATTATTCATTTAAACACATACGTTAACTAATGCATAAATAAGAATCCACGTAAGCATATAATATATGAACATAAGAGGTACATGGGAAACCATAAATGGGGATAAAACACACTAAAACAAATATTTTACTAAATTATTATAAATAATGAATCAATATTTAGTGAGGCACCAACCCCTCACTAGTCAAGCACCAATTCAACTAGTCCTTTAACAAGCACCATCATACAAAGAATCACCAACCCCTTAGGTAACTCAACACCAAATTATCCAAATTGAAAATTTTATCACATATTTATCACTAAATTTATGATGATAACTTTTTTTTTTCTCTTCACACTCTTATATCTCTCTCAAACAACCTATTGGGCCTCTTCACTCAACTAGCCCTCTTCTTGGTAGATTTAGGTCATATAACCTTAATCATAATATATAGAATAAATATTATAAATTATTTAAATATTTAACATACCTATTTTATGGACTTAAATCCCTATAACTATTTTCCAAACTTCTATTTCATTCATTCACCACCTCAATATTTTAACTTGTCAAATTATGCCTATTAGACCTTCTTCTTATACTTGACTCTTGTTCTCACATGCACATGCCTTTGTTAGACACAAAAATATAAATAATTATATGAA
This sequence comes from Torreya grandis, assembly GCA_037957365.1. Lineage (NCBI taxonomy): Eukaryota > Viridiplantae > Streptophyta > Pinopsida > Cupressales > Taxaceae > Torreya > Torreya grandis. Next base: position 5,321,119 of record JARHVA010000290.1, on the reverse strand, counting down.
CATTTGAATATTAAAAAAAAAAAAAATCACAAGTGAAACAACCATTACATAGGTTATCCACTACTCATAAGGACCAATAACACCATTAGGCCTAATAGAGACCTAATGCAATTAGGCCTTCTCAAAACACACGTTTCACCTTGACCACCTTGGAACATATTGAGCCTCCATAAATGGATTAAATAATTAAAAAATAATTAAATTATACCCATTATAAACTCACATTAGGTCCCATACATCATTTATCTCATTTCACTCATTGAACCACACCATTAGGCTTACTCACAATTAGGCCATCTCACTGCTAGAAAGTCTGTCAATAAAAACTAAAGAACACAAAAAAAATTATGAAAAAAAAAAAAACATAAAATAACACATATATAACCTCCATTACCTTAATTTCATTATATTTCATTAAATATTTCAAAATATCTTAAACTAACCACTTCCATATGCTCACTCAGAATTATAAACAGGCTTCAAAACCAAGTAACTTTTGACTTTTCACACCTTCATAGGAATTTATCATGAATAAAAATACAATAAATTAACCTATTATACCTATATAACAACTTAATGTGAATTATATTCTTAAATTATGTGTATAATGACTCAGGAACATTAATCTTACACATAGAAAATTGCATATAACTCCAAAACATAGTCATGGAGATAATGAATTAGAACACTTGTAGAATCAATTTAATGAACTTAAAATGGGTTTATATGATCATTAAACATCCTTATAACACATTTAAATAAATATATTATAATTTTAAATATAAATATTGGTCTTATATACCAATCTCATGTCTTCACTATACATAGACCTCATTGTGTTAGACAAGTCAGTTTGAGATCAACTTTTTGCCATAAATAAGTTTATCCTAAAATTATGTGAATTAGAGATATTTTTTATATTTATTTAAAAATTAAAAATTTAAATAATATCCATCCATAATCCACTAAAACACATCCCTAATATTATTCCCACTTCTGCTTATTTTTCTCACTATCTTCCTCACTAAGCCTTTTTAGCGATAGGCCAACTTCCATGACTAATTTAGCATATTTAAAGTATATGAATTGATAATAAACTTAAATTTAAATAAAATAAAAGTTTCATATCATCCTTTAATAATTTACATGCTTTTACCTGGTCAACCTCTACTGCTACATCAAAAATCTAAGAAATAAGGCGTTTCCTATAGCTTCCATTCACTCTTCTATTAGACCAATCCCACTTGGAGGTACCTATGAGATTCCTTTACATGATAAAATAATAAAAATATGTCAACAAATTAATTCTAATCCTTTTATATCAATATCTTCCATATCAGGTAATTTTTAGGGTTTTAGAGAGGGTTAAGACAACCTTATAGTTTTAACGATCATTCATAAAGCTTGGGCCCTTAATCCAAAAAATAATGTTTAGAAACCTGAGTTAGGATACTTACCCAAATTACATTATCTTTTTAATATCTCATGCAAATTTTTCACATGCCATCAAGCATAAAAAAATCCTTCTCAGGTTTGCAATACCTTGTTATGTACATATAAAAATCTTCAAAACCACATTTCATGCTTTATCCTTCAAAATTTTACCTAAATTTTGGTAAAAATAATTGAAAAAACCTTTAAAACCTATAAAAATTATCTCATGAGCTATATCACCTTGGAAACTGACTTGACGCCTCATTAGGCCATACTAGGTCTCTTTGCACATTAGGCCTTGAATTGCCAATCACACTTAGACATTGAACATACCTTGAAACCATTCACACTAATATAAAAACTTCATGATCATGTCATAAAAACTCACACAATTCTCACACATTACCAATATTATTTTCAAAAGCCTCAGACTACTCACCTCGTCATGCTACCAAGCATATGTCTTCTCACTAGGTCTCTATATGCAAATGAATAAGCCATGAACTAGCCTTGACATATTATATAAAGGATTATATACATTAAACACATGTTTACATAGTTTAAAACATATTCTCACATTATATACCATTGATTTTTATCCTTCATAAGTCTTGACAACATTTCATGGTATCTTATTAGGTTAGGCAGGGTCTAGGACTAGTCTAGTTGTATGATTAGGCTTAAAACCTTAGCACAGTAGGTTTACCTTGAAATTTTTTTGAGTGTTCTCAAACTTAATATTAATTCTTGGGAATTATTTAACATCCAATCATACTTATGTTTATCCATATTACTAGACCACTATTTTCATACACATGCTCATGATATGACAATGCTCCTTAAGACTAGGGCTCAAAAGTATGCTTACTTTGTATCTTGATCTTGACCTTGACATGTCATTGTTGAATATTTTTTACCATAATTAAAAATAATTCAAACCCATATAGTAAAAAACTTTATATATGGGTCATATAATATCTTATAAGGTGTGTCATGATCATAACAATGTCATTTAATGTGCTAGTTACCTTGGTCATGGTCAAATTTTATTCCTTGTAAGATTTAATGTCATATATGGTCATATTTGGGCCATTTAATGAGTTTTGGATGGATTACCATGTAAAAAAAGTTTTCCAAATTTATTCTCAACTCTCCTTGTCATTTTCTTATCATACATGTTAGTCTCTAACTAAAAAATTATAGGATTAACATCAAAACAAGAATATCAGTGGTAGTTTGGAAAGTTTTAGTTATTTGTACATATTTTATAGAGGTTATGTAATGTGAAAAGGTCCTTATGATGAACCTTTAGCTAACACAATATCACTTTAACACCTTATCGCCTTTGAAACACTTGAAAATGTCTCAAAACCATTTCACTTCTCCATCGCTCCACTAGGTAGGTATAAATGACTAACCAGTTTTGGTTTAGTATGGACAATAGAGGATGATTCAATTAAAATATACTTGGTGGTATATATTAATATTTTTTTAATTCCATATAATGGTATGATTTACACTATTTATGAGTTATGACCTATGAACCATTGTTTAGAAGTTGACTGCCTCTTTTTGCATGCTTATCCCCACACCCTTTAGGTTTCTCTTTGTTTAAGTTGGCCCATACAAACCAAGTTTTTTATGTGGTTTTATTGAGTTTTTAAATTATTATATAATGGTTTAAAAATATGGTTAAATTTTTGGATGTGAATTTATTATCCAAACATCTTAAGTTGCTAATGAGAAACACCATTGAGTCTATGATAGTTGTACGAGCTTGTATCCTAGTTAGAACTTCATATAAATGGAAATGCATGATGATATCTTGTGTTTTAACCTCTAAATTCATGATTTTTTTTTTTTTTGAATATGTATCCTAAAATCCATATAGTTATGAAAACATAGTCATAATCCTACACAGTCAGCGCTCTACATATATTCACATATAGTCAGGTGAATGAGAGTTTTGAAGCTTGAATATCCATGATGAGTATGGAATGAATAATTTTTTGAGGTGTTGAAAATAATATTAAATCATGAGAAACTAATATGAAATACTCAAATGATATATAATTGACTGTGTCAACTAGTTATTCCATATATATAGTTCTTAACTTTGATGTTCACCTATATGTGTCCCACAGGAGACTAATCATGTTGGAATGAAGAAATTGGAACTTGTTTGAAGTATTTTAATGTGGAATGGATAAATTTTAAAATTTTATGGATGATTAAGATTGATTTTTTAACCATCCACCATGAAAACTACTTATATCCTAGTTTCACAACCCTGTAGCCTGCACATAAACCTATAGCTGGTCCCAAGAGAGGACTAAGCAGAGTTGAAGATAGATGTTTCAAGATTTTTTAAACCTCATTAAGGAATAATAACATGAAGGACATCATGGAATAAATATTATATTCATAATATTATTTTAAGACTTGAAAATCATGTTCATGGTTTGAGGAAGTTATTTTAAGGATAAATTACCTTAATTCCTATGAAACAGGGTCTTGTCCATACTTGGTGCCATCATAAAGTGGCATGACATGAGATATATATAGGTATAAATGATTCCATAATGTAGCACACATATATGGTAAATTACTTGAAAAATATCATGAATTTTTTGAAAATAAATGGTGACATGAGGAGGTTTGAAACTCAATAAAGTTTTCAATTCAGGTTCTCAATGTTTTCTATAGAGTTTTGAACTTTAAATGACCTTGCAGCCCAATAGTGGCATGATGGAGGTATAAATATCAAGAAAATGATCAAAATTGGATATAGAGAACACCATGGTATACATAATAGATAATTAGTTAAATATATAATTTTTTTGTGTGAGAATCATCTACAGGGCCCCCTTTTGGTCCAAGGATGATCATCTATAGTTGATTGTAGGATGGCAGTGTACTAAAGCATAACTGTCTAGATGTTAGCCTAACATATGCATGATTTTAAAAATTATTAGTGACTATTAAGTGACCTTGATGGCTTTAATGATGTATCAATTCATAAGACACAAAGTCTAATATGACATGTTCACCTGTAGACATCCCCTTTTCTAAGTGGACAACATAGTTATATAGTTTGCCATTCTAGCATAGTCAAATAGAGGTGAGTACACTTTGAGGAGTTGGAAAATAATCATGGGTGATAGACATGATTATATAATATCCAAAAATTATAATGAAAATATCAATATATTATCATCACATGGAAAGGAGAGTTTTAATCCAAAATCTATAGCCAATATATAGACCTTGTGCACAGTTAATAGGTGAAAGGATGTCTTAAGTATTTTGAGTGTTAATGGTACTAAAAGTGTGGTCCAGCTCTAAAATTTTGTATATAGGATCCCAATGAATATAATAATACCCTCATATCCTTTTTTTCTTGATGTAATAGGGTAAGTTACCTCTATTCTATCTTAGACAGATGGACTCCCATGGATGCAAAACTATAGGGAAGGGTAAACAAGTGATAAAGAGGTGAGTTTTGAGGTGTTGGATCATTTTAAAAATATTTAAAATGGTGATTTAAATATGAAAAAACATGAATAATGACCTACACGTGTTAGAATTTCAATATGGTGGCCTGAACCTATAAAAGTACAAAATATACCTATTAGGCCTAGACTAGGCCTAAATACCTATGAGGTTTCAATAGCATTTATAACACAAATTGAGCATCCCAATTAATTTTATCACATTAATTATATGGTATGATATTTTTTAGAACCATTTTTATGTAGAAAAAATCACAAATGGGTCAATTCTTGGCTTAAAAACAAATTAAGGTGCATAGAATGTAAAGAAGGGCTCGAGAGGCCATCTTTGGAAGCTCATATCTATATGAGCTCTTAGCATGGAGACCTAAAAATTTGGGAGATGTTGAAGAGGATCCTAAAAATCCTTCTAGTGATATTTTTTCATATATTTAAAATCAGACTTTTATGAACAAATGCTAAGGGTCAAAACCACCTAGAACCCTCCAAAACCCTTTCTCATGACCCAATGGGAAAAAGGTGGATATAAATGAATCTAGATGAGATATTATGATTTGGAAATTTATTGGAAATTATAGATAACTTCAATATTCTTCTTACCATTATATTATATTTTACCCTACCTATATGAACATGGTACAAATAGGTTTTCTTAACAAATTTATGTGTTTTTTAGGTTCAAAAGAGAATTAAGGGATGAGGATCACTTTTGGAGATAAAGTGGGAAATACCATAACCCATAATTTTCATATATTTCTCCATAAAAGTACCTCTATAATCATGTTCACTTCAGGTAATCCAAACTAGCATAGTGAATGAAGAGTGATCACTAAGTGAGAAGGTGATAAGTCTAATTGGGAGAATTTTTAAGGTTTAATTGATGGATTAAAAGACAAGAGGAATGTTTATAGGTGTCATCACCATTTTCATGTATTTTATTGAACAAATAATAATCATCTTGGTGCCAAATGTGAATATAGGTCTGTGGAACTAGTGATGAAGATTGCAGACGACGATAACACTTGTCCAAAAGAAGATCAATGGTTAAGGACACATCCAATGTATGATGGATATTTTTATTAACCCCCCCCCCCCATAATATTGTGTATTCTAGGATAAATTTGAGGAATATCATTGAATTATTAAAAATATATTCAATATAAAAACATAGTTTTATTTTTGTACACAAGATTATAAAGCTTACAGAAGGAAGAAGATGGTTAAAAAACCAACCACCAATGGGTGAAACCAACCCATAAATAAAAACTAAATAAAAATATAATAGATTAAGTTACTTTGGATCATAAATTATTCCAAAAAAAAAACCCTTGATCCAAAGGGGTATAGAAATATTAAAATAATAAACTATGAGTCATCCAAGTAAACTCTACTACAACTACAACTGGTACACTGTGCATCTTAAACTGATAAGTGCCCTAATCATCCATTTAATAAATTATAATAATATCATGCTCTATATAAATACATTGATGCTTACACATAATATATCTAATAATTTATTTCCCTAGTACTATGTATGGCACATCTCAAACTGATGCCCAATAATTGCCAACATCTCCTATAGGCCTTTGCTCAGCACTAATAATTATAACAACTCAATGTTGACTCATACCATAACCACTGATGATTGATTGAAAACAAATATGAAATATATTCTCCCCATATTAGGTGAGGTGAGAATCTATGCAATAAATATACTAAGTATAAATTGTTGTCTCCAAATCTTGCACCCTAGAAGAGGGTTATTCAGGCCTCCTCCAGATTTGGGAAACATTGGGACATTTTTAGGCCTGTGGGTGTGCCTATAAGTGGAAATGAGCCTCTAATTTGAAAGTGATAGCTCCTTGTATTAGCTTTTGAGCAATAAAATCTACTGAACTAGCTTATTTAGATGAAAAGGGTTAAAATTTTGCATAAATGAAAAGCCTAGTATAAAATGGTGATACACCTAAAATTATAATCCACGTGTATACCCTATACTTTTACACAATACAATATAATAAAATCCTATTCTTCAATCTTGAGAATATACCAACATAAATATTTTAATGTAGAAACAAAATGAATGAGATCACATAAGGTAAGTAACTAGAAAAATAACCTGTATAGTCTGAAAAAGGGTTACACATGCAAAATATCATATAGTTAGAATGCACTCTACATGACCTATTGGATCAAATATTTGCTCAAAATCAAGAAGGATATAAAATATAAGGATAAAATATCACTATATGTCTCTTTCATTCCTAAACAAATGTCTAAAACTTAGAAAGAAAATAGACTTATGCTTCTTTTTTCAAAGGCAAGAAAATGGCAAAACATTCTAGTAGGGATTCATCGTACTATCTATGTATTAAATAAAAATAGCCCAAGGGTATTATTTATATCAAATATAGAGAGAGGAGGGAGGTCCTTTGTGCCAAAGAGAGGAATCAAATCTATTGGAAGTCATTGTCCTCACTTGCAACTAATTTTTGCCAATGATGCTTATTAGGGAACTCTGATTGATCTATGTCACCTTCTTGAATGCCATGTGCTTGCCCCTCTAAAGATGCTTCCCAATGGTTTCTTAATAGAAATAGGATACTTGGGGAAGGAAAAAAAATGGTCCTTATCAATGGAGCCACTTGTTAGAAATCTCTTTCAGTCCTAACCACTTCTCCTTGGCTTGTCTATTTGTGTAATGTCATGGAAAAGATCACTTTTAGTTTGGATTTGTCCTTCCCTTTTAATTGGTCCTCAAGGAATGAATCAGATCATGGTTATACACCATTGATGAGCCATTTGATCAAGCTCATAAGCTAAGTAGTTCCAAAAATCTGATTTGCTTCTATCTAGACCCTTTCAGGTTTTCTTAATGACTTCACTTATAAAAATTTATAAGCAAAGCACTTGTTTAAACCCAATTTTCACCTATAAAACCATTCAGGTTTTATTGCCTACTTTACTTGTAAAAATTTATAAGCAAAGCACCTTAGGAAACCTAGTTTACACTACCAAGACCCTTTCAAGTTTTCCAAGCTCTTGTACTTATAAAATTTATAAGTCAAGCATGTTGAGAAACCTGATTTGTATTGACATCTTTTGACACATCATGTATTGACCCAATTACTAGTTGTCCACCTTAAACTTGATGTCCTATGACACATCATGTATTGACCCAATGGCTATTTGTCCACCTTAAACTTGACATCCTATGACATGTCAATGTATTGACCCAATGACTAGTTTTCCACCTTAAACTTGGCATCTTACGGCACATCATGGGCAATCCAGTTGGGTTTATTACTCAAGAAATGGATTGACAATTTTCCCAAAGTAATTCCTTTATACAAATTTTTTAAGGAATTCCTTCAAAAATTTTGTTTTTAGGTTTTTTGGCAAAAGGTAACATGTTCCTTCGGGAACTTTTCTCAAAGGATACCTGTAGGAAAGTGTCCTTCAAAAAAGTTATGAAGGACACCTAGGAAGGGAAAAAAGGCCCCTTCAAAAAAATTTGAAGGGCATTTCCAAAGGAAATGGCCCTTTAGAACCTTTTCAAATGGAAACCTTTGGGAGAAAATCCCTTTGAAAAAAAATTTAAGGGTAATCTTGGAAGAATGGGCCAAAAAGTGACCCTTCAGGAAAATTCCTAAAGGGCAATTGGACAAAAAATGTCCCTTTGAAAAAAATTTCAAAGGGGCATTCGAGAAATGACTAAGGCAAAAAGTGCCCTTTGGAAAAGTTTCAACGGGACACTTGGCCAAAAAGTGCCCTTTGAAAAAGTTTTGAAGGGACACTTAGATGAAAAAGTGCCCTTCAAATTTTTTTCAAAGGGTCACGTGGACAAAAAAGTGCCCTTGAAAAAATTTATGATGGGACACTTGGGAGAAAACAAAGAAATTGAAGTGCCTTCATAAAATTTTGAAGGGCACTTCAAAGGGAAATGGCCCTTCAAAACTTTTCTGAAAGGCACTTCAGGGTTAAGACAAAAAAAAGGCTAAAGCTAAAACAAAGCCAAGGGGAAAACAAAGCCAAGGGGAAAAATAATGAAGGGAAAGCAGAATAAGGAAAGACCAAAATAAAAAAATCCCAAACATAGAAAATGAGCAAGGAAGAATGAAAACTAGCTGAAAAAGAAACAAAAATTGGCTATGCAAAAAAAGGGTCAACATTCTAGAAATTTATAGGGGAGACATGCCTACTATGTCCAAGACCAACCACCTACATCCTTCCATTGGGCATGGAGTCATGCAAGGCAAACAAAAGCCAAAAGAACAATCCCATGGCTAAGAGAAAAGATTGGAAAAAACATAGCAAAGCAAACACAAGGAAAGAAAACACCTGAAATGGAAACACTTGTGCTATAAAGCACTTTGGGAAAATAAAGACAACAAAGGAAACACATAACAACAAGTATTTACAAGACATGTCTAGCAAGGTCTAGAATCAAGAATTCAAGTGGATCCCATTCACTAGAATAGGAAACTCTTCTCCATCCATCTTAGATAGCTAAAAGGATTTTATTTGCTTGCACTTACTGATGATGTAAGGACCAATCCACAAAGTATCAAACTTTGTATATCTACCTGGTTTTAATCTATCCTCATCCCATTTTAAGACTAAGTCACCTTCTTTGAACACTCTTTCCCTTGTCCTTTTATCAAATGATTTCTTCATGAGAACTTGATGGTGTTATAAAACTTTGTGTGCATCATATCTTGACTCTTGTAACTACATTAATTCTATCAATTTGACCTCCATGGGAGCGTTTTCAAGTAATTATAGCTATTGTGAAAGTTCCAAGGTAGGGAGCTCTTGTGATATGGATAGCCTAGCTTCTCTCCCATAGATAAGTACAAAGGGAGAATTACCAATTAACTTCTTAAGAGTGATTCTATCTACCCGTACTTCTATCTTTAGCTTTTTATTTCATGCTCTTTGATTGTTTTCCAATGTCCTCTTGATGATATTAATAAGGTTCTTATTGGTAGACTTAGCCAATCCATTACCTTCAGGGTAGTAGTTAGATGAGGTACTCAAATGAACTCCACTCTTTGCTATCAACTCAAAAGTTTTAGCACCTATGAAAGTAATTTCATTATCTAAGATGATGACATAAGGAACTCTAAACCTTGTTACAATGTTGTCATAGAACTCTAAGATAGCATTTTTTTCCTCTTTCAATGCAACAACCTTTACCCACCTTGTGAAGTAGTCCGTAGAAGTCAATATCCATTTGTGTCCAAAATAAAAAAATCCCCCATTGATGGAGGGTTGATCATGCCAATGAAGTTAAAGCCCCATTGCATGAAAGGTCGGTCCATTTGGATAGGATTCAATGGAAGAGATACAAACTTTTGCTTTCCAACAAAGAAAGCACATTGAAGACAAACCTTAGCCCAATGATAATAGTCCTTAAAAATACTAAGCCAATAGTAACAAGCCCTCATTATCTTTATAGATATTTTTATAAGAGAGAAATGACCCCCATCTGCACCATTATGGAAATTTTATAGCAGCATGTCAAATTGATCATTGTTAATGCATTTAGTAATACATTATTCACATCATTTTTAAATAGAATGTCATCCATAAGACAATAAGGAATTTTTTGTATCCTAAAATTCCTCATTTGATATTTTTTCAATCCATTGGGACACTCAAAATTTTGAATAAAACCAATGATGTCTTGTGTCCAACTTTGATTTTGCATTTGATCAGTTGGCTAGGTTTGAACTTGATTGACCAAAGCTTGATCCTTGGGCTCTTGAAAATTTGATGCTAAATGTTCACATAAACCTCTTCCTCTTACCAAGTTGGTTACCTTAATTCCAATGTCATATTTCATCACTTTCATGATCCATCTATCTCTCTTTTCATTGAGATCCTTGTTTAGGAAAAACTCCTTGGTGCTAGGATGGGAAAACATGACATGAATATTATTATTGGAAACCATATGTTTGAATTTTTTCAATCCTATAATGATTTTTAGGGCTTTATTCTCCATAAAATAATATATTACTTCATACTCATCTAATTCTTGGATGAAGAAAGCAATTGTTTGCTCAACATCTTCATCATTATTTTGCATAAGCATAGCTGAGATTGTGTCAAGGTTAGAAAATGTATAGAGTATGAAATCCTTAGAAAAATTTAGATTAAAGAGATTAGGATAATCTATAATTACTTTCTTGATTGTTTCAAAACTTCTCTTACCTTCCTTTGTCCATTAAAATCTTGGTTCTTTTTAGCATGGCTATTATATGATTTACCATAGTTTCAAAGTTTAGGATAAACCTCCTTACAAAGTTTATTTTACCCAAGAGTATTTATATCCCCTTATTGTGTTGAGTTAAGTACAAACCTATAATATCTTCAATACTTTTGAGGTCAATAGATAAGCCTTATTTTGAAACAACATGACCCAAAAGCTTACCTTCATGGACAACAAAGATACACTTCTTTGGATTGTGGGATATGCCATACTCCATAAATTTTTAAAATACTTGCCTTAGATGTCCCATATTATCAACATAATCCTTTAAAAAAATGGTTATATGATTTGGGCAACAATTCAGAGGACAATTCGGGTGATGGGTCCACCCCAATTGATGGTGGAACTTCGGAGAGCCATAACTTTTGCACCGTAGCTCCAATTGACTCACCGTTTGAACCATTGGAAATATAATAATGAGGGTAACATCATGAGATGGAATTGAGATACAATTTATGAAGTTTTACCCCCAAAAAACCAATGGAAGTGCCCCAAATTTCAATTTTAGTAGTGTAGTCTAAAAATAGTAAGTTTCTAAAAATAGTAATTCCTCAAATTATATATTGTTATAAATCATGGAAGTCAAACCAATTAATATCCCTCAAGATTGGTGACCTTCCAAATCCTTCTCACACCTTCAAAACATTTATAAATGAAGATGTAACCTAAAATGGAAATCAGACATCTCTTCTCAGAGATAGGCATATGTTTGGGTCTAAAATTTTGATCAATAAAACATCTCTTTTCAGAGATAGAATTATTTGAATTATGTTGATCTTATTTATAAATTGTATTTTAACTAAATATTTCAAATTTTGGATCATTATATCATCAAGGTAAACAAGCAAAAACTTGTTAATCAAACCTTTGAAAGCCATGTCTATTGATCTTTAAAATTTAACTTTAGCATTGGATAAACCAAATGAAATCTTCTTGTAGGCAAAGGTCCCCCACTTGGTGGTGAAGGTTGTCTTGAATTGATCCTCTTCATTTACCAATATTTTATTATAACTTAAATAACCATCAAGAAGTGAGAAACATTGAGAACTTGAAACAACTTGTAGAATTTGTTCCATGGAAGGGAGTGGATAATGATCCTTGACAGACACTCTATTTAGATCACAAAAATCCACACAAAGTCTGATTTCTCCATTCTTCTTTGAAACCAGCACAAGGTTGGCTACCCAAGTTGAGTTCTTGATAAGAAAGATAATCCTAGACTCAATTAACTTGGTCATATCTTTCTTCATGAGTTCTTCTATCTTAGGATTGATAGGCCTTTACTTTTGTCTTATTAGTTTAGCTTCAAGCTCTAGCTCAATGGTGTGATGGGCTAGACTTGTATCAAACCCTTTCAAGTCCTTGTAATCCCAAACAAAGATTTCATGAAACTCTTTGCATAATTCAATAAAAGCTTGTCTTTCTAGTTAATAACATACCTTACTAGTCTTCAAATGTTTATCTTTGAAAATCATAAATCTCTCATATTTTTCCTCCTTTGTTGACATGCTCATTATTTGATTCTTATTTTGATCATCCTCATTAAAGACACTCTCCAAGGTAATCAACCGCTTGGGTATTTTATTTTTCTTTAGATATATAATTTGCTCTTCATAATGATCATGTAACCTCTTTTGATTTCTTGAGGAGAAACCTACCTCATTTTACAATAAGTGTGCAATGTGTTTATCACTTTCAAACACTTGGCATGACACTCCATTATCTATAATGGAAGGTCTCAAAATGATCTTGATATTATATTGATCCTTTTCTTTTGATACATTATTAGTTGAGTCAAAATGTACTCTTATTACAACCAATCTATCAACATGTTTGTTTAAGTCTTTTGTTATGGGCTGTATGTTGAAGGCATCAAAGTCTTCAAGTAGATCTCATACCATATGATTGTATGACTTAAGCAAGGGGTTCTTGGATGTAGCTTGAATTTTTACTTGATTAATGACCAACTCACTATCTCCTTATACTTTCAAATTCTTTATTCCTCTCCTCTTTACCCATTGGAAACCATGAAATAGGCCTTCATATTCTACCATGTTACAAGTGCAACTGAAGTGAAACCTATAAAAAGAGTAGTAACAATTCCATAATGGAGAAACTAACATGATGCTATCTCTTTCACCTAATTTTTTCCTTTAACCATCAAAGAACATTTCCCACATGCCATCAAGTTCATGATCCTCATTTGTGAGTGAAAGAATTAGAACATTCTCTTCATACATAAAATAAACTCCCAAATCAGTATCCTCAATAAAAGTGTAATAATCAAGGCCATGTGTTTTAGTGATATGCTTTTCAAGATAAATATTATAAATACCTTCAAGAGGGGAAGATGTTTCACCATCCATGACCATTTCCTCTTCCTTGCTGATTAGACAATTTTGATTTTACATTATCTCCAAGTATGGCTCAATGTGGAACCTTGTTAAGGGTTGAGTCCTTATAGTTACCTTAGTTCCATACCTTGTCCTAAAATATATAAAAGACCAATCAGAAAAAAGGTATCTTCTTATCTTGGTTGTGAAGTCCCTTGACAAGAATATAATAAAGTGTGATAGAAGGTCCACCACCACAATGTATTACATGATAGGGAAGCTTGGGCAACCATGTAAACATACTTTCAAACCTTTGACCAATCCTACCATCTTGGTTGGAGTCCCATCCAAATGTAACATGCCCTTGATATGTGACTCATATTTTAAACCCAACTTATTAGCCACTACTTTAGGCATGATAGTAGTGCTTGCTCCACTATCCATAATACAATTATGGACCAAATTATCTCCCACAATGAGTGTGAGGTAGAAAGGTGGAGGAATTTTAGCCTTGGTTGAAGGATCTAAAAGATGATTTTGAGAATTTGTGAGAGCCACACCATTGTGCTTTGAAACTTGAGGAGTCACATTAATGCTTGCCAGCTACTCTTGTAAAATCTCTTTTTGATTGGGTATATGCAAGACTTTCCAAAGGGATATACTTACCTTGGTACTCTTCAATGAATTAACAATGTTTAGAGAGGGAGAATTAACCTTATCTAGAATTTTTTATGGTAATAAGGGAGCTTGAGTCTATTGCATTGCAATCTTGGCAGTCCCACTTACATTTTTATTTTTTTGGAGAACATGACTTGTAGTAGGTACAACACTTTGATTGACACTTGGTGGCCTTAGAAAGGCATCACTTAGAGCTACCCATGGTTCTTGGCCTTCTCCTGATGATCTCTTCTTATCTTTTGTATTGGATATAATTGAGATGCTTTAAGTCAACACAAAATCATCTCTTGCTTAGAAATTCATCATTCCCACACTTGGGCTACTACCTTCTCCATGACTATCCCTTTGGCTGGGACATGCTTCTTTCACTGTCATGTAGGGAGTAGTTTCCTCTTATGTTGTCAAAGCATGGTTGGTTCCTCTATCATCATGTAGAAACTAACCTTGAGGCTACCCCCATTGGTCCAAATGATCCTCTCCTTACACTTATATTAGGACATATGAAAGAAGTTCTATTGGGTTTTGGGTATTAAAAGTAAGGAAGGGTTGATGACTATCCATGTCTTCTTGATTATCTACTTATTTATTTTTAGTTTCTTTAACTTCTTTAACCTCTTCTTCTTCCTCTTCAAAACCACCTTACTCAGTCTCTCTAAGTAATAGGAATGCTTTAGGATGTTTTTCTTCAAAAAGAGCTTCAGCTAGAGATTCTTGGTCAAATATCCTAGATGACCTAGTGAAGACCATGAAGTAAACTATGGGAAATTTGGTTTAGAACTAGGGATTCTCACCCTTTAGAGTCACCAAATGTTGTATTTCAGAATAAAAATGATACTTGTCAAGACCAAGATTCAACTTGACATGAACATAACAAAGAATTTGGTCCCATCAGGCATGCCAAAATTGTTGTCTCCAAATCTTACACTCTCAAAGAGGGTTGTTTAGGCCTCCTTCAGATTTGGGAAATATTGGGAGATTTATAGGCTTATGGGTGTGCCTATAAGTGGAAATGAATCTCTAGGTTGAAAGGGATAGCTCCCTATAATATTTTTTATGCAATAAAATCTATTGAACTAGCTTATTTGGATGAAAAGGGTCAAAATTTTGCATAAATGAAAAGCCTAGTCTAAAATGGTGATACAAAAAAAATTATTATCCACATGTATGCCCTATACATTTGCATAATACAATATAATACAAGCCAATTATTCAAGATCTATAAGATACCAACATAAATATTTCAATGTAGACATAAAATGATTGAGATCACATAAGGTAAGTAACTAGAAAAATGACCTGTATAGTCTAGAAAAGGGTTACACATATACAAAATATCATATAGTTAGAATGCACTCTACATGACCTGTTGGATCAAATATTTGCTCAAAATCATGAAGGATAGAGAATAGAAGGATAAAACATCACTTTTTGTCACTGTGTGTCTCTTGTATGCTTAGGTAAATGTCTAGAACTTAGAAAGAAAATAGACTTATGCTCTTTACTCAAAGGCAAGAAAATGGAAAAACATTCAAACAGAGCTTCACCATACTATCTATGTATGAAATAAAAATCCCAAGGGTTTTATTTATATAAAAGAGAGAGAGAGAGAGAGAGGAGGGAGGTCCTTTGCACCAAAGAGAGGAATCAAATCTGTTGGAAGTCATTATCCTCAATTACAATTGATTTTTTCCAATGATGCTTATTAGGGCACTCTGATTGATCCATGTCACCTTCTTAAATTCCATGGGCTTTCCCATCTAAAGATTCTTCCCAAAAACTACTTAACAAAAACAAGATACTTGAGGAAGGCACAAAAAATGGTCCTTGTCAATGGAGCCACCTATTAGAAATCTCTTTCAGCCCTAATCACTTCTCCTTGGCTTGTTGATTTGTGAAATGTTGTGGAAAAGATAGCTTTCATTCAGTTTGGATTTGTCCTTCCCTTTTTATTGGCCCTCAAGGAATGACTTAGATCATGGTTCTATGCCATTGATCAACCATTTAATCAAGCTCATAAGCTAATCAGTTCTAAAAATCTAATTTGCTTCTGTCTAGACCCTTTCAAGTTTTCTTAATGACTTCACTTATAAAAATTTATAAGCAAAGAACTTACTTAAACCTGATTTGCACTTGCAAACCCATTTGAGTTTTCTTGCCTACTTTAGCTATATAATTTTATAAGCAAAGCACTTTGGGAAATTTGGTTTGCACTACCAAGACCCTTTCAGGTTTTCCAAGCTCTTTTAATTATAAAATTCATAATTCAAGCATGTTGGGAAACTTGATTTGTATTGACATCTTTTGGCTCATCATGTATTAACCCAACAACTAGTTATCCACCTTCAACTTGAAATCTTACGACACATCATGTATTAACCTAATGGCTAGTTGTCTACCTTAAACTATACATCCTATGACACATCATGTATTGATCTAATGGCTAGTTATCCACCTTAAACTTGATGTCCTATGGCAAATAATGGGTAATCCAATTAGGTTTATTTTTTGGGCAATGGTTTGACTATTTTCTCAAAGTAATTCCTTCGAACAGAAGTTTGAAGGAATTCCTTCAAGAATTTTGCTTTCATGATTTTTTGTCAAAGGGAAACATGTTCCTTCGAGAACTTTTATTGAAGGACACCTGTAGGAAAGTGTCCTTTGGAAAATTTCTGAAGGACACCTGGGAAGGGACAAAAGGCCCCTTCAAAATTTTTTGAAGGGCATTTCTAAAGGAAATGGCCCTTTAGAACTTTTTTGAAGGGAAAAATTTGGGGGAAAATCCCTTTGGAAAAAATCCAAAGGGTAATCTTAGAAGAATGGGCCAAAAATTGACCCTTCAAGAAAATTCCCAAAGGGCACTTGGACAAAAAATTTCCCTTCAAAAAAAATTTTGAAGGGGCATTTAGGAAAGGACTAAGGCAATAGTGCCCTTCAGAAAAGTTTTGAAGGGATACTTGGGAAAAAAACTGCCCTTTGAAAAAGTTTCGAAGGGACACTTGGGAAAAAAGTGCCCTTCAAAAAAGTTTTGAAGGGACACTTAGATGAAAAAGTGCCCTTTAGAATTTTTTTGAAGGTTCACTTAGATAAAAATGTGCCCTTCAAAAAAATTATGAACAGACACCTGGGGGAAAATAAGGCAAGTGAAGTGCCTTCAAAAAATTCTGAAGGGCACTTTGAAGGGAAGTGGAAGACAAAAAAAGGGCTAAAGGCAAAACAAAGCTAAAGGGATAAATAATGAAGGGAAAGCAGAATAAGGAAAGAACAAAATAGCAAAGGCATAAACACAAAAAATGAGTAAGAAGAATGAAAAGTAGCTAAAGAGGAAACACAAAATGGCTATGCAGAAAAAGGGCCAACACAAACCACTAAAATGCTCCACATCAAAGATCATATCAACACTAGATCTATGAAAGTAAAGTACACAAGCCAAAAATTGGAGGACCCAAGGTATAGATGCTTTTTTTTCACCTATTCATGTTGTATTGTAATTTATTTTGACACATTTTTATCTTCTTATAGTTTGAATATTTATGGTATTTCCATGGACTTTAGGCTTGTTCCCTTATTTTATATTTTCTATGGCTTGGTCCTAAGGCCATATTATATTTGTTGACCCTCTAATGGATTTTTGGATATGATTTACCTCCTATTACTTGATTTTTCACAGCTCTCTTTATGATTTTAAATTTTAAAATAATGTTGCATAAATGGGAATATCATGTAGAAAATGCATGTTGGTTTCCTTCACCAGGGATTGGGAATAGGGACTAGCATCCCAAGTCCTCTTAATGGATTCTTGTTATATGTATTGATAAAAGGGTAATTTTCATCCTAATTGACTTGGGGGAAGGGTTTTGGAAAAGGTGAGGCATCACAAACTCCTCCTTATCCCACCCAATGAATTAGAAATTGAAACTTATCCATTGAGGGCTTAAGAATCATAATAAGATCTGGAAGATATTATCCTTGTTACCCTTTATAGTGTCCATTTTCTAAATGTTTATTTTATTGGATATAATGTTTTATTTATTTATTTGATGGTGGAAGGAGTCCCTTAAATTGTTGGAGAGGTTGAAAAAGATGATTCACATACAAGTACTTAGCTTCCTTAGCAAACATGTGTTATACTCTGGCCTTTCTCCTTGGTTTGGATAACCTCCATGTATATCATTGGGATTCTTTGGCTTAGGGGATGCCTAAGAACAATGCCTAATGGTATTATAATGAATGGAAGCCAACCCATCCTTGGTTTGGACTTATTTATACACCTTGGATCTCTTGCATATTATATGTTTCATCATTTTATTTTCAGTTTATAAGTTATATTTTGTCTACTGGTTGCCATGGATATGTGTAGTTTTCAATTGGAAAAAAAATTATAAGTTGTAGGTATTTAAAAGGGAAAGTTTAGGTGTTTGTGCACCCTTATCACCTTATGATAATTGTGGGAGTTGCTTTGATATTTAAAATAATAATGAAGTGAATTTACTCTTGTTTATGCTTAATAAAGGCATCTACCATATATTTTTTCATTATTTAAAAGTATTGAAGGATCGTGCTTGTTTAGTAAGATAATATGCAATGAAATTCACTCTTTGTTTAGCATGTTTAAGGACCTAAAGGGATCATTACATTGTATAAATTTGTGGGATAAATGAGCTCACAAAATATTTCCTAATTTAATTTTATCAAAATATACATTCAGCTACATTTCCAAAACATCTTACAGAATCAAATTGAGATTACTTATCTCCTAAAATAGATTTTTAAATTTAAAACATGTATTGGCCTTATACCTTGTAAATTAGAAGTTTTTTCACAATTAATGTGTGAGCCCTTCAATGTAAGAAATATCCAAGATAGTTTTAATATGTTCTTTAGATTTTTATAAACATAGGGTAATTTTGTTGGAATTTTAAGAGCCTCTAGTTCTTCTATACAAATTTAATAATTTAAGGTCCTAAAAAGGGCTCACTTCCCTTTCTCAATCTAGCATACTTCTCATAATTAATAGAAAAAACCCATAAGGATAAAAATGTTGAGTCTAATTTTTAAAATGATTTATAAATTTATGGAGTCTATACGAGTTTTCTTAGAAATTCCTATGTTAATTAAGTGGTTTAATTATTATTTTTTAAAGATAAATCTATAAGAATATATTTACCATAGGATCTTAAAATTTTATCGTAGTTAACCCTTTTTTAGGGTATCATGTTATTTAAGGGGGTGGTCACCCATATAATTTCGTATAGGCTAAGGGAGGCCCTAAAAGGTAGATGGTCTTTCCAATAATGACTGCCACTATTATAAAGGGGGTGCTTTAAATGTTTTAGTTGTATTTGGGTGAAGTTTAGTAGTTTTATAAACCATGATCTTATTTTATTACATAATTAGTTGTATATTAAGCCATGGAGCTATTATTTCACTATTTTTGTAATAGAGTCAATCTATGTTAATTTTTAGCCTTTAGGCATAGGGAAGACCCTTTAGGCCTTAATACCCAAATTTTATCCATTCATTTTAGGGAATATAGTGTCCCAAGGGTAGGGTTACCCTTAAGGGAACCCACACTTAATTTTTACCTTCTCATATATGGTCTTATTTTTTGAAACATAAATCTAAAAATAAAATATAAATTTGTATAAACCTATTTTATTGACTCTTGGCTTCATTTGGTCTGTTGTAAGCATATAATAGGCAAAGGGCATGGTGACCCTTATGGTAAATCCACCAACCCCCCACACCCATTCCATTATTTTTATCCCTCTTCATAAGGGAATACAAATATATATATATATATATATATATATATATATATATATATATATATATATATGAAATACCTAGTTTTTTTAAAACCTTGGATGATCATTAATGGTTATCAGGAGATTGAAGCTCCCTTAACCTTTTTGCATCCTATATGATTCTAAAATATCCTAGAAAACCTCCATGAGGCTTAAGATTATAAAAATAGGCATAGGTAAATAAAATAATAATAATTTTTACCTTTTTGGTTTTTGAGCTCCAACAACCATTAATGGTTGTCAAAGGTCCTAAGGACCAAAAAGTGAAAAGCACCTAAATTGACCATGAAGCCAAAGAGAGGTCCCAAGGGGATCCCCTATTTCTTGAAATGATTTAATGATATTTAAAATGGCACAAATGTAAATTTTAGAGTTTAGGGCCTTTAGGTGGACATTGATGGTCGTTAGCGGAGATTTTCCCCCTTTACTTTTTTCATCATTACAATTCCTAAAATGTTTTAGAGACTTATCATGACAGCCAATGGCTTAAGAATTTGCCCAAAATTACATTATTGATGTCAAATTATATTTCTATGACTTATTTTAAAAACATAATTTTACATGTGGCCCCAATAAGTGTAGTTGGCTAGGGTCATTTGGGATGTATGTGAAGGACCAGAAGTTACTTCCCTTCCCAAACCTCAATTCATCTTTTCCTAGATATCTTACCTTTATTGGTTGAATGAGGGAGATTTTATAGTAGTCTATAAGGTTATTTAGGACTTATGAGATCTAACATGATCTAAAATTAAGGATGGGTCAAATCCAAAGATGGAGATTAGATGTTCCACCCATCAAGGGCTATCCTAGAATATTTTGACATCCATTTGAGGTCATATGAGACTTTGTTGATCATGTTTAAACTATTTTTTATAAAAATAACTCATCTTAAAATTATATTATTAGTAGTGACTTTTGTTTTGAATTTGGGCTTGCTTATTGCATGAACCCCTCTTGTTTGGACCTTATTGAGTAAAAGAGTGGTTCATTTGACATAAAATCATGATAAAGTCCTAACTATGAGTTGGGATCAAGATCACAGGGTCTACAGGGCCCACCAAGCTCATAGAAGCTATGTAGGCCATCTAAATCATAGTGGGTTAGTTAGTTTAATTGAGGTTGACATGGGTATTAAAAAAACCATGTGACCTATGTACATTGGTAACCATATATTATGTTTCATATGATGATCATTAATAAACACTTCAAGTATTGTAGGTCAATTTTTTGTGCATTGTAATATCTCTTAAAAAATAATATATTTTTGTTTTTTATTTTCATGTGTTTTTTAACATGTTAGGCTTAGCTCTACACTTTTATATAGGCCTTCACACATCCTCCTCACAAAACCCATTAACCATATACCCTAATCATTTGTCATGTATTTACATTCATATATTTCATTTGGTTGTCTCACATTTTGTAGAGTATTTATAATTTGTTTTTACTAAATTATTTGACTAAAGGGTTTATGTAATCACATAAAAGTGGTTTTTGAGTGCTAAGTGTAGACACCTAAAACTAGCTACCGATAACCTCTTATTAGGCTTTTCGCTAATTTCTACCCAAAAAGACAATTTGGCCTAAAAACACAAAAAAATGCTAAAGGTTGTGAAACTAATATATTCAAGTGCCGATTTTGGCCAGGGTATACCTAAATGGGGCAATACAATTTATGGGCCAACTAACTTTGATCAGACCATTCTGAGTTAAAATGCCAATTTTACACCTAGGTGCTCTGGATTGCTCTTTCCTATCAAATATTCTGCACAAGACATGTGCCTTTGTTATTTGTTGTTGGTAACATCCTATATGGGAATATGGATCCAATGCATCTAACATTGATTTCAAATTTCAATCTAATCAAATTTTGGACCAATAACAAGGCATTATGATCAATTTGAGTAATTTGTACATAAAGTTCTTAATCATGCTTAAGAGCTAATTAACCCAAATCAAGGCCTAATCAATAATTCCATGGAAACTTGTTGAGTACTTATTTTTGGAAATGAATATTGAATATTTGTATCATCAAGTGACCTCATTTCTTGGGAAGACATCCCTAGGCCATAAATGCCACAAATATTAGGATTCATGCCCTCCATGCCTCTTAATTGCCCCTTCTTCCAATGTCATGATGAGGACAATTACAAACTTAATTCCAAAAATTAAATTAATCCTCAACCACACATCTCAATCTCAGGATAGATGGTTCAGGTTGATTCTAGACATTTACACATCTATAAATAGGAGGCCTTACCACATCATTTCTAAGACATAGTTATGCAAAGTTATAATACAGAATTGATTACAAAGCTTCATGCAAATTAGTGTTACCATGCCAAATTGATTCCAAGCCCAACCATAAGCTAAAGGTTCCAAGGGGAGATGGAGGTAGCCAAGCTTCCATTGTCAAGGACTTCATGAGCACAAAGCTAAACAAGCCACTACAACAAGCATTTTAGAGCATCTAAGGAAGGCAAAAGAGGGTTTATTTTGTATTTTAGTTGTGTGTTTTATTCATGTTTGTTAACTAAGCTCTCCCTAGTGTCTAGGCTTAGATATGTTATGCTAGTTAGTGTGTTTCTTTCATTTTGTTTTCATTTTGAAACTAACACCATACTAACCATCCTCTCGAGTCAAATTCTTAGATCCACATATGGCATGATCAATGGGACTAGATGCATCTCACACCTAAAGATTATCATTTTTCAACTTTAAAATATTCATTTGGACCTTTAAAACTCTTACAAATTGATTTTATAACTTTATTTTGCCATTTTTGTTTGCCACATTTTTACATAATAACTGACATCAGTAAGTAAGACCGACATCAATTACATAGATTAACCAACATCAGTTAGTAAAATTGACATCAATTGTATACCTATCATTGGTCACATTGGTATAACTAATGTCAGTTGGATAACCAACATCGGTTAGAAAATGTAACCATCATCGGTTATATAACCGATGTCAGTCACTATGTTTTTATTAAAACATAGACCTAAGAGCTCTTTTTCTAAAGTTTATTGTTTTAAACCAAAAAGAGATTCAAAGCTATAAGACATGCTAACATTTTTAATACAAGACCAAGATTGAAATTTGCTACAAACATGTTTTAAATCACCTTTTGCATGTCTAAAAATCAATTAAGAACTTTGTTTTGGTGTTTAATGAAAAGAATTTAGATGTTTATGGTGAATGTTTTTCAAAGTTACAACTAAGACCAAGGGGTCAAATGAACACCACCTCACTTTCTCTTTGGGATTAAAAATGAACTCACCTTTTCAAAGATTTTTGTATTTACTTAGTTGCTTAGATTAAATTTTGTTTGTTAAAAAGAGGGATGTTGCATGTATACTCTTCCATTTGTCCCTTTTAGGGAACCCTTGAAATCAAAAGTGTCATTCCTATAGCAAATAGCCTAGTCCAAGGATTAGAAATAAATTCATCTAAAGCACTCCCCAAAAACTCATCAAAGTTTGATTGACCTTGAAAACAACCCTAAAGTCTTTCTTTTTATGTCTTTAATTTCATTGCATCTTGGCTTGTGAGGGGGACGTCATTACCTCCTGCAAGTTATTTAGGGAAGCTTTGACCTGGGGTTTCATCTCTTGGAATTAACATCACTTACTCCTTTGAAGTTTCATATGGGATGTATCTACATTTGAACATCACACTACACTGAGTGAACAATAGGATGTAGTGGCTGTAAAAAAGACTAGACCTTTTTACAACTAGCCAATGCCATGATCACCCAATTTTCATGCTTGTATTTTACATCATTTGACATGAAAGTCATTGTGCAATTGATTCCTTTAGAATTATTGAAACCTTGATAGTTTTAGTAAACCCCATTTTTTCATACCCTTGCTAGGATTTGGATGATTATACTTAGTGTATTTTTGGATCATTTTCTCATTTGGTATGTTTTGAGATTAAAACTTGTTTGTTTGTTTGTTTGTTCATAAGGCCATGTCAAAACCAATTTGTCTATACATCACTCTTTCGTCTAAAGAGGTGTTATGCTAGCCATTTTACACCACACTTGTGCCTTGAAAAATTTTAAACTTATTTGTGTGTGTGTGTCTATTTGAGTTAAGCAGGGTAGAGTTATGCTGCCCAAATCATGTCAAAACATTTTGAGTCTTTTGAAGCATAACATAAATCACATCATTTGAGCATGTTTACATTTTTAGGCTACTCAATTTTTTTCAAGACTATTTCACCTTGTGTCAAAAACCATTTATTTCACACCATGTCACATCAACCATTTGGACCTCATTTATGTGTCATCATGCTATCTAATCTTGTCTAGATTATTTGGTCAAATCCTAATTTTCAACATTAAGTTTTAAATTAGCCTTATCAAGTTTGGATTCAAACATGGTTTGATTTTTATTTAGGCCTTAATTCATGGGGCTGATACATAGATCTTTCTCTTTTGGGTTGCATAACTTTGGTCGATCTATTACCCAAATTTGAAAACTATTGATGGTTTATTTGTTTAATGCCTATCCTCATCATTTCTTGTGCCTTTATTTGGGAAAACACAATCTTTCCTCAATGATCCTTTTGTCTTATGCCTTATGCCAACTAGTCATGTTTATGTTTGATTCCATATGCTAGGTTTATGTCAAAGTTGTTTCCAAACTTGTTAGATTAAATCAAATCACATCATGTCTATTTGCTTGAGCCTAGCTTTTGAATACATGTTTGGAAAAAAGACTTAGTAACTCAACTTTCCCCTTTCCTAGTTTAGACCTTGTTTGGAACACTTTGACCTAGACCTTTGACATGCCAATTTTTATTCAGACACTTGACATTTTGTGTATATAACATTTGACATTATACATTTGATGTTAGGCTATTTTATGACAAGTCTTAACACAAACCATTTTAGAGATACAGCTCCAATTTTAGACTACATTAGATATATATCTCCACCCCTTTGACCAGTTTAGACCAAGCTTGAACCATTTGTCCTTTTTAAAATAGTTTTTCAGAGTTTGTAGAACTCTAAGCCTATTTGTTCTGCAGCTTTCATCATTTATGCAGATATGTCTAGCTACACTTATGGTGGAGTCACTTATAATCCAAATTATAATATAATGGCCACAAAAAATGAATTTGATGGCCTTAGTCAAGACCCCAATGATGTTAATATGGTTTGTGAGATAAATTTTTATTTTTCTCATATTAATCATTCATGGGAACAAAGTCATGAAATAACTTGCAATCCAAATCGAGACCTTGATTGGTATGAAGAGGCTTGTGAGGAGAACTTTGAAGAACCAACCATAGATGATTTTGTTTAGGATATGGATCCATACCCTCTTTATAATAATTAGTGCATGGAACATAGTCAAGAACTAGTTTATGAGCTAACTCACCACTGGGATGATATGGTTTATGAAGAGGGCTTAGATGCTTTAGCTTATGCAAGTAATTAGGCTCCACCACATCATACCATTTCTATTTTAGGACCACAACACCTAACCATTTCTATACCAGGACCTCATCCTTTGTTTTATGTAATAAATCAAGCTCCCCAAGGCCTTACCATTATCCAACTACATGTCATTCCTCATCCAAAACCAATCCCATCCAAACCTCAACTGATCTAATCATTTGAAGACCAATCTATGTTCAAAATTGGTATTTTCCAACTCATTAGAAACCAAAGCCAAGAAAACCAACCACTTGTGATAAGTTAGCCTATGATGAATCATCTATTGATCCTATACTATTTATCGAAGAGTCTCATTCTAACAAACCAGTCTTTGTCGAGTCAATTCTTAATGATTATAACTACCTTTGGGAAAATCATTACCTCAACCATGTGATTCTTTTTCAAGAGCCTCCTATTGACAAGACAATCTTTGAGGAGTTGTCTCTTGACCTATTTCCCATCCTAGAGGAGTCTCACTTTGACAAACCAATTTTTGTGGAGCCTATTATGCCATCATAGGATATTACTTGTCTAATACCCAATATTTAGCAAGATATCATTATAATAGAGTACCCATCTAATGAAGAATTAGAGTTAGATTTAGGCTCTATTCTTGAATTGACATTAAATTTAGCATTAGAATCTAAATCAACATCAGTCTCAACATTAAATTTAGAGTCCCTTGAGTTAGAATCATATTCAGAAGAAGAATATGTTCATGGTTGTTACAATATTGGTTATGCATGCTTCATAGATCAATTTGAATACATTTATGATCCTTCTATAATTTGTGAAGATGAGTACTTCAGCTTTGACATAAGTTATCCTAGTATCTTATACAAGGATTATGCAACCTCTCTCCATTCCATTTCCATTCCATAGGCCATTACCATCAACCAAAATAGTCATATCATTAACATCCCATCTCCCACAAGTGATGATTGGGATGTATAGAATCACATTTTTTTGAACTGTATCCATGTAGACATGGTAGTTGAAGATGAGCAAGGAAGCCAAGACCACATTCATATAATATAATAACACTCTTCTAATGAAACCTTTTTAGAGGTGCTAGGGGATAATCAAAGTCAGAACTCAACATCTTCTAGTGAAATTTGTTTAGAAGCATTGGAAGAAAATCAAAGTCAAAATGTAATGTTCATTAGTGAAACCATCTCGGAGGTGCTATAGGACAATCAAGATAACTTCATTGGTAAAAACCTCATTGAGACACCAATAGCTGAGCATAAAATTTATTCACTACTTGATGAAGACAAAATCAAAGATCAAATCAAAATAGCTTCTTATCTATATCCTAATTAGATGGTAGCTACTCTCAGGTCTAAATAATAGAAAAATATGATGGTCCTATCAAGATAACAAGTCTTCATACCTACCATAACCAAAATTATGTTGAATCTAGCATCAATAACATTACATGTGATTTAAAGTCTTGATCTTCATTTGTTTCCCCACCATTATACATTCCATTATCATCTACCATTCCATTTCACAAACAAACCTACCATCCATTATTTATCCTTATTTACCATCCATGGATATACTTTCCTTTGTAGAGGCTAAAAAAATACCTTGTATAGACATTTTAAGGAATTAGAATTAATAACCAATGATGATCACAAAAGCATTCTTGACATCAAGATTTGTAGGCCATTTTTGATAGAGTAACTATTTAGATGAGGTTTGGGATAGTAATTAACATGATCAAGTATTATGTTTATATCATTTATTGATTAGGATGTGCATCTCCCCATCAATAGGAAAAATAGAATCAAAAACCACACCCAGGCCAAAAACATGTACCATACCATTTCACATTGCCATGCCATTGCCATTACTACATATGCCTATTTAACCATTATCATAGATCCTGCCATTTACCCCATCACTTGGGGCCAAACCTAATACCATTTTATCTAATCTATCCAACCAATAATTATCCTTAAAAAGACCATATCATCCTATCATTCCATTATTATTTAGACCAAAGCCTATTTTTAGTCATCCTACCCAATCCTATTTTGATCTTGATTTATTTGGTTCTTTCTACACTTTTTCATGGGGGGATTTTGATCAAGTTTCAATAATCAATCTAATCCATGTTTACAATGACAGTCTATGAAAGTATTGTGAAATTTGATCTGGCAAGGCATCTTTCATTTTCCATCTTGTATCAAGTTTTTTTATGTTAGCCTAATTATAACTACCTATGGGCACATTAGTGTCTCACTAGTCTTGCTACTAATTATAACTACCTATGGGCAAATTAATATCATTGACCTATGCCATTATATCCTAGTTATAACCACATATGGGGAAACTAGGGGAAACACTTGTTTATCATACATCATTACATCACCATGCCATCACTATTTTCATTTGATTGGCCAGTTGCCAAATTTGAGAATTTGTTAGGACCTAGTTGGTTTTTCCTCACCTTTTGTGTGGATGGAATTACTATGAATTGAGGTCATTTTAGGACTATGTGGGTCATGCTCAATTCATATTGAGGTCACCTCAGTCCCCATTTCCATATGCTCTCACCATTTTATGATCAACCTAAGCCAAACACTCTCACCATTTTGTGAGTAGGTATCTTGTCATTCTCTAACGAGTTAAGATACCTCAAAATTCCAAAAACATTCATAACATTTCAAAAATCCAAAAATATATGTCATGTCTAAGCCTAGTCAGTTATCCTTAAGCTACCTTATTATGGAATTTTCATTGTTATGATGCTTTATTTTACTTTTGTTTTTAGGATTTCTATGTTTTTGTTTATTTCAGTGTTTATTTTTTTGTTTGTTTATCTGCTTGCCTGTTTGTTTATTTTTAACACTATTTCATTAATTCAATCTATGTGCATTCATTTGGTGATTCTTTATGTGAACCTATACTTGAATCCATCCATATTCATAAATCAACATTGTCATCATGGTTTTTTATGATTGGTGCATTATTTTTGAGTATTTATTGGATATCGAGAGTCAGTCCTTATGCATATTTTGGGATAGTCTTCATGGTGTTCTATCATAAAGCCTACAATCACATGATATAGAAAAATATATATTCACAAAGGTCTAAAATAAATGGATCCATAGAATTTTCTCCTTGGCACCTCAAAAAATCCTTCTATCCCACCCTTGATCAAATTAACCCATTGGTTATTCTAGTTGTATCATTTCTAATCAAGATGAGCATCTCCTCGTTAGTAGGTACAACTAAATATTTTATATTGATAAATATTATTCTTATATTAATCTCTTTCATCATTTTTTTCCCACTCATCTTTAATCTATATTCTAGGTTATATCCTTGAGTTATGCTTTCTAATTATCCCTAACTGGTGCACAATCATCTTTAGCCAATCCAGGTCTACTTAATGATTATAACCACCTATGCGTAAATCATTATTTTGACTTTTATTCACGATTATAACCACCTTTAGGAAAATTATAATCCTTTTTACATCAATGCATGAAAGCATTTTCTTATTTATATTAATCTCAACCATGAGTTAAATCAACCTTTATTCTTATTTCTTTTTGAGCGACCATCCATCAATAAATGTAATGGCCACTCCCTCAAGGGGGAATCATCATATGCTTCCCAAAACCATTTGGATATTTTTTCTTTAACCATCATCTTCTTTTTGGTATACAATCCATTTCTCATTATTTGAGAATGCATTGCTTTACCTATAGTTTGCAACATCCTCCCAAATAAGGTCAAACTGTAGACACCTAAAATTGGCTATCGATAACTTCCAATCCCACTTTTGGCTAATTTCCACTCAAAATGCACAATTTGGCCTAAAAACACAAAAACATGATAAAAGATGTGAAATTGACATATTTAAGTGTTGAATTTAGCTAGGGTATCCCTAAATGGGGCAATGCAATTTATGGGCTAGCTAACTTTGATCAGATCATTCTGAGTTAAAATGCCAATTTTGTACCTAGGTGCTCTAGATTGCTCTTTCCTATCAAGTATTCTACATAATACACATGCCTTTGTTATTTTTTGTTGGTAACATCCTAAATAGGAATATATATCTAATGCATCTAACATTGATTTCAAATTTAATCTAGTCAAATTTTGGACTAATAACAAGGCATTCTGATCAATTTATGCACAAAGTGCTTAATCATGATTAAGAGATAATTAACCCAATTTAAGGCCTAATAAATAATTCCATGGAAAAATTTTGAATAATTATTTTTAGAAATGAATATTGAATATCTAAATCATCAGGTGACCTCATTTCTTGGGAAGACATCCCTATGCCATAAATGTCACGAATATCAGTATTCATGCCCTCCATGCCTCTTAATTTCCCCTTATTCCAATGTCATGATGAAAATAATTAAAAACTTAATTCCAAAAATTGAATGAATACTCAAACACACATCTCAATCTTAGGATGGATGGTTCAATTTGATTCTAGACATTTACAAAAATCTATAAATAGGAGGCCTTACCAAATCATTTTTAAGACATGATTATGCAAAGTTATAATGTAGAATTGATTACAAAGCTTCATGAAAACTAGTGTTACCATGCCAAATTGATTCCAAGCCATAAGAAAAAGGTTCGAAGGAGAGATGGAGGTATCCAATATTCCATTGTTAAGGACTTCATGAGCATAAAACTGAATAAGCCACTACAAAACGAATTTTGGAGCATCCAAGGAAGGTAAAAGAGGGTTTATTTTGAATTTTAGTTGTGTGTTTTATTCATGTTTATTAAATAAGCTCTCCCTAGTGTATAGGCCTAGATATTTTATGATAGTTAGTGTGTTTCTTTCATTTTGTTTTCATTTTGAAACTAACACCATACTAACCATCCTCTCTTGAGTCAAATTCCTAGATCTACACTAAGAGTGCTACTTGAGACTATTTATCCAAAGCTTATCCCTATACCCATCTTAGATCCAATTATCACACTTATATAACATTTATGTAATCCATAGACATCCCTAGTCATCTCAAATATAGTCCAAGACCTTCATTTTATGATCTTAGCCCTTTGTGCCAAGTGTTCTACTAACTAGATAATAGTTCCATAATAAAGACACTAGATCCACATGGTACTAGTGTCCCCAAAATGGTTCCTATGTCCTCTTCCCTAACTTTACCAAATGAATATATTTTCAAAATTAAAAGCCTCCTAAGGTCATCCTAGATAGATTTTATTATTTTCACAAGCAACAGAACACTATAAATACCTAACTTTTAGCCTTAAATACACTGGATGAAAATTAGATGCAAAATACCTATTCAAACATGAAACAAGTTGAGTAGAATTAAGGTTATCAATCCATATTCTACCATAATTATACATAAGACCATTTATATCAGCCCTAAGTTGATATTTTCTAGATTTCCAATCTCAAGCACACTCAAGGCACTCAAGGGCACTATCACTAGCATCACTTGCGCTTGCACTAGCACTTAGGTGGAGAAAACTAAATCAGGTTTGATCCCTCCTTGGAGTATTGGTATGTATGAAACTCTATTCATAGTTGGGTGTTGAGGATGTCCAACCTATCCTACTAAATGAATACATTTTTCATCTCATACCCTAATTTTAAGGAGGGTTAGGTTTTTCATCATAAATCAATCACTACATACATAATACAAAGTTCCAAAATTTATGCATGCAAGAACACACTCCAGAAATACAAATACATGTGCACATAGAAGTTTAGGACATTCCTACACAAAGGACATTAGTGCTAAAATCAAGACACTAGAGCCACATGGCACTACTATTTAGGAGGGGTTTTGATATATGGATACCATTGATGACACTCAGATGAACTTCCATCTCAATTTTTAGCACTCAAATCATTTATATTAGGTGTTTTTTAAATAGGTATTTATTTGCACTATTTATTACTATAGAGCATATTCAAATTCCTACTCATTCTTCCATTAATAAGAAGTGTTAGGCTATGTTTTAGTCCTATAGAGAATATTCATATTCCTACTATTAGAGCTTATAACATGGATAAGGGACTTATTATAACTCTTGTTGTTGATCCTTCACATCCTAATTATGTGGATTTCAATTATAATGCATCTGAAGATGAACAATATAATCAATAACAATATGATACATAAATTGTAAATTGGGACACTCTTCTTCCACTTAACAATGATAACATAATATTTAATAAAGATGTGGTCTTATAGATATTCAGAGATAGAATTAAATAATAACCCCTTGATCATGCAAAAATCTTACAAGCCATATTGGAAATTAAGAACAAATCAAATAATGGTCAATCTTCAACTCCCCTAGCTACTAACATTGTTATACCTCCAGTGGGGCTAACTAAGATATCACAACATACAATTATAATTCAACAACCTTTAGTGATAGATACACCTCTTATGACTAGTTACTCCACTCCTAATGTACAATCCCTTTTGCACAAGGTTAATACTCTATAGACTAAGATGTTACATCTTGAGAAGGGAGCTACTAGGCCATCACATGCCTTGGATTCTAATATTCTCTTACATACACCTTTTAAAAACCACATATCATCAAATCCATTTCCATCCATATTTATGGTACCTAAGTCTACATTATATGATGGCAAGGGTGACCCATAGCACCATCTCTAAGATTTTTATGCAACATGTTTGGAATACATGTCCAATGATTGGATTCTCATGAAGTTGTTTCCATGTAGTTTAAAGGATTATGCCCTACATTGGTTTTAGGACTTACCAAACCAATCTATCATAACATTTAATCCTTTGGAAAACATGTTTTTGGCATACTTCTCCATCAATATCTATGACAAAATCTCGTTTGCCCATGTTGCATAGTTGAAACAAAAGTCAAATGAGCCTATTGCAGTATACATCTTATAATTTAATACTATATTAGATAAATTTATTTTCCCCATGGTAGATAGAGCTACATGACATATTAAAATAAAGTATCTTACCACCATTACATGAAGATATATTATTTAAAAAGTTTCTAACATTTACATATTTTTGCCAAATAATCAAAGAAATAGAGGTCAAGCTTCTATCAATGTGAAAACTAAAATATACCAATGGATTAGAATAAAATAATAGTATTTAAAATAAGCCTCCATATAATTTAAAGGCCATACAGAATAAGAGTGATTAAAATACCATAGTTAACATAGCTTCAGAGCCATCTTCTTGCTTGGTTTTATTAGCTCCTCAATGTTGAATATCTACCAACCTTCCAAAGTCACCAATATGAGTTTTACAATAACTCTTGGGGTGCAATGTCATATCTCTCCTTGTCATCAAGATGTTAATATGACATAGCCTATTCCAAATATTTATGATTCTAATACATTTTGTGAGTATCATAGGGCACCATACCATGTAACAAATAGATGCATAAGCCTAAAACATAAGATAAAAGATTTGATTGAGGCTAACATTATTAATGTGGGCATAACAATAGAGGCACCAAAATTACAACAAATAAAAGCTAGGAAAATAGATATGTTCTTAGATCCATTTCCAAAACACATGATGAATAAGGTAAGGAGAACTTTAGGTGTTCACTACACATATCAGGCACATCCACCACTAACTTTATATCATACTATTTCAAAGGAGGTACACCCATTACACAATATCATTGCTATGTACCACACTATAGTTATATCTATACCACTTATCACCTTATATCACCTTATTAGAGTATGATATTAGTGATGATGATATAAATTTATATGCACTCTTTGTACAAGCCTATATAGATCATCATCCTATCTAGAGTATTATGGTTGACAATGGATCAAGCATTAACATGTGTAGTATGACACTTTTACAACATTTGGGGTATTTAGAGTAGAACGTATTCCCCATAGACACATTTATTAGTGTTTTTAGTGGTCATTTTCAAATCTCTATCATGGATATTGTGATTCCATTATAGGCTCGACCATCACATATAGCCACTTGGTTCTTAGTAGTACCTAAGGAAGGTGTGTTTGATATGTTATTGGGTAGGCTATCGATACAATAACTACAATCCATCCCATCCATAGTGTAAATATTCCTAAAATCATAGAGTTCAATAGATCCACCAGTTCAGGTGAGGTATACTTCTATAGTATTGGCATGTATGCATACTCTCCCATGAAGACCATTATTTTAGAGACCCTTACTTCAGAGATATTTCATATATTCTAGAGGGCATTCTTCCACACATTTTTTGCAAATATTAGTATTACTAGGTTATCATGGTTCCTAGCACAAGGTACCTATGTCACCTATAGCTTACTCTATCATATGGGTTCCTAAGATCCATACAATTCATAGGACACCATAATCAGTGCCATAGATTCTTAGTGCCACTACATAGGCAAATATAGATATAGATACAGACCATTCAGTGCAACATATTATGTGATTGTGGTTGCCTTTTCACATAGCACACATGATCATAGTTACCTTATTTGACATAAGTCATAATTATATTGAATATCCCATGAGATTCATTGGTTAGTATGGTTTCTCTCTTCTTATACATACTTTCTTTCTCTTTTTGATCCTTGTACATAGTTCATTTTCATTTTTCTTGTATATAGCTTATTTTTGGAAAATACAGAAACATTACAAAATTTCAAAAACATAAAATCATTCAAATAATTACTCAAAAAACACAAAATTTATAGATTGTATGCATTGATATGTTTACACTTATTATAATTTATAGACACTACATATAGTAGTTATCTTAGTATAGTCAATTTTATCATACATACATGCTTCAGTTGTTCTTTTTGAGTGCTTGCATATTGCTTATAGGACTCATGTCCACTACACTGATCTAGACTTGTTATTATCTACCCATTGAGGGAATGTACACCAATTAATGATTACTCACTTGACACATTCATCCACTTTGGAGCATCTTATACACATTTTTTATCACCAGATTCTATCTGTACATACTCTACGTTCCAACTTTAGCATTGTTATATCTTGATATTGATCATTACTACTCTTAATTAGATTTTTTGTCGACTATCACTACTTTAGACTCAACATATGTACATCCTAGATCTTACATAGATTTGTATTAAATATTCATGTATTCTTTAATTTAAAACTTACCTAGTTTAGACTTAATTGTATATATATGCTTCTTCCATTTGAGTGCATTTGAATATGCCATTATTATTTGGCTCTACATCACTTATATTCATAGTATATCTAATTTGGACATTTTCCCATGTCCTTGTTTGTGATTTTCCTAATTATTCATGTTGACATTTGAACATGTCCTTCTATTTGGATCTAAGCCAAATTTATTGTTGCTTATGTATGTGGATATTTGAATATGTCCTTGTATGTCTTGTTTTCTCATATTTAGTGACATGTGCCCGTGTCCCTTGTATTATATCCCCTTAGACTACTTTATGTGCCTCATGTGTTTTGTATGTATGATTTTTTATTTTTGTCATGGCTATGACACTTGCCTTTGATTTTTACACACACCATATTTTGATTCCATGAGGGACCTCATGCATCTACCCTTCCTACTTAGCTGTCGTGATGGACATCATGCCCCATCCCCTAACTAGTAACATAGTTCTACTCAAATTTATTATTACATACATTGATTACATCTATATTGACACCCTTTTGTAATGATATAAATGGAATATATATTACATTACATATTTATGCTCAAATCATCTTACATTTTGATGTTATATATGTACATTATATTGGATTATTATGCAATTATCATAAATGCTCTGACTAACACACATTTTGTAGAGATCTTTCTTTTGAGGATAGTTTTTTCATAGTTTCAAAAACTACCCTCAAAAGAGAGGAATTCATAGGGGTTTGTCACAAATATTAGGATCCTATATTTCACTCATAGTACATTTTTAGCACATAGGCTCAATTACAAAAAAATAGACATAGGTAAACATAGAGGGAAAATAGTGACTCAAAAAGTAGTACAGTGGCATAAAATTTAAACCAAAAAGACATTAGTGCACAAATGGGGACACTATCACCACATGGAACTACTATCCAGGATATTCCACTATTATCTAGTAGCCTCATTTTTATAAAAAATGTAGATTGGCTAGAATAGTACAGTAGGTATAGTTTAGGTTTGTATAGATCTAGTTACAGGTTTATCAATTATACTTAGTTTTTTTATCAAATTCATATTAGTTTTCTCAAATTGGGGGAATAATGTGTGTTATGACCATTACCATATTTATTTTATATAATTATTATAACTCAGTCCATAATCAATATACTTAGATACCAAATTGGGGGCATGTGTGCAACACATAGTTTCCATATGCTCAATTACACATAGATTAATTAGATGGAATGAAAAATTCCATGTCATTCTCTGAATTGTATACACTTGACATAATATTCTAATTTATCACTAGTTTCATGCCTTACTCCATCTACAGTGGTTGACATTATTGAGTGGCCCAAAGCTACCTAATGTACCCAAGTGGTTGCAGAGTTGACATACATAGTTAGACATTTACAACACTTCACACAGTTCATTTTTAGATGCATATACTACACATGGGTGGGAAATGATGGATTCATATCCTAATTTAGTTATTTATCCACCCACATGAGAGGGTTGGACACATTATTAGTCCACTATAAGATATTTATAGGTCATGATCTACAAAACAAGCATGGGCAATTATAGAGTCAAAATTGGGTTGAGTTCTTCAGCCGCACATACATAAGGATTGGGTAATATATTATCTCAATCCAAGATGATCAATGATTGATCACTATACACATACACACATAAGTTATCACTAGGTTCATGCATTAGTTTATGTACCTAACAATGTGTATTCATTCTTTCCCTTTTCCATCTCTTTACTCAGTTTTACTTATTTACTTAACATAGTATTTTGCTTTTGATATCTCATAAGGAATAATTTATGCACATTTCATTTTTAGGAAATGCATTGGATAATTCTTCACATACATAGACCTAGACTCACATACTCAGATTCAACTTCATGAGATTCACTTCTTGGGTAAGTCTAGGTACACTTCTTTTTCCTTTATCCTATGAATTTCACTTTGCTTCATTTATAGCATAGAGGGGGGGGCTAAATGTAATCACTTAAAATTGGTATTTGAGTGCTAAGAGTGATACTTGAGATTACCTATCCCTATCTTAGATCTAGACCTATCTTAGAGCCTATTATCACACCTATCCAACCTTCATGTGGGACACGAACATCCCTAGTCATCTCAAACACAATCTTGATCCTTTATTTCTAGATCCTAGACCTTCATTCCTAGTTTTTTACTAGCTGGATAGTAGTGCCATAATAAAGACATTAGAGCCACATGGTGCTAGTATCCCCAAAATTATGCCTATGCTTTTAACCCTAAATTTTCTGAATGAATATATTTTCAAAATTAAAAGCCTCCTAAGGTCAACCTAGACATATTTTATTATCTACACAAGCAATATAACACTATAAATACATAAATTTTATTCCTATATCCACTAGATGGACATTAGATGAAAAATACCTATTCAAACATGAAACAAGTTGAGAAAAATTAAGGTGATCAATCCCTATTCTACCCTACTTCTACATACTACCATCTATAACAACCCTAACCTCATATTTTCCATATTTCCAATCTTAAGAACACTTAAGGCACTCAAGGCGACTATCATACTAGAATCACTTACACTTGTACCAGCACTTAGGAGGGAAAAACAACATTAGGATTGATCCCTCTTTGGAGTATTGGTATGTAGGCAACTCTCTTCACAGTGGGGTGTTGAAGATGTCTAGCCTATCCTCCTAACAATCAAATTTTTTAACTCATACCCTAATTGTAAGGAAGATTAGGATTTGCATCATAAATCAGTCATTATAGGCATAATACACAATTTTAGAATTCATGCATGCATGAATAGACCCCAAAAATATAGGCATAGTTGTACCTAGAAGTTGGGAGCATTCTTGCATAGAGGAAATTAGTGTTAATAGCATAACACTAGCACCACATAGTGATACTATCCAATTATGGTGTTACTACCTAGGAGGGATTTTGACATAGGGATCATGTTGATGAAACTCATACCAACTTCCATCTTAGTTTCCATCACTAAGATCATTTGTATTATGTGTTTTCTAGATAAGTCTTTATTTGCACTATTTATTACTATTTTTTAAAAAGTCAAAGCTAGTCAATTCTATAAAAAATTAGTGGCTATATTTTATGCATACTATTTATCTAATTTAGTCTAATCAAAAATTTAATCAAATATAGGATTTACATTAAGATAAACCCTAAAATGTTAAAATAGTTTATTTTCATTATTTTGGGTGGATTTACATTCTCATATATTTTTTTAATGATTTTTGGATTTGTGATTGCCTTCAACATTGCTATATTTTCCCTTTGCATTGTGACACTATGTTTGGTGTATGGGATACTCCACCCAGCTATGCATTACTCTTGAACTCTAAACTCTTGGTCATACACCACTAATATTTCACATATGTCACCTTAAACTATTTAAGTTTAATACTATGTTTTATGTATTTTTTTGTGTATGGTGTCTTACTTTTTACACACTTTTCATTACTTTTATAACTATTATGTTATCATTTTTTTGTCATCAGTGTTCCTCACTTGTCTATGTTCAAAGTCTATCATTGTCATTATCTTCCTGATCATGCCACAAATTTTATTTTATCACTCCATCAATGGAAGAACACCTTCCTCAAAATATTATAACCCATGGTGAACATCCCCAAATGAATTTTATTTTTTTAAATATTGACTTTTTTCAAAATTGAAAAAAATTCAATTTTTTTGATATTTTTTAATGTCTTTAAAACTCTTAAAATTTTAAAAATTGGTTGAATTTTTAAAAGAGTGTTAGTGAAAAATGGTGTGTGGGAGAGGGAGTAGGTGGTTCAATCAAGAGTTAATTATGTGGAGGTGGATCAAGTGAAAAGGGTTCAGAAAGGTAAGTCAGTGGATTTTGGTCATGATTTTTATGGGCAAAAAGAAGAGCATAGAGAATTTATGTCAAATATTAGGGTAGTGAAGGATTGGATAGGTTCTGATATTGGCTCTATTTAAGAAGATGTGGTCATATATGGTAAGGGAGAGGCATAGGAGGATTAGGAAAAATGCTTTCCTTCACTCTTGGGGATGGTTATTTAGAAAGATTTGGTTGGTGTTGGTAAATTATCTCTTGGGAAATAGGTGATCAAAAAAACTATGGGGGAAATTGCTAAACCCTATCAACATGAAGTGAGAAAGGGTAGGTCATTATAAGGGTTGAGGATCAAGGAAGTTGCTGAACTAATTTAGGAATCAAGGAAATTCTTAGTTAATTTTCAAGCTCTATTAGAGTATGCCCTAATTATTAAAAAAAATTTAAATGGCCAACATTCATAGAATTAGAAGCCTATGTATGCAATAATTGGGGGAGTAACACCAAGTTTAGTTTCTTACCAAAAGGATTTGTTATTTTTATTTATGCCTCTACATAAATTTAAGAGAATATTA
Organism: Torreya grandis; assembly: GCA_037957365.1. Classification (NCBI taxonomy): domain Eukaryota; kingdom Viridiplantae; phylum Streptophyta; class Pinopsida; order Cupressales; family Taxaceae; genus Torreya; species Torreya grandis. Next base: position 5,282,031 of record JARHVA010000290.1, on the reverse strand, counting down.
TTAATCTCCCCTACAGGTCTCTTGGTGGAGTGGGTATTTGGTTATAAATATGGAATCAAAACTTCAATCCTTTGTATGTTCATAATGGATCATTTCCAATTTGGATTCATTTCTTTGGGATTCCTTTGGAATATTTGAGTAAAGAGTGCTTACAAGCTTTGGGAAATTCTCTATGAGAATTTATATAAATTGACCCAATTTCCATATAAGGGGTTTTGGATTCCTATGTTCATGTATTGATCTTGATTTATTTTGATAAAGAGATTTTAGAGAGTATTATAATCAAGACAAATGGTCAGGTTTGGTAGAAGATGTTAAAAATAGCTATTGAGAGGGGGGTGAACCAGTATACAAAAATGCACATTCAATTCCAAAACCACTCCATCATACATCAACTTTATCTTAGCAACATATAACATGAAAGTACATTTATCCAAATCATGAACAAGAGCATACAACACATCATCTACGTGGGAAAGGGTGGGTCATATTTGATTTCACTATATATAGAGATATCATGAATTATCATGTCATTTTCATCCATTAGGCATGAATTAACCCTTAAGGCATCTTACATGGGTCACATTTAAGCACAATCCACTTTTAAATAGGCCTAAGTCACTTTTAGGTCCTATGGAGACCCATTCAACACTTTAACACTTCTTTGAGTAAAAAAAGAACATAAGAACACTTTAAAAAAGAATGGATCCATTATACATGCTCTATAAGTCCTATTTAAGTGTCCACAACCATCACAATACCCTTTAGCTTAAGCACAAATAACTCAAACACTTCTTTGTACATACAGTCAATATGAATGAAAACAGAGTTGAATTCTAAACCATTTTTTATACTATAGATGATTGATCAAAACTTTATAATGCACACAGATCATCCTTATGGATTCTAAAACACTTCCCAATAACTAATTCATTAAGATATATTGAAACAACATCAAAATGAACTCATTTACCCTTCTTAGGTTACTTGTTGAACATGCACAAACACATAGTTAACATTGAACCTTCACAATTATGAATATACACACTTTCATATCTATAAATATATATGAATATTTTAGTCCTCTACAATTTCACTTTTCACACCATGATCAAATTATGTATAGATCAAAATAAATAACCAAAAAGTAGAGCACTAGTTTTTCCTTTACAATGTTTTTTCCTTTACAAATTCAAATACTCAAATGAAAATGGTCAAGGTTAAACCTTGAAAACCATGCTATAATCTCAAGTATTCCATACTTTTATTAAACATATATCATTAATCTTATTTTATCTTTAATTTATAGTACACCAATACCCAAACGTTAAACATTTGATACTTGACCTCATCTTGTGTAATCTAGAAACTTTGACTCAACATGCTTCATCGATCTTCTATATGTAGCTAAATATTTAACAAAGATAAATATATATAAATTTTACCTCTTTAATTTAATACATACCATTAATCTCTATATGTATGATCTCCTACTCACCATTGATCCTTGGAAGAAGCTCGATCTTTATCTTTGCTTAGTGTTAAACATAGAATACTTGCTATCATCTCACTACTTCTTGACATCTTGGAGAAAATGCATGTCATATATATCTTTGATATTTTCTCAAACATTACTTTGTGTAAAATTGACTAAGTATGGGGACCATTTCAATCTAAGTAGAAAACTTTAAACCTTAATAACTTCTTCTGTACTTAGACACATAATCTAAAATTTAGACCATATGGTCACCTTTAAAAAGAGAATCCAACCTTGTATCAAACTACTCTCGAAACAATAACATGAGTGAGATATATCATCATTGAAATTATTTTTCAAAAAAAATTACCACAGAGCCAACTATGTCAAAAATTATCTGAGAGGCCAACTTTGCACTGGAATAACTTTTGTTGCACTTAATCCTATGACCTAAAATATAGAAAAAATCAACTAGGTACAAAACTAAACAAACCCATATGATCAAATTATATAACACATCCACACATTCAATATATACCATCATCAAACTATTTACTTAGCTCTATCTTGCCTCATGTAAATTTGGCCAAGTATGTGAAAACACTATCAAACTACCTAGGAGCCCAATTTCATGACCTAGGATTTAGTGAATATAAATAAGGACTAATGTGATCACAACCATATGAACAACTCCCCCTAACTCATCCACAGATGGCAATGGTGATGTCAACAAACTATCTACTTAGATTTTCTACCACTAGACCCAAAATGTCTAGATGAAAACAATGATCAACTAGATGAAATCCACTCATGCATACAAGCACTAAAAGCATATAAAACCTCTTATGGACCCCTTGTACATGATTAATACTCCATACCCATCCATAAACATCTCTAATCATTCCAAAAATGAAGATCAACCAAGCCTCCTTTAAGTACACTAGGACAAGAACATTTCACACTTGCTTATTGTTACTTAGGCTATCAAATAACTTAATCCACTCACTATGACACCTCCATGACATCACTGAAAATTCTCCAAAAATATTCCCCTTTGTCATTGATGTTAACAAACATCATTTAACTAACCTTCTCTCTTCTTAAAACACTCTAAAAAATAAGAACTTTCTCCCCCTTTGAAACAATGACAAAGTGGAAACTAATTGATCCTAAGGACTTGAAAATACCATCAATAATAAAGGACCATCTTATAAATATGATACAAACTCCCCCTTACCTTGAGCCTACCTCTTCTTGACTTGATAATTTCCTCTTGCTCCAAGCTAACACTCTCTTCAACCAATCACTATAATAAATGAAGAAAGAACACACAAAATACTAAAAAATGATATAAATCACCAAGAAACATTTGAGAGGGACTCCCCATAAGATTTCTAAGCCATTTCACATCTTGAGAAACTTCATATCTCCACACACCATGAAGAACCACCATACATACTTACTAGCCTTCTCTCTCAAGCTACCACAAGGACCATTAACATAGCTTTATGCCACTAACCAAATAGGAAAAAAATTTCTCAACCAACCTAAGAAATCTCTATGAAACAAACATACCTTGATATTTTGGATAAATAGATAAAAATGCACTCTTCTTCACACTAGGCCTGTCTAGATTTATTGTAACCTTACATGGAACTTGTAGAGCCCATAAATTACAGTAGACAAATATTCAAGACCTAAAACTTCATATCTGGAGCACTCTCATATTCCCCCTCAATAACACCAATTTGAATTACCTAGATCATCTTATGCAACATAATTCCTTCACAAACCTACTACCCTATTAATAAAAAATTGAATAACTTGAGAACCACAAACCTTCATATCACAAAACCACTTGGAGCAAGCTAGAATAATGTTAATAGATCTTTCTATGTAAAAATATCATCTTGACAAAACACAAATCCTCCTTTTCTACCTAGAAAACTTGAATCTAACCCTATATACTGACCATAAACAACTATCATCATCATGACATCATTCTAACATCACCACAACATATTTTTCACCTAAACATACATGTTCCAACTAAAAATGCTCATCTCTAGCCTTATATGACCTTTAAAAGAACACCACAACAACACTTTCTTCTCCACTAAAATGAGTATCTTAAGAAGCATAGATAGATACAATTCAAATATTAACCCCCTCACATTATTTACATCTTCAAGACACTAAAATTCTATGGCATACACAACTACTCAACAAGCCTTAACAGGGTTAGCAATATCTAGGACTAGACCTAGAAGAGAGGCCTTCAACTTATAGGCTCACCTAGCATCTACCATAGACTGATATGTAGATAGATATTTAAAACTCACCTTTATACTAGAACAACCAAACCATGATCGACAAGCCAACTCCTCAATATAGGACCATTGAGATTCTTCACAAGCTTATTTTTTCCAATATATATATATATATATGAATGCACAAACATACCTTATTTTCATACCTTCACATTATATAATATTTTATAGACATGAAGCTTTTTCTAATTGAAAAGTGTCTCTTTGAATCCTAGATAGAGACACCCTGACCCATAATTTCTTAGAACAATGTGAAACTAGGAGTTTCCCACAACTCCTCATATTATTTTTCCTCTTTGGTCATTTGATATTGATAGTTCTTCTTCTTAGGCATAAAAATACCCTCAATCAGTACCTTGGATTTCTCCTTGATCTTGACTTGAACTAAATTTTGATTTTCCTTTTCTATTTGGATAGTTGAAATATTCTCTGATTTAGACTTGTCAACAAATGCTGACAATAGAAACTCTTGACTTTCCTTCACTTCTGATCCTTTTTCCACATTGGCAAAAAATCCATCAAGACTCTTGGACATAACATGATTAGTCTCCTTAATATTTACCACCTCAATTCTTTATACCATAGTTTTATTCTTCTCATCTTCTATAGCCAACATACCGACTTGACCTTTGAGTTTAGACTGATTTATAGCACATTCTTATAAATCAAATTTCTTATCAACCTTTGGAATAGTGTGATTATCATTGATAATCATTGGTCTCCATTGCCAAGAATGACCTTTATTATGCATAATAGAATCTTCATGTCCTTTGAGATATATTGAGGACCTATTAACTCCATTTGGACAAAATTTAGCAAAGTGTCCAACCTTATGACAACTAAAACAAGTAATGTCTTTCATACCTTTTAATAGATTTGAATAATGATCAATATTTGGACAAAAAATCCTATAATAGCTCCATGAGTATCCATACTTGATTTACTTTCTTATATAGTCCTTATCTCTATGATTGTAATTATTACATATATAATAAAGACCTTGAAAAGAACTTGTATACCTTATTGCATTAGGTTTTCTAATTAGCCTTCTGACATTGCTCTTGAAGATTACATTCTCATTTACTTGATCATACTTCTCATGATTCTTTTTAGGCTTGTCTAACTTGTTTATGAATAGCTTATGCTCACTCTTCAAGGACACCATTTCAATCTTTAGCTGAGTGTACTCATCTTCTTTTGATTTTAGATTTGCATTTGCAGTGCTTAATTGATTCTTAAGAATACTAATCTTCCCTTAATTCTATTTAGCCTATTTTGATTCCTTTTGTTATTTTTCAAGCTTGAAAATTATGATTTTTTCATACTCATCTTTAAGGTAAACTATATCATTCTTCATTCAAACATATTCATCTCCTTTAGCTCTCATGCTTGAATATGTAGCCTCTAACTAAATTTTGAGAAATTAAATGGTCTCTTTATCCATCTTAACATATTTAACCAAGTCATTCTTCATTATACATGCTTTCTCTTTAATATGACTAATCTATTCTTGAATACTTTTGGTTATTGATCTCAATTCAATATTTTCTTTCTTCAACTACTTAACCATCTTGTGCTACTTAGGATATCCTTTAAGCTATTAAGCTTCCTCCAAAGTACCTAAATCTGATACCAATTATTTAAAGTAGCTATTGAGAGGGGGGTGAATCAATATACAAAAATGCACATTAAATTACAAAACCATTCCATCATACGTCAACTTGATCTTAGAAATATAAACATGAAATTACATTTATCCAAAGCATGAGCAAGAGCATACAACACATATCTACATGGGAAACCCTCTTGGCATATAAAACCCACTCTTAAACTTAAAAAAACTTGGATTACTTGTCTTATAAGGTATTAAACACCATAGATTGGTCAAATCCTCCTAACCAAGATTTAGTGATATGTTTATTCCATAAGGAACACCAAACCCTAAGATGATCAAGTCCTCCTGACCACTCAAAACATTGATCAAGTCCTCCTGACCAAAGGCCTTTAGTAAAACACCTATTTCACAAGGATAAACTACCCCTAAGGAAGATCAAGTCCTTTATACCCTATTATGAACACCGTCACCTTAGAACTAATGTCTTTAACACCTGATGATGGTTCTATATTTTCTAACCCCTACACAAACTCTCTATTTACCTCATATATGCCTCTCACATAAACATGTCACAATATCTTTCCTTTTTTAATCAAACTATCCTCATGTTCACACTCAAACCTCTTCACATATCATTAAACTATAAGATCACCTTTTTAAAATAATAAATATGGCCTACAAGTCATACACATAGTCCTTAATCTTCTCTACTCATTAACTCATCAATTGGGCACTCTACCTCTCCTCATACACAATCAAACCTACAAAAGCACTATTATGACATCAAAAATATGACCTACATGTCATACACACCATCATCAAATTGATTTTACCTTTAACCCATTCATTTATCACACATATCCTTCACCTTACCTTTACTCACCATACACACTCTCTCAAAATATCCTCTTGAGGATACTCACTCATTCTGCCTCTTCTACACTGATTAGGTCTAATGACCTATGTAATAACCTTCATAACATTACTCAGATAAGAATATTTGATCCTATTCACTCTCTACCATTCCTTACTAACTTGTACCTTCTCTTTCAAATTTTCTCTCCTTTACTTGGCTCCACATTCACACAAGCCTTTAATTTTGAGCACCTACTCGCTAGTCTTCTCAAAAGTATAGAAATCATCATCTTTAATTTCACTATATATATATATATATATATATATATCATAATTATCATGTCTTGGCCAGACATTAGGCATGCCTTAAACCTTAAGGCATCTTAAATGGGTCACACTTAAGCATAATCCACTTTTAAATAGCCCTAAGTCGCTTTTAGGTCCTATGAAAACCCATTCAGCTCTTTGACACTTCTCTAAGAAAAAAAAAACATAAGAACACTTTAAAAAATCTTGGACCCATTACACATGATCTATATGTCCTCTTTAAGTGTCCACAACCATCATAATACCCTTTAGCTTAAGCACAAATAGCTCAAACACTTATTTGTACATACAATTAATATGAATGAAAACATGATTGACTTATAAACCAGTATTCATATTGTATATGATTTATCATACCTTAATAATGCACACATATAATCCTTATATATTATTAAAAAATCCCTAATAACTAATTCATCAAGAGATATCGAAACAACATCAAAATGAGCTCAATTACCCTTCTTGGGTTATTTTTAGAACATGCACAAACACATAGTCAAATTTGAACATTTATAACTATGACTGTACACACTTTTAGATCTTCAAATCTATATTTCCATATGCACCTTAGAGTCCTCTACAAGTTTTCTTTTTACATCATAAACAAATTCTACATAGATCAAAAGATATAGCGAAAAAATAGAGCACTGGTTATTCCTTTACAAATTCAAATATTCAAATGAAAATGGTCACAGTTAAACCTCAAACACCATGCTCACATATCATGTCCTCACTACTCAAATTAAACATGAACCATTGATCTTTTTTTTATCTTTAATGTATAATACACCAATGCTCAAATGTTAAACATATGATAGTTGAGCTCATCTTGTACAATCTGGAAACTTTTATACGTAATTCAGTATTTAAAATGTAATATATCAAATTTTTATACGTAATTCAGTATTTAACAAAGCTAAACATCTATCACTTTAACCTCTTGACTTTAATATGCATCATTTATCTCTATCTGAATGATTTCTCACTCACCATTAATCCTTGGAATAATCTTGATCTTTATTTCTACTGAGCATTAAACATAGAACACTTGCTACCATCTTGTTTCTTCCTGACATCTTGGAGAAAATGTGCATCTTTGATCTCTTTGAGAGTTTCTTGAACATTACCTTGTGCAAAATTAACTATGGGGACCATTGCAATCTATCTGAGTAGCCAAATTTAAACCTCAATAACTTCTTTTGTGCTTAGATCTAAAATTTAGACCATCTGATCACCTTTAAAAATAGAATCCAACCATATATAAAAATAATCTTGAAACCTTCACATGATTTAGATATATCACCATTAAAATTACTTCTCAAAAATTTTTACCACAAAGCCAATTATGTCAAAAAATGCCTGGGAGGCTAAATTTACACTTGCATAACTTTTTTTACACTTAGTCGCATGACCTAAAATTTAGCACAAATAAACTAGGTAAAAAAATAAACAAACCCATATGATCACCTTATCTAAAACATCCACACATGAAATATATACCATCATCAAACTTCTTAAATGGCTCTTTTTTACCTCATACAAATTTGGCTATGGGAAAACACTATCAAACTACATGGGAGCCCAAATTTGCACTTGCATATCTTTGACTATGCATAGACACATGACCTAATATTTATAACATCAAAACTAGGGAATAATTTTATCAAAACCATATGACCAAATCCCCTTGATTCATTCACATGCGGCAATGGTGATGTTAGTAAACTGCCTACTCAAATTATTTGCCACTAGACCCAAAATGTCTAGATGAAAACAATAATCAACAAGATGAAAACCACTCATGCAAAAAATAACTCAAAGAATATAAAACCTCTTACATGACCCCTTTCATATGCTTAATAATCCAAACTCATCCTTCAACATATCTAATCATGTCAAAACTAAGGATCAACCAAGCCTCCTTTAAGCACACTATGACAAGCACATTGCACACTTTGTCATTATCACTTAGGATATCAAAGCACTTAATCCACTCATTAGGACACCTCCATGACATCACTTATAATTACCTAATATAATAATGTTGATATTGAGATAATTCTTTTTCATTATTTTTGGTGTCATCATCTAGGGCATTTTAAAAAAAAAATAAAGCTTTAAATCAACAAAGATGAATCAAGCATCAATTCTTCCCTTTTGAAATCTAAAAAATATAAAATCAATTATAGAGGAGGTAAAAACATATATGGTATTTAGATTACGTAATTAGGCTTGTTTGAAAGGGACTCAAGGGAAGGTCCCACATCTAGAAACTATGTAAGACCTTTTGCAAAAAATTAATGAAGGCAGGGCACTCTCACTAGAAACCATCCTCAAAATTTGTGATTATATTAAATCTAAAATGAATTCCTTAAATTCCATGCTTCATCCCTAAGGATAGTAAGGATAATTTTCTAATGGATAGGTGTAATAATTAGAAAAGGAGGTTTACAATGAGAAGGTTAGGGGATTAGAAATCAGTTTAGATGTTGAGGATGAAGATGAGTCAAATGAAGAATTGAATTTAAGATAACTATTATCTATTTATTAGGTGTAATTTAATATATCTCATCATAATTAGGGTCTCAAAAAGATGAAAGGTAGGAAATTAGGTGTTGAAATTATGGCAGGTAAGGTTTTAGGAGTTAAGCAAGGAACACTAAACTCTTTTTGGATGTTAGAAAGTGAGGGATGGAAGATCCCCTTCTATTGGAATGAAGGTTATATATTGTAATGTTATGAGTTTAAATTCCCCTAAAATATGCATTTATTTAAATGCTTAATTTTTGTGAAAGATCTAGATATTCTCCTTATGCAAAAATCAAAATTGAGTCTTTTAGAAGTGAAAATTCTCATGCATAATACTTGGTCCATGTGGAATGGTTTTTTTATGGAGTGGTTAGAGCCTCATGTGGTTTGGAAGTTGTCTAGGCCCTGACCCATGTTACCATATATTTTTTGGATTTGGGTTCTAATTGGTGCTTGTGTAGGGTGTCCAATTTTTCTTTTGATATCAAGTCACTTCTTCTCAATGTGTATGGTCCCAATGATTTGGGTTGTAAAGCTTAGATTTGGCAAGAATTTGCTCATTTTTTGGCTAGGTATCCAAAGGAGAATTTTTTGGTGGGGGAATATTTTAATTATATTTTAAATTCCACTAATAAAATGGGGGTAATAATGGTCCTAGCAAATCTCAGTTTGAGTTTGGCAATTTTGTTTATAGTAATGATTTGTTGGATATCAGTCCTAAAGTAGGTTGGTTTACTTGGAATAATAGGTAGGAAAAATATTTTAATATAATAGAGCAATTGGACAGGTTTCTCATCAATACTCTTTGGCTATCTTCTAATTTGTTGGTGGAATGCTCAATCCTCTCCTTTTCTAGTTCAGATCATTTCCCAATCTATCTTTTTATCAAAGTGGATCATCCCCCAACTCGATGTCCTTTCAAGTTAAAACTGATGAGGCTCTAAGATCTATCTATATTTTGTAAAGTTAAATTTTCATGGTCAAATTATCCTCCTCAGTCGAGATCCCTGATATATCAAATGACTAAAAAATTGTAATTCATTAAGCTTTAGCTCAAATCTTGGAATAAAAAGCATTTCAAAAATATTTTTCTAGAAAAGGCTAGGGTGGAAGCTGATCTAAGTAGTGTGAATGATTTAGTTTTAAAATTCAAGATGGAAGTCTAGGCCTTTGAAAAGGAAAAAAAATCCTACATGGGTATGAGGAGTTACTCCTTAGGGAATAAATATATTATAAGCATAAATCTAGGGTCATCTGGTCGAAATAAGGAGATAGGAATTCATCTTTCTTATACAATTCAGTCAGATCCAAAAGGAATGTTTCTCAGATTTTAGGTATTTTCTCAAGTGATGGTGAGTGGGTGTGTTATCAAGATGGTATTCAAAGGTAAGTGGTGGATTTATTCAATTATCTTTTAACAAGGGAAGAAGTTTAGCATGTAGAATAGTGGTATCCCTTCCTAGAGACTATCCATAATTTGTTTTTGGAGCATCAAAATAATATCCTTATGTCCCCTTTATCTCTTGAGTAAGTTGGGTGGTGGTTTCCTTTCTTGGTAAAGATAAATATTTGGGTTCAAATGGTTTTCTGGTGACTTTATTTTAGGCTTTCTAAGAGATTATAAGTAAAGATGTATTGGCAATGGTGGAAGAAATGTGCATCAGGCAAAAGGTGGCCCTTAATCTGAATGTAACTTTCATTTTTCTCTTTCCTAAAGGGGATGCCCAAGTGAGTTTTAATGAATTTCATCCCATCTCTTTGTGCAATGTTGTGTATAATATAATTTATAAGTTAGTGGTGAGGAAACTTGATCTAGAGATCATCTACAAGGGCTAAACAATAAAAGGTCTCAATTCTTCTTCAAACCATTCACATAGTTTAGAGTTCATTGAAATATTTTTGGTGCATTTTATGATTCAAAAAATGGAGTTTGTATGTAGAAGTTATGGTTGGTCAAAGTGGGTCAAAATTCAACAAGATGGGTCAACATTGGTTAAACCCAATCAACAAGCATTAAATGTGGACCAATTCGGTATGGACACATATTACACATTGGTATGGACATATGGCATAACTAGAAGCCTCCACATGGCACATCTATATGGAAAGGTGAGACCACTTTACATGGATAAAGTTTATTATTTAAAAATATATTTATCTCACATCCCAACAATGTGGGATAAAAAGGGATTTTGATCAAATATTAAAAAGTATATATTCCACACATATGTGGATATAAACAAAGGTGAGCTTGTCAAAAGTTTTAAACATATAAAACTCCACCATGAGGTGGAGAGCCACATGGGGTGGGCTTGGTCCCCCATCCCCAAGCCATTTTACATGGCATTATGCCAAAAATAAAGGAGATAAGTGATTTAAACCTATTCAAAGCCATTATCATGGGAAAAGGAGGATGGGGCTTGACCCCTTAAATTATCACAAGCTAATTTTGGCTTTTATCAAAATATATCTCACATTACATGGTTTATTCTTTTACATTTTAGGATTATTTGCCTAAAATAAAGAGATATGGATAAAAATATTAAACAAAGGCTTAGGATTGGGATGGATATGGCAAATATCCATGATTTTTGGGTTTTTGAAAGCTATATAAACCCATGACCCATATTGGAAAATTATTCAAAAAAAAAAAAAAAAACTAAGTTCTCAAAGCACTCATTGGAGGAGAACAAGAAGTAAAGAAGAGTTCATCAAAAGTAACTCAGTGTGAGTGGAGATTTTGTAGAACCCATATTTTTTAGGACTTTCTCAAGTCAAAATGATTGTTTGGTATCCCATTATAGGAGCATATGTGATGTAATAATTAAATTTATTTTGACATCTTTTATATATTGATTCATGTTTTATCGAACCCAGAGATGTAGCCCCTGAAAAGGTGAACTCCATTATCAAGTGCAAGTGTATTATATGTATTTGAACATTTACTTATTATTATTTTTAATCATTAAATTGTTATTTTTAAATTAATATGCCAATTTTCATGTAATTAATGAGAAATTGAGAATTTATAAATCATCCATAAAAAATAGAGTAATTTGTGTAGTTTTGGACATTGCCTATTTATGGATCAAGTTTGGTATCAGAGCTAAGTTCATGTTGGTATAATTGTGATTTTGCTCACATACTATGGAATACTATAGATCCAATGTTATCTCAATTTTAGTTGTTGATAAATACTATTATCACTACATTGATGCAATATTTGTAATCATAAGAATAATTATAGAAAGTTGTAGAATGAAGATAGGAGTTACAAATTAAGAAAATACAACAAATTATTGATGCTTTGTAAGTGGAACTATATAAAAAATGCCATCAGAGGAAGAGGATGCATGAAGACTCAAAATTTTATTAATATTGTGCTAAAAGATGACATGTTTTAGAATAATGTTAGATATTGCATCCAAGTTAGGCTCAAAACTAGTTCAAGAATAAAAATGAGGACAAAGGCAAGGCACCAGTTATTTATAGAAGAAATCAATCATCCAAACTAGTATTACATCATTAGTCAACTCTAGAGACTATAATATGACAACTTCTGCCAGTTGAATTTCTAGATATTATGCTACATTCTGAGAATACCCAAAGGTAGAATGTCACTAATATTATTGAGGGTAAGCTCATATATATTTATTTTGACTAGATATTTGGATCTAGTTACATCACTAAAGATCTCATACAATGTCTGGGATTGAAATTTATTTCATTACCCCACACCAAGACATTCAGAGTAGCTAATGGCATGGTACATAAACACATGACACATTATTATATCTTGCATTTTTGTATTAGAGGTCTATTCTTTGATCAATTTTCCCTTGATATAGTCCCAAAATAAGAAGAGAAGATCATTTTGCATAATGTCTATCTCACATCTTGGTAGGCCAAGTACACAACATCAAGAGATGGAATCTAGTTGACAGGTGATCATGTTTATGAGATTTAGTTCAGGACTAGTCAGATAACCAAGGTAATTTCTAGTTATATTAGTGATTACTATGATTCTTATACTCCTAGTCATCCTCTTAATGAGAAAAATATTGTAATTCTAGAAATGAACAATGCTTTGATTATCAATGTGTCTTCTGACTTAGATGCACATTCAAAAAATGAAAGTAATGAAATTAATTATTTTGGCTATATTAAGAATTTTAGGGATACTTTATGTTATAACTCCATACATTCATCAATAATTGTGTTGATACATTTAAGAAGCACATAAGGGGAATAAGTTCTAAGCTATTGGCCAAGAGGGGATTCAATGGAAAGGGCCTTGGCATTAATGGTCAAGGAATTTTTAAACCTATCCAAGTTGTGAAGAGACCACTTTACACAAGATTAAGATATGGAAATGAAGGAAATTCTTCCCAAGAAGTTGAGATGGAGAAATACTCAAACAACAATTCAAAAAACCTTGAAGAGCTGGATGAATCATCTTCAAAAGATGAAGTAGTTAAATCTAACAAGACATCTTCAGATGACTTATCAAGGTATGAAAAGAAGAAATACTCAAATGTATCTTATAATTATGCCAAAAAAATCCATATAAGGATGCTTAATAGACATGTCAAGTCAAAAAAGAAGATTGATGAAATGAAGTTGCCTAAAGAAGACATGAAGTTTTTGTTTTTACTACAATACTAACGAGTAAATGTTGAAAGAGAATAAACAAAGTTATCCACAACCTCAAGCAAAGGTTGTAATTTCATCTTCAGTCAAACAAAAGATAGAGCCTCATCAATCAAAATCTAAAATAATAATAATTAGGGAGATGACAGTCAAGGACAAGCTAACAATGCAAAATTTATCAGCCTAAAGAGGTAAACAACATTTCTTCAAAAGAATAATTGCTAGGCATTCAAAGATAGATGTTATTTTTGATATAAATTATCAAAAGAATTTAATTTTTGAAGATGTTATAGAAACCCTAGGTTTGAAAACAAAGCCACATTTTAGACCATATTCATTGGTTGGGATAAATGATGTTGTTAATCTATATGTAAGCAAAACATGTAAACTAGTGTTTGTAATTACCTCCAACTTCCTAAATGAAGTTGAATTAGATGTGGTTCCACTTCAATTTAGTGGCATTATCCTAGGTAAACCATACTTGTCTCTGAGAAATACAATTTTTTTAAAGAGGATAATTAGTATGACATTATAAAATATGGGATAGAATATCATGTGAGAACCCATCACCTGAAAGAAGGGAAATGTTGATAACTTATCATTATAATTCTGACATTTATACCATTACAAGAGAATGTTGTTGACAGGAAAGATAATATTTCCTTTGATTCTATTTTCCTCCTATATGTTATTTCATGTAGAAGATGTCTTGGCAAGATAGGAAACTTCATGGAAGGTTAACAAGACCTTCATTTTAAAGTTTTGATGGATTATTAGACTTTTAGAGACTAAAATCCTTCTTATTGGGGAGGTGTGATTCAAAGATCATTTACAAGGGCTAAAAAATAAAAGGTCTCAATTCTTATTCAAACTATTCACACAACGTAGATCTTGTCAAAATATTTATGGTGTAATTTTTGGTTCAAAAAATAGAGTTCGTATGCAAAAGTTGTGGTTGGTCAAAGTTGGTCAAAAGTCAAAAAATTGGGTCAACATTGGTCATTATTGGTCAAACTTGGTTAACAAGAATTAAAGGTGGACCAATGTGGTATGGACACATGGCACAAATTGGTATAGACACATGGCATACATTGTTATGGATAAATGGCACACATTGGTATGGACACATGGCACATCTATGTGGCAAGGTGAGACCACTTTACATGGATAAGTTTATTATTTAAAAAATATATTTATCTCACATCCCAAAAATGTGGAATAAAAAGGGATTTTGATTGAATATTAAAAAAGTATATTTTCCACACATATGTGGATATAACCAAATGTGAGTTTGTTAAAAGTTTAAAACATATAAAACCCTACCATGAGGTGGAAAGCCATGTAGGTTGGACTTGGTCCCCAACCCCCACACCATTTTACATGGTTTTGTGCCAAAAATAAAGGATATAATCACTTTAAGCCTAGTCAAAGGCATAAGCATGGGAAAAGGAGGATGGGGCTTGACCCCTTAAATTCTCACAAGCTAATTTTGGCTTTTATTATAACATATCTCACATTACATGGTTTATTACTTTAAATTTTGGGATTATTTGCCTAAAATAAAGAGATATGGATAAAAATATTAAACAAAAGCTTAGGCTTGGGGATGAATAAAAAAAATATCCATGATTTTTGGGTTTTTGAAATCTATATAAACCCGTGACCCCCATTGGAAAATTATTCAAAAAAAGCATTATAAGTTCTCAAAGCACTCATTGGAAGAGAACAAGAAGTGAAGAAGAGCTCATTAGAAGTAACTTAGTATGGATTGGAGATTTATTGGAACCTATCTTTTGCAAGACTTTCTCAAGTTAAGATGATTTCTTGGTAGCCCATTTCAAGAGAAAATTGTGATGTAAGAATTAAATTTCTTTTGACATCATTTATATAATGGTTCATGTTTTACTGAACCCATAGATTTAGCCCCTAAAAAGACAAACTCCATTATCAAGTGCAAGTGTATTATACGTATTTGAACATTTACTTCTTATTCTGTTTAATCATTAAATGTTGGTTTTAAATTAATATTCCAATTTTCATGTAATTAATAGAAAATTGAGAATTTATAAAGAATTCATAAAAATAGATTAATTGGTATAGTTTTGCATACTACCTATTTATGGATCACAACTCAAATTGCTTTTGGATTCTCTAATTTCCTATGAGAAATTGTGTTTTGTGCCTAGAATGAATATTTAAGAGGTAATTATTGACCAAATTTGACTTTTTAATCAAATTGGGGCACCTATAGGTAAAAAATTGATTTTCTAGGTCTATAGGGTATGTAATATGAGTTTTATAGGGTGTATTATATTTCAATTAATGTCAACTGATGTTATATTATCCTTGGTCAATTAGTTTTTATGTCTATTTATCATTTTGGGTCATTTTAAGGGTCAAAAGGTGCATTTAATGATTTATACAGGTTTATTGGGAAACATGAAGGTTTCAAAACATGATTTCATACCCCATGTGTCCTTATAAGTCTTAATTAATTGACAAAATTGAAATATGCTGGGTTATGTAGAAGAATGGGTAGTTTTCATGAGCAAAAAGAGGAATTTGGAACTTATACAACCTTCTTAGGAAGTGTGCCACTTGGAAAAGGTTGAAACATGACTCTTCAACTTCCCCATGCTTAATTCCATGCTTGGTATGATCTAAAAGTGTCATTTCTTTCTCAAAACCATTCATCTCTCTTCTCACCCTTCTTGGTAAGTAAAAGTAACTTGCAGGTTTGTAATTGGTATGGATAGATTATGAGGTTTCAAGAAAAATTCCCTTTGGTGATGATAGAAAATGTGTATACCTTAATTTTCATATAAGTATTTTTAATATTGATCAACCATGCTTTATGAAACATTGCCAACAAATTAATTGTGTAAATCTACCTACTAATCTATGAACCCTATAGGTTTTACCTTGGTTTGAGAAGATCCATACAATCCACTTATTTATATTGGTTATAGATGATTTTTTATATGTCCCCTCATGTATCCCATGCTTGGTTCCATGTTTTGTGGTATTTGGATGAGCCAATAACCTTAAATTTGCATACTGGTCTCTTTTGAGTGCAATGGGCAATTTTCACCATTTTAAGGAACTTTGTATTTCTCTATGGTTTCATAAAGTTGTGTTAAGTTAATTTATATGTTTTAAAAGTGATATAATGGTTCCCTTCATCCTAAAACTTCATTCTCCAAAACAATCTTCATAGTTTGAATACATAGACACACTTCACCTAGTCTACCATTGGAGTATTCATATACAGGTGGTTGCAAGGAATGTTTTAAGCTTATTTCAAGATGACCTTGTTGTTGATCATGTGTTTGTATGGTTTAAAATATGTTTTATATGACCTTAATGAATTTTTGTCCATCTTGTTCCTCTATTTCACACTCATTGTCTGTATACAACCAATAGACACCTATAAGAGCTCTATTGATGTCATGTTGAGAGGTGAAAGACTTGATAGGGTTTTCAATATTTTAAGATAAATAAAATTTCAATGAGATTTCTAGTGAAGACATGGAAATTTCGTAAACATATATATATATATATATATATATATATATATATATATATATATATATATATATATATTACACTACCTAATTTCACTCTACTACATGTGTATGCTAATGATTACCCACATGTAGTACCTCAAGGTTATGCAGACTTTGAATGGGAGAGTTAAAAACATGGTAAAGACCCTTACAAGTCTTAAATTGTGGTGGAATAATTTCAACTTGTTTGAAGTGTCAACGAGTAAAAATGTAGAAGTTTGAACCATCTCCTATGGTGATAACAATGTTCAGATCCACTTTCCCTAAATTGTCAAAATAAAGGCCCAAGGGGTTTCTATAAACTTCTTACAACATGCTTATAAGATGTTCCAAGACATCTATAGTAATAAACCTTATATCCTATAGTAAATAAAATAGATTGGAAAAGTCCAACAGGTATAGGATTAGAGGAGGATAGGTTTTTGAGGATCCCAAGATCACATTTTATGCACTAAATTAGGATAGTGAGATCTACAGGAAAGAGATCAAAATGGACTTACCTCCCTAAGTTGAAAACTAGACCTTGTTAGAATGTGTGAATGGTTCCAATAATTGACATGAATATTTTAGGTATAAATATCATCAAAATGAATGACAATTGGTGTTTTGGTTACTCAAGTATATTCCCAATCCATACACAGTCTCCTATACATCCACCTATAGTAGGGTCAAACAGTGACCTTGGTTTGATGCCAAATTAGTTCTTAAACTATAATAAGTAAATTTTATCTTATGTATTTAGCTTCTCACATCAATTTATTTTAATTATTTCTAAGCATAATCTCTAAGCATCATAGATAAGCCAAATGGAGGCATGCACACCTACAGTTTCATTGAGATAAATCATCATCCAAGAGGCATACTGTTGGAGAGGTTAAGGTGTATGTGAAAGGGATGGTTAAATGAGTTGAATTGTATAAAAATAGTAGGAATTAAATAAATAAAAAATTTATATTTAGTGTTTCAACTACCATGATAACCTACAGGTGTCCATATATAAGATAATGCACACTTACAACTAGGGTATACAAGACAATGAGCAAATATGATGTTTAGGTAGTGTTTGAGCCTATAAAAGGTGAAGAAATAGGTTAAAAATAATGAAAAATTACCTAAGGTTTTAAGGGGGAAATTAATTCAAGGCTTTTATAGACTCCAACAAGCATAATGACCCACTGGTCATTGTGGAAAGAAGGAAATACATTTAGGAAAGGGAGACTTTGTCATGTCTTAGTCAAGGTGAAAGAGTGTGTGGGAGGTTGGAAAGAAAATTAGAGATAATAATGGTTTAATAATTATATTATAAACCTAAAAACACCTTCATAATGGATTAAAAAGCAAAAATAAGGCACTTCCAAGTGAAAAGCATAGGCCCTGCACAGTCTTTTCCCTAGGAGTCTATCTTGGTTGTTGGAAAGTTTAGAGAGTCATATGGGATGACCAAGAGATTAAATTTTATCCATAAGTTCATTTAAATATATATTAACTCATATAATGTTTTTTTTTACCTATAAAAATAGGGTAAGTACCCAGTATTTTGTCTTAGATAGCGGGCACTTTCCCCATACACAAACCCTATAGTTTTGAAGTTTAGAAGCAAAAGAGTGATTGAAGAGTTTTTTGGACACCAAAAATAGTTTTGGATAGTTTAATTATATCTATAAAAGTATTAAAACACTTCACATAAGAAATATATCCAACAGAGAGGTCTAAAATGCAAAGGTTGCAAGCAAACATAAAGAGAGGGATTAGGCCTAGTAACCAGATGTGAGACCATTTCAAAATTTGGACCTACGTGAGATATATATTAGATTGTAATATTTTTTGGGTGTGTATATAGAGTTTTTTTTTATCTATTTTAATGTAGGGTGACCATTTAAAAATCCATTTTGAGCTTTAAGGGCAACTCAGGACTTCTTGACATGCTTAGGCCTAGAGATCAAATAGAAGATCACTTTCACTTAAAACCTTGGAGAAGAATTATAATCCATTTGGATATTATTATTGGGTAAAAATATATGTTTTTTATATTTTTTAATTCAAATAGTATCAGTTGGATGGTCCAGACCACCAAGAGTTGTAAATAGGCTACAAAGCTAATACTAGGCCTAACATCTAAAGTGGGGTTAGCTTCATTTTGGGATTGAGATGTGCACTCCAACATATTATAAAATTATTTTATGGTAATTATAGGTGTATTATAGCATTAAATTTGTGGATAAGTAATTAATAATCCTTATTTAAGTCCAAAACTACTCAAACTTGTGAAAAATGGTGAAAACAATCTCATAGGAGAAGTTTCAATGCTCATATTTTTCATGAGGCATTTCATGGGTGATAAAGGAGTTATGGGAGGTTATAATGGGTCTTTAAGGCCATATTTGTGTGTTTTTTTTTTGTAATTTTGACGTTTAGTTTTTATAAACAATCCTTAAGAGGTCAAATAGGCCTAAAACACTTGCAAATCCTCAGCTAGGACTAGTTTGGAGAAATGGAGTTGAATATTTAATAAAATGGAATATTTTTATTATTAAACCTACTTTAAATTTAATATTAATATCTTAGGCTCCATCACATGCTTTTTCCCTGTATAGAATTGTATGGATGGGGGCATAAATAGGTTTTTTATCACTATTTTGTGTGTTTTGAAGGTTTTAGGAAATTTAAAGATACTAAAATAAAATTTAAGGATATATTAATACTTAATATAATTAAAAATATTAATATCATTCCTTTAAAAAACTTATAAGTGTCCAAACTAGGTGCTTCAACTCAGCTAGTCAAAACTGGCCTAATGGACAAGCTAGGGAGAAGTGTGAAAACTTCAAGTGAATGGATTTTTATGGTGTCCTTGGTGATTATAAGGAAATTTAGGGTATTTAAAAGTTTAATTAACTTCCTCCCATGGATTTTCATGAGAAATTTATGCTAATTTTTATTCCAAGTGTGCAAGATGCATGGAAGAGTAGTTTTCTAGGCAACAGATGATGATTGCTCCTCTCTAGTTGATTCCAGAGGACCAGGCCTAAAAATAATGAATATAGAGGAATTTATAATGTATTTAAAATTAATTAAAATCATTATACCTACTAATAATTATGATTAAGGCATTCAAATAGGGATAATCATGTAGGCATTTTTCTAAGCCAGAATGGGGAATTTCTTGCCACTTTTCATGAGGTTTATGACTTGGATTGACATTTTCACCTTCAAAAATTACATGTTTCATACAATAAACTCTCCAAATGCATAATTAACTCTTTTATCAACTTTAAAAATGTCCTTATGACCCTTTGACTTATTTCTTATTCTCTCTCTCAAGTTCTATAAAAACTAGCCATGTTGGCATTATATAAATGCTCCATAAGTATGGAAAATCCCTACTAAAATGTATACATTTTTATCAATAATAATACTTATTTTTACCTCCTATATTAATATTATTAGTGTGTTCAATTGGATGATGAATGTTTCTTTTTTAAAACTATGGATTCCTTAACATGTTGTTCCATTCTTTTACCAATTTACAACCTCTTCTTGTAGGGCATGTGAAGTGTTCCAAGAGATATTAATGGTTTAAATTATTTATTATATTCATTAGTTCTCTCATATTACTCTTTTATAGTACTCATCGATTTACACATTCATCCATAACTTCACAATGTATCATTGATGTGAGAAGATGAAGATTGGAGAAGTGTATTTTAAGTTTGTCCTTTGATTTCAAGTGTAATATGCACATGGTTAGATGTCATAATTTTATTTGGTGTATAAAATCCCTTATATTAGTTTAATTTCATTTATATTTATCCCTTTTCACCCCCCCCCCCCACCAATTTTAGTAGTAGTTACAATCCAAAGTAGTATATCAAGGAAGCTAGCCCTATCTAGAGATTCACCTCATTCCTTAGGCTACCCATAAGCCTAGAGGTGATTTCATTGTGCCACTTGGATGAGGAGATATTTTTATCTCCTAAAAGAGTGAAAATCCAAGTGAAAATAATTTTGGGCATGCCTGGTGGGACTCTTGATCCAAGAAGTTGAGATATTTTTGGCGTTGTCTCTCAATAATTAGCCTTTAGAGGCATCTATTCAAGTATCAATGGTAACTCTAAAGATATATCAACTGGTCAAGTATCCTAGGTTATACTTTTAATATTTATGGTAACATGTTTTATTTGTGTTATTTCAATGAATTTCCATGGCTGACTTTGGTGTTGAGTTTGTTCTCTACAAGTTGGTGAGAAATTTCAAGCTTATGCCATTCCCCATTAATATGAACAAGTCCTTGGTCAATCTTGTCATGATCCTTACCAGCATAAATATTAATTTCATTAGCTCCAACATGATCCTTTTCAGCCCATTCGTGAAGTATATCAGTCCTAAAATCAGCCTTCTCTATGTCTTGCTCCTAATCAACTGAGCCATTCCTCAAGCCAACCCATTTCCACCTTAAAGAAGACACTCTTGGTATATGAGAGATATATATTGGATCTTGATACTAAAATGGGATTTGTTATAGATTTTTCTAATCATGTCATTCATAATGTGAAAGATGCATTAGATTTTTTCAAAAGAGAGTGGGTACCTATTGAGAGAGACAATTGTCAAAGGCTCGCAAGTGATATTTTTGATGTGAGTGATCTAGTTTCTTTCTTAGAGGATAGGCTAGGAGTTCATAAAAGGAAACCTAACCATACATATCAACCTTAATATCCACTTCCCCAAGTTTCCTACCAGCCATACATGACCCTTACTCATGAGCCAAATCAAGCCTATCAAAGTCATCATTTTCCCAATTAGTTGGAGGAGAGAGTTAAAAGAAAAAATCTTGTGTTTGAAGCTAATATTGATAGGAAAATTGAGTTGTCTAATATGAATTTTTAGTAGTCCATTTTGGTATGAAAGGAATTGGATTTCAATCCCTCATTTCCCTCTCATAATTCATCCCCATCACCTCAAAAAAAGACTCATAATCCCAATGTCTTAAGTTGGAACAAGATAGTAGAGTCATGGGGAAAGAAAGAGGAGAAAAGTATTGGCAAAGATTATGAAGTTAAGAAGACTCTTGACCTTACAAAAATCCTCTTTCCATTAGTCAAGAAATTTTTTCTAATCCTAACATCATAATCTAGAATAAGATAGTGCATTCATGAGGAAAGAAAGAAGATAGAAGCATTGTTAAAGAGTATGAAGTAGAGAATGGAGTTGATCCTTTACAAGTCCCTCCCACCCTTCCTTAAGAAGCTTCTTGTTTTACATGTCATCCCTCATCTATCCCTTATAATCATTATGATTTATATGAGATTAAATAAATAATTTTTAAAGAGAATCTTTCCAAATAAATTTAAGGGTTGTAGTCAAGGATGAAGTTACTAAGCCAAGATATGATGGAAGGTTTAGATCCCAAAAAAGATTCTATGCCTAAACACACCCCATCTAACCTTCCTCAAGAGATTACTCAAGATAAATCAGATATGAACGAAGTGGTTTTCAAATATAATGAATAAAATCAAGCTATTTTATCCCAAGGTATACCTTCCCTTCCTCAAGAGCTCCCAAAAGATTTCCTAATTTTGTATTCTCAATCTGATTTTGAGCCCTATGTTCCACCTCCACCAACTATTTATTTTTGTCCTAATTCCATAACCATTTGAATTAATGTAACTATGGTGTGGGAAAATAAAAAACATTAATTAGTTTAGGAAAATTCATAACTCCTACTTGAATAAGAAGTAACTCCTTAGCAGCCTTATTGGGTTAGGTTACCAAATTTCAAGATGCCTAGTCTTGGCATCACTAAGAAGGAGGTTGAAGTTATTTTAGCCCTTGACAAACAAGATCAGATTATGACATCTGAGGTATAATTTTAAAACCCTCAAGAGGTCCTAAGTTATGAAGAAGAGTTGAGTTCATGTGTTGAATCTCTTTGTTTGGTTGATGATGAAGCATACACTCTTTGTGTTAAAGAAGAAATATTAGAAGAGGTCATTTTAGAATATAAAGAAGAAGTTGAAGGAGTCTCTCTTATTTTGACTCTTAATTATTTCAATAATGTCTTTTGGTAGATATTTTAGGACATTTACAAAGATTTTAAATCTCTCAAGGCGTCTACAACTCCTTTAGGGCTGGTTACAAGTGATGGTAAGAAAGATGACATTGTCCAAGATGTCATAGATGAGCAAGATGAAATTATCCAACATGTCATAGGTAAGCAAGAAAAAAATATAAAATATCCTGTAGAGGTCAAGACAAACCTCTGTTGGCCTCAACCTTCAAATAACAATAAATCATTCTTTTTGAGACCATGCTTATAAAGAAGATGAAAATTGATCACAAAAAAGAGGGTGGATAGTAACATAAAGTATGTATACAAGGTCAAGAGGAATGTGTCTAAATTGTATACCTATTTGAAAATGATCTACTTGAGAATAATTCAAGTGAGGTGCCAAGGAATAGGTTTGGTCTATCAAGTATTCAATCTAAGGAGTAACATGCTTAGCACCCTCATCCATCTCATGAAGAATAAGATTCAAGAAACTTCCCCTTTGATCCTAAAAAGGGAGGTATGATTGATTGATTAGTTTTGCATAATATTTGTTTTTATATTCCCCTAAGTACTTTGAGCACATGTGTGTGTGTTTTCTTTCTTTGTTGTGTGTGTCTTTTGTTTTTTGTGTTTGAGGTAGTCATTAGTTATCTTGTCTTGGTCAAGATCAAAGTTAATGTTCAAAGATATTTGTTTTTGCCTCAAAATTTAGATGACTCCTAAGCCCAACTGATTGATAAGGCTACTAGTCTAGTTAGTATAATAGACATACTACCCTTATGAGTCACCAATTTATTAACCAAATTTAACTTTTTAGTCAAATTGGGGAACCTATAGGAAAAAACATGATTTGATAGGTCTATAAGAGGTGTAATATGAGTGTCATAGGCTGTATTATAGTTTAATTTATGTCAAATGATGTTATATTAGCCTTGGTCAATTATTTTTTATGTCCATTTATCATTTTTAGGGGTAAACAATGTGTATTTAATGATATGTATAGGTTTCTTGGGAAATTTAAAGGTGTCAAAACATGATTTCATGCCTCATGTGTCCTTAAAAGTTATAAGTAATTGAAAAAACTAAAAGATGGTAGGTTATGCAAAAGAATGGGCAATTTTCTTGAGGAAAAAGAGGAGTTTAGCACTTATACAACCTCTTTAAGAAGTGTTCCACTTGGAAAAGGTTGAAATGTGAATATTAATCTCCCCCATACTCAATTCCATGCTTGGTATGATTTGGAATTTTCATTTCTTTCTCAAAATTGTTCATCTCTCTTCTCAACCTTCTTGGTAAGAAAAAGTGACCTGTAGGTTTGTACTTGGTATAGACAGCTAATGAGGTTTCATAAAAATTCCCTTTGGAGATATTATTACAT
The DNA here is from genome assembly GCA_037957365.1 of Torreya grandis. NCBI lineage: Eukaryota > Viridiplantae > Streptophyta > Pinopsida > Cupressales > Taxaceae > Torreya > Torreya grandis. The sequence goes on along the minus strand of JARHVA010000290.1, from coordinate 5,257,255 downwards.
GTGGATACCTTAATTTTAATATAAGGAGTTTGAGTATTGATCAACCATGCTTTATGAACCATTACTAACAAATTGATTGTGCAAATCTGCCTACTAATCTATGAACCCTATAGGTTTTGCCTTGGTTTGAGAAGCTCCATAAAATCCACTTGTTGATATTGGTTCTAGATGATCTTTGTTATGTACCCTCATGTCTCCCATTATTGGTTTCATGTTTTTTGTTGTTTGGATGAGTCAATAACCTCAAATTTATAGACTGGTTTCTTTTGAGTGTAATGGGTAGTTTTCATCATTTTTAAGAACTTTGTGTTTCTCCATGGTTTCATAAAGTTGTGTTAAGTTCATTTAGATGCTTTCAAAGTGATCTCATTATTCCCTTCACCCTAAAATTTCATTCTCCCAAACAATATTCATAGTTTGCATACATAGACACACTTCACCTAGTCTAACATTGGAATATTCATATATAGGTGGTTGCAAGGATGATTTCAACATTGAAAGGAATGTTTGCAGCTTGTTTCAAGAGGTCCTTATTATAAATAATGTGTGTGGAAGGTTTAAAATATGTTTTATATGACCTTGAGGACTTTTTTTCCATCTTGTTCCTCTATTTCACACTCATTCTTCGTATATAGCCAATAGCCACCTATAGGAGCTTTGTTGACATCATGTTGAGAGGTGAAAGACTTGATAGGTTTTCAATATTTTAATATTACTAAAAGTGAATTGAGATTCCTAGTGAATGCATGGAAATTTAATAAACATATGTCTATTTTACACTACCCAATTTCACTCTATTGCTTGTGTATGTTGATGATTACCCACAAGTAGTACCTTAGGGTTATGAAGACTTTGAATGGGAGAGTTGAAAACATGGTAAAGACCCTTACAAGTCTTAATAGGTGGTGGAATCATTTAAACTTTTTTGAAGTTTCAATGAGGTAAAAGGTATAAGTTTGAACCATTTCCTATGGTGATAATAATGTTTAGATCCACTTTCCCTGAATTGTCAAAATAGAGCACCAAGGGGTTTCTACAAAATTATTACAACATGATTATAAGATGTTCCAACACATATATATTAATAAAATTATAGCCTATATAAAGTATAATATCTTTTAAAATTCTAAGAGGCAGAGGATTAGAGGAGGATAGGTCTTTGAGGAGCCTAAAATCATATTTTATGTAATAAATTAAGACAGTGAGATCAACAGGAAAGAGCTCAAAATACCTCCCTAAGTTTCAAATTAGACCTTGTTAGCATGTGTGAATGGTTCCAATAATTGACATGAATATTTGAGCTATAAATATCATCAAAATGAATGACACTTGTTGTTTTGGTTACTCAATTACTTTCCTGATTCGTACACAAGATCTTACACATCCACGTATAGTAGGGTCAAATAATGACCTTCATTTGATGCCAAATTGGTTATTAAAATATATAATTGAATTTTAGATTATGTATGTAGCTTCTCACCTCAAGTTATTTTAATGAGTTCAAATTATAATCTCAAAGCATCATGGACAAGCCAAATAGAGGAATGCACACCTACAGTTTCATTGAGACAGAGCACAGTCCAAGAGGTATACTCTTGGAAAGGTTAAGGTGTATGTGAAAGGGATGGTTAAATGAGTGGAATGGTATAAAAATATCAGGAAGTACATCAATATAATTTTTATATTAAGTTTTTTAAGTACCATGGTAACATACAGGTGTCCACATACAAAAAAATGCACACCTACAGCCAGGGTATACAAGACAATGAGCAAATATGATGTCTAGGTAGTGTTTGAGCCTATACAGGGTGAAGGAAGAAGTTTAAAGTAATGAAAAATGACCTAAGAGTTTAATGGGGAAACTTATTAAAGTTTTTTCTATACTCCAACAAGCATAATGACCTACATGTCACTATGGAAAGAAGGAAATATAGTAAAAAAAGGGTGACTTTGTCTTGTCCCAGTCAAGGTGAAAGATTGTGTGGGAGGTTATAAATACCAATATGAGATAATAATTATTTCATAATGATATAATAAACCTAAAAAACCCCTCATAATGGATTAAAAGGAAAAAATAAGGCACTTTCAAGTGCAAAAAAAAAATCCACATACACAGGCCCTACACAATCTTTTCCCTAGGAGTCTATCTTGGTTTTTGGAAAGTTTTGAGGGTCATATGGGATGACCAGGATATGGAATTTTATCCATAGGTTCATTGAAATATGTTGGAACTCATCCAATGTTTTTTTTTCCTAGATAAATATGGGAATTTCCCCCTATTTTATCTCAGACAGGGAGTACTTTCCCCATATACAAACCCTATAGTTTTAAAGTTTAGAAGAAAAAGAGTGTTTTAAGAGTTTTTTGGACACCATAAATAGTTTTTTATAGCTGTATTACATCCATAAAAATATTAAAACACTTCATATAAGAATTATATCCAACAGAGAGGTATAAAATGCAAAGGTTGTAGGTAAGCATAAAGAGAGGGATTAGGCCTAGTGACCAGATGTGAGACCATTTCCACTTTTAAAACTAATTGAGATATATATTAGATTTAAATATTATTTTGGGGTGTATAATTTTTTTTAAATATTTTAAAATTAGGGGAACCATTTAAAAATCCATTTTGAGCTTCATAGGCAACTCAAGACTTCTTGACATGCTTAGGCCTAGAGATCAAATTGGAAGATCACTTTCAATTTAAACCTTGGAGGATAATTATAATCCATTTGTATATTATTATTGGGTAAAAATATATGTGTTTTATCTTATGGAATTCAAATAATCTCAGTTGGATGGTCCAGACTAGCAAGAGTTGTAAACAGGCTACAAAGCCAACACTATGCCTAACATCTAAAGGGGGGTCAACTTCATTTTTGGTTTTATATGTGCACTTAAACCTATTGAAACATGATTTTAGGTTCATTATAGTTGTTATATATCCTTAAATTTTTAGATAATTCATGAATAAGCCTTTTGTAAGTCCAAAGCCACTTAGACTTGTGGAAAATGGTGAAAATAAGCTCAATAGGAGAAGTTTCAATGCTTATATATTTCATGAGGCATTTAATGGGTGAAAAATGATTTATGTAATCTTATAAAGGGTATTAAATTCTATATTTTTGTAATTTTTTTTAGGTTGGACATCTAGTTTTTATAAACAGTCCTTAAGAGGTCAAACATGCCTAAAACCCTTGTAAACCCTTAACTAGGACCAGTTTGGAGAAATGGAGTTGAATAGATAATAAAATGGAATATTTTTCTCATTAAAAATACTATAAATTTCAAATTAATCTCTCAATATCCCTTACATGATTTTTTCATGCACAAAATTGTATAGATGGGGACAAAAATAGGGTTTTTCTCATTGGTTTATGTGTTTTATAGGTTGTAAGAAGTTTCAAGAGATGAAAATAACATGGATGGAAATATTAATACTTAATATAACTCCCCATATCAATATAATTCATTTTAAAAAGTTATAATTTTCCAAACCAGGTGCTTCAACTCAGCCAGTCAAAACTAGCCTAATGGACAAGCTAGGGAGAAGTGTGAAAACTTCATGTGAATGGATTTTTAAGGTGTCCTTGGTGATTATAAGTCAATGGAGGGTATTTATATATTTCATTAACTTCATCCCATGTATTTTCATGAGAAATTGATGCTAATTTTGAGGCCAAGTGTGCAAGGTACATGGAAGAGTAGTTTTCTAGGAAACATACAATGATTGTTCCTTTCTAATTGATTCCAGAGCACTAAGCCTAAAAATAAATAAAGGAGAGGAATTTATGATGTCCTTAAACTTAATTAAAATAATTTTACCTGATACTAATAATTTATAATGGATTAAAATAGGTTTAATCATGTAGGTAATTTTTTTAAGCCAGTATGGTGAGTTTCTTGCCACTTTTCATGAGGTTTATGACTTGGATTGACATTTGTACCTTCAAAAATTGCATGATTCATCCCATAAAATCTTAAAATTCATAATTAAATCCTTTTATCAACTTTAAAAGTTTCCTTATGACCCTTAGACTTCTTTCTTCTTCTCTCTCTCTCAAGTTCTATAAGAACTAGCCATTTTGGCATTGTATTGGATGCTCTACCTAAGTATGGAAAATCCCTACTCAAATGTATATAGTTTGATAAATAATAATAATTATATTTACCTCCTATATGATTATTCTTATTTTTTTCAATTAAATTATGAATCTTACTTTTTGAAAACTATGGATTCTTTAGCATGTTGTTCCATTCTTTCACCTATTTGCAGCCTCTTCTTACAAGGCATGTGAAGTGTTCTAGGAGATGTTCATGGTTTAATTGAGTTATTATATTTATTAGTGACCTCATAAGACTCTTATCTATTCCTCCTATATTTTAACATTCATCCATAACCTCAAAATTTAGCATTGATGTGAGAAGATGAAGATTGGAGAAGTGTATTTTTAGTTTGTCCTTTGATTTCAAGTGTAATATGCATATGGTTGGATGTCATCATGTTATTTGGTGTATCACCTCCCTTATATTATTTTGTTTTCAGTTATCCTTATCCCTTTTCACCCCCCAAGTTTATTATTATTTTTAATCTAAAGTGGTACATCAAGGGACCTAGCCCTATCTAGAGATTTACCTCATTCCTTAGGATACCCACAAGCTTAGAGTTGATTCCATTGTGCCACTTTGATGAGGAGAGATTTGCATCTCCTCAAAGGTTAAAAATCCAAGTGACAATAGTAATCATTATGGATCATGATATTATCCATTCCTTCTCTAATAATATTCAAAAAAGGGATGATGGTAAAATTGGACATTATTAAAGTATATGATTGAGTAAACTAGTATTTTTTGTTCAAAGTTTTGAGTAAATTTGGTTTTGGGAAAGAGTGATGTGAATGGGTGTATAGCTATGTGTCTAGCCTAAAATACTTGATTTTAATCAATGACACTCTAAAAGAATTTTTAAGGTATTCTATAGGTCTAAGATAAGGATATCCCTTGTACCCTTTCCTTTGTATTCTATTGGCTAAGGCTTTGTGTCACTCAATGTAATAGGCTAAGAGGGAAAGTAGATTACATGGTATTAAAATAGTGGATAAATTGGAAATATTGTCACATCATGAGTTTTCTAATGACACCTTTGTTTTTAGTAGGCCTCTTTGGAAGAGGTGATGAAAATTAAAAATCTAATTTTAAGTTATGTAGTAGCTTCTGGGAAAAAATTTAGTGAAGCAAAATTTGGGATCTACTTTTTTAATTGTGAAGATAAAGAGAAACTTGGGATTGCATGTGCTATGGATTTTAAAATTGGTTCCCTTCCTAGTAAGTATTTAGAGTGAATTTTTTTGTGAGAGGTTATAATTTTGGCCAATGGGAGGGTTTAATCAATAAATTTAAGGCTCATTTGACATAAACAAGGTAGGTGGTTGACTTTGGTGGGCAGAATCACCTTGATCAAGTCTATGTTGAGTTCCATGCCTACTTATTATTTTTTAGTGCTACAACCTCCCAAAATGGTGGTTAATATGCTCAATAAAATCATGAAATATTTCTTATGTTAGGGTAGTACAAAGAAAAATGAAATCCCCTTTCTCATATGAGAGCATGTGTGTAAACATAGTAAGATGGGTAAGGCTAGGATAAATGATATTCAGATTTAGAATATGGCAATTGGGGCTAGATTGGTTTGTAAAATGGTTGTTCAACCAGAGGAATTGTGGATTCAATTACTTTGTAGTAATTTTTTGGGTTTTGATAGTCTGTAAAGTAAGGTGGTAATCATTAATCCCCCTAAAAGATCACAAATGTGGAATTTTATGCTCAATTATAAGCACATCATAATGGATCACATTTATTGGATGATCAATAATGGCTTGAAGGAAGATTTTTGGTTTGATTCTTGGAATGGACATAAGCCTATTGTAGATTCAATTGAGGTTTTCAAAACTAGATTATTTTTTGTTGAGATGTGGGGCCCTAAATTAGCAGACTATTTCAATCCTTAAAAGAATGGTAGTGTTGGTCATTGGGTTTGGAACACTGTGGTTAACCTCCCAATTCTTGAAACTCAGTGCATCAATATTTTGAATTGTTTGGAACATATAAAATTTTCCACTAACTCTAAAGAGGATGAGCTTCACTAGGTCAGGGTTAAATCTAGTTTTATTCAATTAATATTGGTTACCAAATGGTAAAAGTAGTTGATTTAGTTCTATATTGGGCTCATCTATTATCTTGGTATAAGGAGGGTCTTTAGAAATTGGTTATTTTACTTGGTTAGCATTCAAAAGAGCATTTTGATGTAAAATAGGTTGTGTAATATGGGTTTCTTAGGGTCATCCAAGTGTTGCCTGTGTAAACAAGTAAAGGAATTAATAGATCATATTATTTTTAATTTTCAATTTACAATGGTGTGTTGGGATTAGCTTTGTAATAGGTTGGGTTGGGTGTAGGACTAACTATCTTCTTTGTTGGATAATTTTGCTTCTTAGCCAATAGGAGAATCTAAGAATTATTTGAGCAATATTTGGAGGGTGAGTCTAGATATTCTTGTTTGGATGATTTTGTGTGAGAGGAATCTAATAATTTTTAAGGGTAAAAAAATGCCACCTTCAACAGCATTGAAATATGCATAGGTGTCAATTTTAGAGGTGGTCTCAGCTTAGTTTCAACATAAACAAGGTTATTTATCAAGTTAGGATATGAGGATGAGTGGGAGTTGGAATTTAGTGATCATCCCCCCTTTCATTAATGGGTCAATGGTAATTGGTAATGGTAAAATTAAGAAAAATAATAGGGCCAATATTGCTTGGTAAGCTCTACCCCTAAGATGGTTTAAACTTAATTTTGATGAAGCTTGTCAAGGGAATTTAGGAGCTTCTATAACTGGTTGTGTGATTAGGGACTACAGTGGGTCTATTATTAGAGAAAAATATATGAAATTATTGGGTATAACCAATAATGAGGATAAAGCCCAAGCTTTGGTGATGGGTATTGATCTTTCACTTGAGTGTGGTATCTCCAATTTATAAATTGAAGGTTACTCTTAAGTAGTTATTCAAGCCTTATCCAAAATAGGTGATAAAACCTAACACTCAAATAATATCCTTGATAAAGTGTGGGGTGATGTCTCTAAATTTTCTAACTGTTAGTTTTCATAATATTATATAGAGGCCAATCAAGTGGTCATTTTTTTATCCAATGCTAAGATTGAGAAAATTGAAATTAGAAGGGAGGATAATGTTAGGGAAGCATGGGAATATTTAAATGAGGTGGTAAACCTTGATTTTTTAATGATGTGGGTTTCTATCCTATGCGTGTAGAGTTTGGAGGGGTATCAAGCTATGATGAACCTTATTTATTTTATTTCATGGGGATCATGTGGATCACTTGCCCAATTATCATTGCAATTGGTGTTTTTCAATGGTGATCTCTCTTTTTAAGCTTTGGTTTTTTTTAGATTTTTCCATGCTCTATTTTTGTAGTATTGGGTTGGGGTTTTGATGAAATAGAGTAGAGAAGTATTTAGTCTTTGACTCTACCTACAGTCTTTAGGTGAGGGGATAAATAGGAAATGGGGTTTGTAGGTCATGTTTTGATGGCATGACTAAAACACATTTTTTGGGTTCCCACCCTGGATGTGGCCCAATACATCATGGAAGTGCTAAGTGGTTAGGTGTTAGAGAAGATTTTGAAGTGGAGGGTACATTCAGAGATAGCCTCTCTATTTTCTTCAAATCATTTATTGATCATCTCAGGTAGAGGATAGGTGATGGATTTGGTCATGTTTTTTGTAGCATCTTAATTTTAGGTGGAATTATTGGTTCAATTGGTAGAATTTTCTAATGAGTCCCATGATTCTATCCATTTTTATGGTAAGGATGTTTTGGGGTTTGTTCCTTTGGAATTATTTAGGGATATGGAGTCTCACTTTATTTCCATTCTATGTTTGGCTAAGAAACTAGAGGTAGTCAAAATTGAGGAAGAGGAGGTTATCAAGGAGGTGACTCTACCATAAATTAAAGCTCTCAAAGCTCCTTTACTAGGTTTTATAGTTTGGTGAGATGCTTAATGGTCAAAGGAGTGGGTGGTGGTAGTGGAATTATTGGCCGAAGATTTTTATCAAGGTCTATTTCCTTCTCTGAGCTAGTTTTCATTTGTGGTGTGGGGATTGGGGCTTTCATAAAATTAAGGTTATTTGCCTATGGTGAAGTACAAGGATTGGGATAAGAAAGGGAAACTAAAGGAGAAAAAGGTGGTGGTATTGTCTCCAACTGGTGGAATGGGCCTATTGGTTGGTGGTGTAGGTCTTTCTTCCCAATCAAGGATTTAGGCCTTGTGGAATGATAAAATGGTATGTTGTAGTGGGGGTGGTATGTTCTCATAGGTGGTGCATATTTTTTATTAAGGTTGGTTATTGGTTGTTTTGATCAATTGGGTTTGTGATAATGATTTTGGATGTATAGTTAACATTTTATTGTAATATATAATAGTAATCAATATAATGGTATTTTGGTTATGTTTCATATTGATGTTTTGGTCTTTGCATGGTCATATGCCTTTTTGGATCTAGTGTCCTCAAGTTAGCCCAATTATTTTCTCCTTTTTTATTGGAAAGGGTCCCTCCAACCCTGAAATATAATAAAAAACTCTTAAAATTTTGGTCAAGGTCAAGTTCACTTGACCTTAATCCCTCAAAAATTAAATTTTTTATTTAATTATTTTAGATTTTCAAAAATATTATTTTTTATTTTTTTCAAAAAAATGTTATTAGGTTTTCATTACCCATGCACCACCTAGATAGTGGTGATTATTTTTAATTTCCCATGAATCTCTAGAAATAATAATCATTTCCCTTTATCCATGTCTTAAGTTTCACATTTGTGACATAGAGGCTCTTGATGTAGCTTGGAGTAAACTTAAAAAATTGTTATAGAAGATAGATTAATTGGACAACACATGTTAGAGAACACACCAATTAACCAACCAATGATTTCACTTTGATATAAGACCATGCTAGCCAAGATGACCAATGTTATATTTGATTATCAACTACAACATATTTTAAAACAAATTTTTCTACCACCACTCCATGAATCAATATATCTAATAGATTAAAATCATTGGATGGGTTATTATATATGGTGAGAGACTAATAATTCAATTTATTTGCTTTGAAAAAACTTAAGTATGCATCAACTCTTATGACTAATTCAAAAATGAAGTTCCAAATCAAACTAGATTATAAGGTCAAATCAAGTTATATAAATAATGAGGCTAATGCTATAGCCAATGCAATATCACAACCTAATAACTAATTACATTGGATACCTTAACCAAAGAGGTACTTTTCATGATTACCATCACCTCCCCATTTGATTCTAAATAGTTTTTATAATGTAACCTTATCACACTCCTTCCTCCATAAGATCTTCATCCAAGCAAGCCTAGACCAAGGAACTATGATGTCAATTAATATTGTGAGTATCATCAAACTTCAGGACATTCTATGAACATAGTTTTCAAGCTAAGACATAAGATACATGATCTCACTCATGACAAAATTATTAATTTGGTCACTCTCATAAAGTAATCTTGACCATGACACGATGGAAACCAAAATTTGAAGATTTTTAAATATCCCTTACCTATATGAGTTAGTATAAACCAACAATAATCTAGAGTTACATCATGTCTATAACATACATCCTCTAAAACTAGTATATGTTCATCCACTAGATACTATCATTGGTATAATCAATAATATTCCACCTTGGAAGCTTGTGATTTTAGACACCCCATTCTAGACATAATTGGCTTCTAATTGGACTTCATATTGATTTCTACAAAATAATGCAAATTAAGCCTAGGAATCATTAAATTTCCCTATTTCATCTACACATTAGACATTAGTACTCATAATCATGTTGAGGCATCCCTATTTGGGTTATTATCTTGTATACAATAGTAACCTCTTATGGATTCATCTCCAGTCACCTTGTGACCTATCAATGTGATAGTTTGGCCTTTAAACACATTAAGTGGGGCACTTGAACAATTCCTAAAGTGATAAAATGCTAAGCAGAATGAATCAACTAATTAAACTAGATTAAATGATTAAGTGAATTTTTCATGTGAAATTAGTGAAAATAAATTTTTCATAAAGGAAATTTCAATAAATATGAGGTCATGTTAACATCATCATCGTGAAACTCAAGGAATTAAAAATATCTCCCTAAATGTAATAAATTCAAAAATAGAGAGCCATGCTTAATAAATGGAATCTCTATCCCAAATATTAATTATATGTCTCATCCTTAACTCAACTAAGGTTAGTCTTGACTCACCTAGCGTTAGTTCAAACTCAACCATGGTTAATTCAAATCTAACTACACCTGGGTTAGAGTTAACTTCAGAGGCTATAAAAACAAGGCCTCGCCCATTTATATTTAAGATTTTTATGTGCAATTTTATTATGCCAAAATACCTCCAAAATACTTCATTATAGTGTTACCATGCCCATTTTCTAAGCCAAATCCAACCAACATTATCAAGGTGACAAGGAGAGGTGAAGCAATGGATTTTCATTGACAAATATTTCTTGATCACATTGCCAAGAATATCATTCCATTACCAACTCACAACACTTACTCTCATGTAAGGTAAAATATCTTATTTTGATTTCATTTTGTTAGTTATTTGTGTAGTTATCTATCTCCTTGAGTGTCAACGCTATAGGTGTATGTTTTAGTGTGTTTGATTTGATTTCTTTACTAACATGATACTAATCTCCCCTTTATGACATTTTATTATTCATAGTTATTAAATTTGATGGCAACAAGATAGTTGATGATGACTCAAATTTTCATGTATTATTCATAATCACATACATTGATTAATAACTTATATATGTGGTTATAATTTATAATGGCTTAAGTGATAATGTGTGCAAGATGGCACTTCTCTAATTTCTTGGATACACATGAAATGATTCTAAAGATACAATGAAAATATTTAAGGGTTTCTATGGATAATTAAATAGTACATTGGGATGCATATTATTACCTCTTTAGGTGGGATAAGCCATATTATCCATGACATTACTAGTTTTATAGAATAATGAGGTCTTCAACATGTTGTTAGGACATATATGGATGTAGAAAGTCCATGCAGTTCCATCCATAATACACCAATGTCTAAAGTAAATATATTACAATAGAGTGGTTACAATCCCAAGAGTAGCATATGAGTATTCCTTAAAGTTAGTGAAATCTCCTCCTCTAAACCCACTACCATCATAATGGATTGAAACACATATTCTAGATCTATATATATATATATATATATATATATATATATATATATATATATATATATATATATATATTACACACATTCAATTATAATATTTAGAAATGGTTGACACACTTATTCAAGATTAGCACACAGGTTCATTTGTTACACATATTTAGGATCCAACTATGCAACCACTTATTCCATATAGAGTACATCAAAGAGGTACTCATAGACCATATAAGGCATTATCTTCTACAAAATATTATTGGTTATCACCATAGATAGTTTAACATGTGCCAAAACAAACACAAGTAGTAAGGCACCCTCCTATTTCATAGCAGTTACTAAAAAGTACTCAAACTTTTATATACATCCATCATACCCCAAGTTCCATGAACACTGAGCATGATAGACGTGATACACCACATGACCCTCTATAATATTTTGGTTGATTCCTAGTTGATGCCTACTAACCACAATCTCCACCACTTGGTATAGGCACCTCCCCCAATCCTCCCACTGATAACATTATTGGTTAGTAATTTCAAATTTCAAATATTCCAAAAATATAAATAAATAAAAAAATACAAAAAAAAATTTTAATATTCAAAGATAAAAAATTAAGACCTAAGCATGAAATGATTGCCATTTTAAATATTTACATATTTTATTTATCACATGTTTTTAATATGGCATATTATTTACATAAACTCATGTATTTCATGGTATTTGAAGGATATGCAAGACATGCAAGTTATACATGGATGTATAGATGTTGGTTTTCTAACTACCCAGTGGTCACATTAGGGGCATCTTATTTCACAAGTTTCAATATTAAAAGTTATATATTTATATGACATTTAATATTGGATACGAAATTAAAGGGTGATTAGGGTCAACTCAACCCATTAGATAAATAATTTAATTAAATTTAGTTTAGATTGTAGATAAATTAAATATCAAAAAAAAAATTATTAAACCCAAGGATTGAAACAAGTTGTAACAGGCTAAAATGTAGTAGTTCAAAGGATTAAAAAATTTATTACAAGTTTTCACAAATAAAATTGGTTACATTTTAAAACCAATTTCATGAGTAAATTGTTAATGCAATTTTTAGCTTGTCAAAACCATTTCAAAATGATAGAAAAAATTCTATTTAATCTCTTATAAAAATTATCAAATGCGGAAATCATGTTTTCTCAAGATTAGAAAACACATATAAGCCATTATAAATAAATATTATTTTTTCCATGAAATAATTTAAAGTTTTTTATACCCAATTTATTACCCTAGAATTAGCATAAAAATGTTGCTTTGAAACCATTATTTTCCTCCACAACATTTTTTAGTATTTCCTTTCCTAGATAAAATGTGTAGGTGACTTATTTATGTTTTAATAGTATTAAAAGTAAGGCAAAATCATAGAATTAATTTATTGATATTTTTTAGATAATTAATTATACATCTTTTCATTTAACCTTAAATAAATATAAACAATATTGGTGCTAGTTTTGTTTGTTATGTGAATCGAAGCATATCGTTATAAATAAAACTAGTTGATGATTATTTTACATTTTTTCATCCTATGAAATGCTTAAAAAAACATTAATCTAAATTAAGGACCTTTAACATATCATAATTAATTAGTGTTTTTTTTCCATGTTATATCTATGCAAACTATTAGTTAGTATAATAGGAGGGAATACTCTTGTATTAAAAACTTGTACCACTTTTCTAGACTTGTGTAGTCTAGCATTTTTGCATAGAAGGGTGTCTCATATCAACCATATTGAACTTATAAATGCACATGAGCTAGTTAGTGGTTGTAGTGTTACCCATAAGGATAGATACTAATATGAAATTTTTGAGGCTAAGTGGTGAAGTCTAATTGCATTTTTAATATAATTATCACTCATTTTGGTAATAGGTGAGCTATAACCAACCCTAATTTTACATATAAAGGTATTCATAGTAGATATGTAGACAATTTGATAAGTGCAAATGGTAACTAGTTACTAACCTTTAGGGAATATTTTATTTTGAACTATTCATATTTTCATATTTTATAACCTTATATAACATAAATATGAAAAGCACATGTGGCTCTAATTGTTTATTTAGGTGATGACCTGAGTTATTTCTCTAGTTGAGTACACTTGAAAACATTATTATATCTAATTAGGTCTTTATCACTAATGAAGACACTTTTGATATGTGGAGCTACTCCAAGTAGTGTGAGGTGTAATATTATTTCAACCTCATAATTAATTAATAAAAAGGAATGTAGGTTACTTTAATGTTCCTATTGACACTCGAATGTACTATTGTGGGATAGGTTTTTTGAGTTAGCACATTGAACTTAAGAAGTTTTAGTGATTCTTATCTTGATAAGGTTTATGTAAGTAATGGATTATATTTCATGTTTTCATGTTTAAACCTTATAAAATATCTTTTTTTTGTTATAATTTTCATTCTTTGTTTTGGCTTAGATCACTAACCCCCTTTTGATGATGACATCTTATGGAAGAGACTCTTCACAAGTTCAATTGGAAAACTACATATAACCTTGACTCCAAGGAGAAGATATATATCCTACCCAAGTTTTGGTGGCATTGATTCCTATATATTAGGCTAGGTTATGGTGGCCTCATCTTGAATTATTGTATTAGGCTATGACTCTTTTGAAAGGATCACTAGTATAAGAATTAAATAGAATTTGTGATTAATCTATTTATTTAGTATTATCAAACTTTCATACATGTGTTTTATGAGATTATAATTCATATTTTATGTGTTGGTTTTATGGGAGTATCATTTTTCAAGTTTAAGGTTATATTCTAGCATTGCTTATCTATTATTTATGAATTACAATCTGGGTCTGTTAGGATTGAATATTCGTACAAAATACTACTACTAATGAATGACCTTAGGAGAATATTAGCTTGATTGTACAATTTAAGTAAAACATAAGATAATTAAATAAAATAGACCTTTTTGTCTTAGATTTTATTTATACTTACTATTGTATCATATTTATTGTGAGAAAAAAATTGGTGTCAAATTATCCTCATGATAATAATTTAAAACAAAATGGTTGAACTTGATAATGAAATTGAAACAACCCCAAAATTTAAATTACTCTCAAATTAATTAAGGTCATGTAACTTATGTAAGTGATCATTCACTTCTTGTGGTTAATTTAATTCATTGCCTTGACCATGCTATAAATTACTTTAGTTCTTAGCCTTGAATAATTACCTTCTTCACTTTAGTGACCCATTAGCTCGTTAAATAAACAAACAAAATTAATTAATCACTTAATTAAAAAAATTATCACACTTCCTCTTAAAACATTTTTGAGTGGTAACAATAATTAATAATTAATTAGAATGAAATTAATAAATAAAAATAAATTATTATGTTTTATAGGGGTTTTTGGGACAAAAAAATTTGGGCATGAAAATTTTGGTATTAGAGTACAAGTGCAGCAGTGATAACTTTTGGTAAAGAATTTTTTGATGGTTCGCTATCTTCCACAGTGAAAATGATAAAAATTATTATAATTTTTCAATATGGTCCTTAATAGGACAAGTATAATCATGAAATACTTATGTTGACATGTAAAATTAATATAATATATATATATATATATATATATATATATATATATATATATATATATATATTATTCATGGGATTAATTTTAATACTTTTTATGCATTATGATTCTATGCACAGGGATGTCCACTATATATTATTCATGTTGATATCAATAGTGATTTATGATTGATCAATGAATTGAAGTTATAGATAAAACATGTGGATTGTAGTTATGGATCGGTGAGATGACCTTTGGTCCTTGTATATTGCTATTACACTTATTATTATTGTGATGTCATGTGTTTTTATCCCTTTATATCCATTATGATTGAACCAATGTGGACTAGTATTACATTAATTATTCATATGTTTCCTTAACCTTGGTAGTTATCCATGTAATTATCTATGTGAAACCTCTTTTTTAACCCTTCAAAACATTATATATATGTGCATAACCTATATAACAATCAAATCCTCTCTAAAATAACTATGTTGATGTATGATCATTATGTATGTGATCAAGTGCTAAAAATTAATAAGCTATGTAGTGTGATCATCATATACCTATGTGAATGTGAATATAATTGTGATGTACCTTGTGCATATGAAACTTATTGATTTGGGTGTTATGTACACCATGTAACCTTATGAGGTATCCTCTAACATTTTAGGATTAGTGAAGAAAGATTCACCCCAAGGTATGAGTTATGGGATATTAGGTTTTATAAACAACCTGTTGGTGGAATAATAATGAGTGGAGTACTTATTTAACTTAAATGATTTAGTTATGACATAGGTATACATTTAATTGAGATGGGTGAATTAATGATGAATCTAACTTAAGGTGGGTCTAATCAAAATAAACTCAAAAAATAAATAAAGGTAGGGAAGTAAAGAAGGTATGTGGATTAAATAAATCCTTTCTAAGTTGGCTCTTGTATAATAAGATGGATAATAAATCAATAACTAATTTTTTCTTCTACATAATATAAATACACAAATGGTAAAACATGGTTAATATTCCAAGGGAATAATAATAAAATGAACATTATCATATATAATCAAAGTTTATTACATTTGTGACATTGTAATTGCATAAATACAAAAGGAGATTATGATTATTATGTAAAATCATTCAAATTAGAAATAACACAATATGAATAAATGTATTAGAAGAATACTCATGCACAAAAAAAATATTAAGATATCAATTTTATGGAAATTATTACAAGATTCACAAGTTTAGATAAGAACAAGATTTTCACACCAAGAGTAATTACAGAACAATATGTAGAATTTATTATTAATCTTAACAGCCAAAATTCTTCTCCATTTGGGATTGGAATGATATAAATATATATAAGATTGGGGATGGGATTCCTCATCCTATAAGGAAATTGTAAATAATATAATTTTATGTAAAAATAATGCAAAGCATATATGTACAAAAGTATATACATAAATAGTATTCTTGGACTAAAATATAATATATATGCCAAATAAATTTGGAAACATTAGTCTCAACTTGAAGTAAACATGAAAATATATATACATACTCAGGGTGGTGTATGATGTGGCACCACCAAAATAATAAAATGGTTGTGTGATAGCTATAAAAATAAAGGTAACCATTGTATCCCCTTGAGAAATCAAAACTAGCCCTGTTGGAGTATATATTACTACATATCCAAAAAAAAAATTGGGAACCCTATGATGATGTGGTAGCACTTTTAGTTGAATATGTGATAGGTACTAACCCTGACTTTCCCTTTATGGCTTTGAGTTTCTAAAATAACATGTGTTTGGTCTCAAACTCTTTATTGATAATATAAAAATTGAATAGGGAAGGCTTAAATAATTTGATGGTTTTGGCCATAAACCTTGTATACTCTAATCCAAAGATCTTAAATTCTAATCCAAGTGATTTATCCTTAGTTACTCTATCTTTGGAAAAAATTATTAACTGCATAATCTCATCATTAGTTTTGTAGATGGTTACTTCAACTTCTTCATTAAAGTTATATATAGTTTCTTTAAAAAGTGTCTCAAAATTGGGCATGTTCACTAGTTGCCTAGTAGAGTTTATCTCATCTATGGCCCTCATATCTATTAATATCTCTAATTCCTCATTATCTTGACTTGTAAAATGTCCTATTAAAACTTTCATCTAAGTATGCTAGTTAATGGTACCATCCCTTTTATAAATTACCTAACTCAAATCCCATGCAATATCTTGGGTATACATTAGGTTTAGATGATTGAATGCACTACTTCTTACACACTGAACCAATAATCTAGGATTATTTTCAAATTATTTTAATTGGTGCCATATTTTTAACACCTTCAATCTCTTAGGCTAACTCTCACCACTTGAGACTTAAATATTATTTAAAATTTTATACAACCTTATGGCTACACTCTTAACACTATCTATAATTTCTTGAGGGGTGTGGATGATATATCTTTATAGTATCTTCTACTATTATTCCTCCTTACTCCTTCATAACTTCCCCATATATATTTATAAAAGATGAAAAATCCTCTATATATTTTTTAGAATCATAGAATTATTCTTGGGATTTTTGGCCAAAAAAAATATCTTTGTTCAAACTCTATCTCCTCCCTTGTACTTGTGTTCACCCCTTTCCTATTTCTCACCCTTTGAATTGTGCCAATTTGATAAAAAGAAATGTGCAGAGACTATGGGTAGCTCAGTTATGACCAAGTTTTTTCTATCATATATTTGGCCTTGTATATATTTAACCCATTTGGGGACAATAAGTTCCTTTTCTTCTTTAGGTTGGCTTTGGTCTTCATAGGTAGAGGATGGACTAATCATTAGAGGTGGAGTTATTATTTGAGGTGTTAATGAAGCACTTATTTGAATATGGAATTGGAGGGGTGGTTTAATAATCATTTTCCATCTTATTATTTCCCTCTAAGGGGTGACTTCAACCACATATTTTGTCAAGCCTAGAGTTTTCACAATTGTCATTGTGGCCAATTATACATCTATAGATTGTGTTAATTGTAGATCTAATTGAGTTAAATATTTTTAGGGGACTAGTGGTTATGGATCAAAAATAGAAACTAAAAATAAATTATCAAAGTATACTCTCTTCTTATAAGACATTATTTGGGTTGATGTTAATAGAATATAAGAATCAATTAAACTAGAAAATGGTGGCCTATGAATAACAGGTGGAAATTTTATATCTCAGTTAGCTACAATAATAATAGATTAAGCAAGAAAATAAACTACCTTATTAATATCTTGTCTCTCTTCCTCAATAAGGATTTTCTAGTCTAGTGCTCTAGCTAAAGTTTATTCTTCATGCAAGCTTCCCAAGCTCATTGATTTGGCCTTTTCTAGCTCTACCTCTTCCTATATTTCATCTTAGGCTCTTTCCTTACTTAACCTTTTCTCATTTCCATTCATTATTTAATAATTTCCTTCCTCTTAATCTTTAGGATAATCCACTAGTGATATTACATGTCCATTCTCTTCTTCCTTTGCTTCATCATCAAAGGATCATCCTAGAGTAGCAAGACTCAATAATGGCCTTTCCTCTAGTTGTTGGACTTCAAAATAGGTTGGAAGAATTATATATTTAATTTATTAAGTTATTGTGGAGGAATAGGAGGTAAGGGAGGACATTAAAATATATATAATGAACCAAAGTAGTAGGGACTACCACTATAGGTGATGATGAAGGAATGAGAAGTGGAAAAACAAAGGTGGATGTAATGATAGATAGAGAGGGAACAGGTATAATGGGGAGTATTTGGGTAAATATGCCATCAATAGTGGTGATGGATGGATATATATTTACTTGAGGAACTTGAGGGAGAGGATGATTATATGGAATAGATGAAAAGGAACCTTATAAAAACTCTAGTAGACTTACATGTGTAACTGTTGTAAGTAGAGGGAAAGGTGCCCAAGATAATGTGCTTATTTATCTATCCTAAGTAGGTTTAGTCCTCTCAATTGTAGTGGTTGTTCCCATGGTAGTAATAATTGAATGGGTGAAGGGTAATAGATGAGGACTAAGGAGAAATCTGATAATATCCTTCCTAATTTGGAGGCTTTCCTTCTTTTGGCCATTGGACTCTCCCTCTAATAGATTGGCATCTTCTTATGTAGGAGACGAAGGATGATCTTATTATGTTGGGTCATGTGGCTATGGTTGAGGCCACTAGTGACTCCAATATTTATCTATTTTTACCATTTTTGTAGTCATTCCTTGGTGATTTATGGGTCATATTGGATGTCTTAGGTAACGATCATTGACATATGACTATTTCTCATGCAAATCTTGATTTAAAAATCATCTAAATCATTCATAAATATAACATCATGTTCATAATATTGGTGGCCATATCTAGTGATCACTCCCTTTTTATCCTTGAGGAGTTAAAGATAGTTTCTAAATTTTCCCTTGGTGTCCCATTATTTGTATTGGGCCACCTTTAAATTTTAATTAGATTTTACATTACCCACTTGATTAAAGTATGCCCTCAATACAAATTGAAGTTACTTGATTAATGGGGGTCTTGTAATAAATCTAATATTTGAGGCAAAACTCATCATCTATACTATTATATAACTAGTGGGAAATCTCTTACTCAACCACCTTGTCTAAGATGTGGCATGGAAAAAATATGGGAAATCCTTTTGTTCCTTTGGTTCTCATTATGGTGCAATCTAGGTAGTACTAGTAATCTCCCATTTTTTAGATACTCGTCAAATTCTCATATATACTAGGCATCTAAGTGCCATAAATGGCTTGGTATGCCTAAGGATAAACTTCTTCACAAAGATTAGCAATTTCATTTCTAAATCTTTAGACAAACAAGAAATAATACTCCTCACAAATTTTATTATCAAAGTATTTTATGGATGGGTGACATAATTCTCCATGAACTCTATGGACCATCCTAATGACTGCATCCAATATATATGACATCACGTAAAAAAAAAATTTAGTCAACCTTTGTTCATGTTTTCACAATTTTGCCTTCAATCTGACACTGATAATCTCCCTTGGGACCATAATTTTTTCATAATTCATGAGAATGTCTAATAATGGGACCCATTCCACTTGAACGTAAGTGATGATAGTAAATCCATATAATTTATTTAGATGGGCCATGGCTATTCTAATACTAGGTATAAATTTGATTATGTTATTGCAGGAAATGCCTCCCTTCGAGTTCAACCTCTAACCCTTCACTAACCACTATTTTAGTTTACCCTCTAGAGTGTTGTGTTTGAGCCATACGTTAGTAGAGACTTAATTATAGGTAACCTCAATCCATAAAATCCTAAGGTGCCTCTCAAATTCCCATCTTGATACATTTACAATTATGTTCTTTCCTTCTCTAATGTGAAAATAATCTCCAAAGCAAGTACCATTAAAGAACAAATCATGAATCAAATAAATATAAGGTATTATCTCTAGTTTCATAGTCACATTATGGATCCCCATGGTCTTAATTAGAATCAAGTCATCAATTTACTACTTATCCTCTTGGGATAGATGATCTTGTGACGAGTATGGTGTTATATACTCCACTACATTCCAAATGGTTGAATATTAGGCAAACTTGAAATCCAAGGCACTTATTTTAAATACAGTGTTCATGTATTTATTACTCCCAATAATGGAATATGCAGAAGGGGCATGGATGCATGATTGCCTTAGAGAATCCATTTCAATAACCTAAAACAGTGTATTTCCTTTGTAAATTATTTGAATGTTTTTATAGATTTGTTGAAAAATAAGGGTTTTTGGTCATTTGAGAGCCCAAAATTATAATTTTCAACTCGTAGATTAATGGTGAAGTGAATTGTCTTTGCTTAGATTTTGCATACATTTTCAAAGTTACACCTTGAATTCATAATTTGTGCAACATCAATGTTTATCATATCTTTTGATTTTTTTCCATTTGGATTTAAGTTCTCCAATCAGCTTTGGTAGGTTTTTTTCCAAATGGAAACTTTTCATCAATTCATGTGTGTCCTATCATCCCTTTAATATAGGTGTCAATCTCTCATTTACCAGATTTTTCTTCGTTATCAAACTCATTTATGTGTACTCTGGCCACATATCTCTTTAATCATGACACTTATATATTTCTCATTCACCTAGGGTATTCAGACTTACGATCTTACTTTATATTCTCATGAGCTATGATTTAATGGTATTTATCTACATGGAGTGATCTTAGGGATAATAATTAATGGGATTGAGATACATGGAGTGATCTTGGGGTTATGAATACTTGTAGACTCAAATATTTATATATTTAAACTTTAAACTATATATGTCCTCTAAAAGGGCTCTAAATGGTTGGGATGTTGATGTGTGGCATGATCTTAGAGTTTTGTAGAGTTAGAGGCTCAAGACCATGGGGCCATGGGGTCATTAACTTTATTCTTCCCCTATAATGTTCCAATTTAATGAAATTGTGTTAACTATTAAGGTCTTAGAGCTCAGATACTTGGGGTACTTAGACTATGGGGCCATGGGGCTATTAGCATTTACTTTGACCCTCTAGATTCTAGGTTCATGAGATTTTACCATGTGGAATGACCCCAAGGCTTTGGGAACTTAGTTGACTTAGAATTATCCATGAAGTAAACTTTATCCTAGTTAAACATGGTTTTACCACATAGATAGCCTATAGTAGCTCAATTATTGATTAAGTATGAAGTTTTATTAAACTATAGTGTGTTTTTAGTAATGTGATAGTGTCATCTATCTCATAAATTTGAAATACTTATGGTTTTTGTGAATGCCTAAGGTAATGTGATCCTGACACTTTTCTCAATTTTGGAGTTCTAATAATTTTGTGAAACATAATGAATGTGTGTCCTAGACATTAGATAATTTATACGTATTTACAAATAGTCTTGTGACCACATGAAAATCAAATAATCTTTAAGACATGTCACATTAGCTCTGTTAGTCAAAAAAATCATAAAGTCAATTTCTAAGAAAAAAATATGAAAGGCTAAGGTTTAAAATGAATCGTAATCAATGCCTAAGATTTAATTTTCATAATTTAAAAATATGTAAATTTAGACATTGAGGATAAGATTAAATTATGAATATAAAAACCAATATCATGTATTTATAAGGTTCATAAGACCTTAAATAAGAATATTCAAATAATAATGGGTCCCTATTTTAATTTAAAAAATAGGGTGTGTGTGTTAGGGCACAACAAAACCTAAGTGAAATTGTTGTCTATTGTAATTTTCATATATGTAACCAAGTCTTGTGATAAACACTCAATGTTAAGCTTTATGAAACTTTTTTGGAGGTATAATGAGGATTATTTTCTTTCTCTATGATTTATTCCCTTTTCCCCTAAATGGATAATTAAGCCACATAGTGCAAGTGATGTGAAATTTTGTTATTATGGTATGATGTAATTTTATTTTGGATTGACCAATAATTTATATTGACTTTAAAACTAGAAATTTTTTCCTTTGAAATGACTTGGATCTACCTAAAATAATTATTTTTCCTATTTTTATTGGGAGGTATAAGGAGGATTTTTTTACTAGTTTTAGGGTCTATGGGACCCCTTATTGATAACAAAAATACTCTAAACACAATATATGCTTAGCTTAATGGTAAAATTATCAAACCATATGACCAACATAAACCATATAAAATAAACTACCTTTAAGTACCAAAGAATATGAACCATAAACCATAGGATTAAATACCCAAGGAAAGCATGGTCATGACACCATAAATAATTCTACAAGATAAACAAACTACAAAAAATTCAAAGTTAAAACTTTTTAAACATTACTAAGTCTCACTCTTATTCACTTTAATGTGAAAGCAAAGAATCTTAGGAGGGGAACTAGGAATGAGACATCCTTTTTTTATTTCTTAATATCATCCATTCTTCTTATTTAATTAAAACAATTGAATCCATACTTAGAGAAATACACTTATTCAAAGGTGAGCCTCTATAGGCCTTATTCTTGCTAACTAAATCCACAATATTATTCTCAACTAAACCAACAACCACAAAAATCTAAGGTGGAGGCACCATATGAACCAAACCCACTTTTGAATCCTCCTCATGAAGGGATTTTGAAACAACTTTTGAAGGTAAAATAGGATCACTATCTAAAAAAATTGTAATAATATCATCACTTGCCTCCTTCCACCATGAAGAAACCACTTTACACTTGGAATTATGACAAGAATAAAAAATATGACAAATTTTGAAGCACTTTTGACACCTGAAAGGAATCCCCTCATAATCAAGGGTTTGTGACCAACATCGGCCTTTGAATTTTAACTCAATGATTTCAATAAGGACCTGAGAAATGTCCAAATAAATAAGAACCCTGGTAAAGGTTGTCTAGGATAAATTCAAGGTAGAATCATCAATTTCCAATAATTCACCAAAGGTTCCCCTAATAGCACACAACCTAGACTCTAAAAAAACTAGAGAGGAAGATACATATGCTACACTTAGATGGGTCTAAGAGAGAGGTTTTCATCTAGAGGATTAAAATATGGAAACTAGGGTTTTAGAAGGAGGTGTTGATTGTATCTCCAATATTTGTCCTAAATGATCTTATTACGATCAATAAGATTATCAAAAACCATAATGAAAAATCCTGTAGCATATGGATATAATTCCATACTAACCTCCAAAATAGGTCACCATGAATCAAAAATCCATTGATGAAGGATTAGAAGGGTAGGCCAAAATCTATCAAATCTACACACTAAACCCCTTGCCACAAACCATTCCTTATTTTCAATCACTTCTTGAAGAGCCTCCTTCTCAAAATTGATAATTGGTGAAGCCTTTACAGCACCCATGACCCTTGACTACTCAATCTAAAGAACCATTAGACTAACATAAGTAGTAGATATGTAGAAATCATCCTTAATAGGGGTGAATGGTTGCCTTTAAAAAAATTTAATATCTCCCTCTCTCTCCTTCGTTGGATATCCTTTAACACAATCCTCCCATATGCCTACCATCACTTCTATTAGACCAACACTGTGTAAAAGAGCCTTCTCATCACAATTAAAAAATTGCACCACTCTTCTTCCAGACTCCCCCAAAATCTCTTTCCTCCATGATAGGCTTACAACTGAAAAAAATGAGAATCATAATCCATGCCATCTAAATCCTTACCATCTAAAAAATTGTTAACCCTAGTGATGTAAGGAATTGAATTCTTCATTGCTAGCAGCCCTTACAAATAATATATTACCTATTATTCTAAAGAGGATTGTTTCTTAAAAAGTCAAAGGAGGATTTTTTATTAAAAGGTTAAAAGAGAATTTTTATTAGGAGGTCTAATTAGGATTTTTCTAGGGAGATCTAAAGAGAAATTTATCATAAAATATTTACATTAAAAATTTGAGATATCATTAAAGTCTACTTCTTGATGATTTTTTAAATACTTAATTGCAAAAATTAAGTCCAAGTTTCTAAATTTTAAACATCATAGTTATAAAATCCTTATTTCAAACATTATAAATGGGAATGTTGCATTAAAAATAATGGCATGTAAATCTTTTGTTTGAAATTTTTGAGAACATCAAACTCATTTGAAAGGACTTATGATATTTAAAAATTTAATTGATGCTATGATTTAACATGTGATTTTAGAACACATGAAAAACTTCATGTTATAAATATGTTTGCTTAGAGTCATATTAAGATATCATATAGAAATAACTTAATTTATCTCTTGTAATTATGTTTGCCTTTGACACTAGGCTATTGTATGACACATCAAGGATGATGATTTTATAAAAAGGGGATAATGTAATATCCCTCATAGTGAGCTATTATTCCCTAGTTTATTTTAGTATATTTTTTATGTTTGATGAACCTTAATGTTTGTAAAAATTCAAATTCAAATTTCTTCCTTACATGAATAAATAAACATTTCTATCTATGTTAAGAATGTTTAAATATAGTTAGCTTAACCAAAAATAATTTAAATAAGATGGGTACAAGAACTATGGATGACACTACCATCCCTAATAGTTTTAAAATGTGGTCAGGGGTCGCATCTCGACTGCCACTCTACCCAGTTGAATGTTTGGTCTAATGACCCACCCATGATTATTAGGGAATATTTTTAATGCAATAATATTTATGTATGTATGTATATAACTAAGATACATACATACATACATATAACATGTTTTAAAATTTCATGTGTGTGTAAACGTGTGTGTGTATATGTATATATAACATGTTTTAAAAGTCTGTGTCTGTGTATACTAATTAAATTCTAAAACATGTTGTGTGTGTATGAATTTTTGTGTAAAGACATTTATAATTAGATTATTATGTATATACACACTTATATATTAATATTATTTATGAGTATGTGTGTGTGTATTAAATTTTAAAACATATTATATATACAACTATATGTGTGCAGACATTTATAATTATATGATTATGTATATACACATTTATATAGTAATAATATTTATAAATGAGTGTATATATGACTAAAAATATATTTAATATATAGTTTTAGATCAAAAGGGGGACAATACAATTATACAAGAAGAATATACACTCTAATAATATATGTCAATATTGATAGACTTCTCCCTCTTCAAACCTATAATAAAAATAAAGGGAAATAAAAAAAATTGAGACTTGGAGTCTTGAGAAGCAATTGTACTTCTTAATGGCCCAAATTTAATAGATTTAATGGTGTGTAGTGTTGTCCTTTTTTGGAGGGAATGTTTTTATTATTGGGTTGGAATTTTAAATTTATTTTAACAAGATAGTTTGCATTAAAGTATTTAAAACATTTTTTCCTACTAGAGAAATATTTAAAAAAAATAAACCCCTTAGCTATTGTAAAACTATATTTCATGGCAACACTAAACAAAGCAAAATTGTGGAGGATTAACTCATCAAAAACTAAAAAGTGGGAATCTTAATGTTTTTACGACTCCTTTCTTAGCTTGGAAAACTGGTTAGTTATTCAAAAAAATAAGGTTTTAATATTTTACCATTCTCTTTTATCCTAGTAAATGTTAGGAACCCCACGGAAGCACAATTGATTACCATATACAAGCAACTTAAGATGCGGAATTAACCAGAAGTAACAAGTAACTAGAAATTAGAAACAACACAGAATATGAGAGACAATACACAACTTGTATTAATACTCATCCAGAAAAGAATACAATAAAGAAGATGCCACTTCTTCTTCACACCTCTCAGAGGCTTCCCACACCTCAAGTGTACAGTAATTCTTTCCTCAAATCTCTCTATCTTACGGTCCCAACACACAACTCAAACACAGAGTTGGTGTTCACCTCCAACCAGTCAGTATCCACTACTGCCAGTACACCAGTGCTCCATGCACTCCAAGTACTCAATGTACTTCAAGTAGATCTCCCCTAAACTTGCAACAACCTGCAACTCAAGTGATCTTACTTATGGAAGGAACTACCTTGCCTTCCTCTTTGCTCTCTAACTAAGTACACACCA
This sequence comes from Torreya grandis, assembly GCA_037957365.1. Taxonomy (NCBI): domain Eukaryota; kingdom Viridiplantae; phylum Streptophyta; class Pinopsida; order Cupressales; family Taxaceae; genus Torreya; species Torreya grandis. The sequence continues at coordinate 5,230,828 of JARHVA010000290.1, read as the reverse complement.
TACTCCAAGTAGATCCCACCTGATCCCACTCCCTATTGTGTTGCTGTCACCTTGATTCTGCTACCACCTATAGATCAACCTAGTTTTGCACACATGTAAACCTTAGACCTTGCACACACATACACCTGTAGATCAATGATCTTACTTACCCATGTAGATCTCCAAATGTGGCCTTGCACACCTGTCGATGAAGATCATACACACCTAAAGAACCCTTCTGATTCTCCAAAACCAGCACCCACACTTGGCACTACTATGGAACTAGGAGGAACACCCTTTCTCACTTCACACACAAAAGGAGCTAACTTTGCTCAACTCAAACTAGAACAAAAAACAATACAGCCCATGAGTCTACTATATAGATCTCATGCAAACAATAATTAGACATCTAATTATAATAATTAGATCCATAGCTCAAGACTATAATTGGCATCTCAACATGCAAACACCCAGTTCGTTAACTAACTATCAATGAACTGGCAATTTTGGAACTGCACAGGCGACCAACATCAGTCCCTATCAGGCTGGAGATGATCGATGTTCGCTGATACTTGATCGATGTCGGTTGCCTTTCCCACTATATATGACTAACGTTGGCTGATCAGATCGACGTTGATTTCCTTGCAACATAGCAACCTCTCAACAACCTCCTCCATGTCTATAATAGTGAAGATTTTAGCTCCACAACCTAACAATCTCCCACTTGGAGATAAATAGTTGCATTGTACCTGTACCTATACCCCATCTAATCTATTTCCTGGCTTGTATCCCTCTTCAAGTTCAACCTTGAAGACCAACCACCATAAATCCTATGGTGCACCTCCTGTCATCTGAGTAACCTACCACATCCGAACCTACAAACCCATGTAGTGAAGTCCTGACCCTGCATAGCATGTATACCTGCTGCTGGTCCCTCTCAAATATCTGAGAACCCACTTCCCCAAATTGGCTCCTAACTCTCTAACAGCACCCACTGCTTGGGCAAACTCAGGTCTATACCAGACCTCATGTGATTTTGGACACTGAACTATCTAACCCTTGGTGTGCTCCAGTTTTGCATCCTACGTATTAAACCTTGCCAACACCTGATTCACATCAGTTCCCACTGGAGACAAAATCAACCTATGATCTTCCATGTCTCTCATGCCAAAGAATTTCACTACTCCAAATTCCTCATGACATGCCACTGAACTAACCTTACCCTTAGCTCAGCAAAATCTTGTATGTATAAACCTGCTAGCTAGCATACCATCCACATACAATAACAGGATAATGTTGTAACCATCATCCACCTGGTAAGACAAGCACAATGGTTACACTGACATTGACTAAAGCCCTACTTTGTCATCCACCTGTCAAAACATGTACCACTATCCTACAGCTTCCTCAAGACCATATGACCTGGCCTTCCATCTCACGTGTCCATTCTCTCTATTCTTTAACTAAGGTATCCATTCGTCTCAGTGCTTTCATACCGGCTGGCAACCCTACCAAATCTCTTGTTTGGTCCTACATCCTGTTCATGCCATGTTCCCACTATTTCTTGGATCCTTCCTACTCTGTAGTCAGCAACTAGTATAAAGAAGAGGAACAATGAATTTGAGGCTTACTTGCACTTTCAATCTTCCCCATGGGTGTTTGAGACTCCTTCACATCTTGTTGTCTACCCAAAATCCATCCCAGTGACCAACCTCGGTCACTACACAGTCTACATCCAACCGATGTCAGTTCCATGTGACTGTCTAGGTTGCCGATGCTGGTTATCCTACTGACGTTGGTCTCCACCTACCTGACACCACCAACTTCTCTGGTCTACACATGATTGACATTAGCACCTGTCTATTCGATGTTAGTTACCCTTGACCAATGCCGGTACTTGTGTAAGCCTGTGAGTGATGAATTTTTACCCGTGAGCTCTCCATGGATCAAAACCCTGTCCAAACCACCCTGCTCAGAAGTATCCAGCCCCGTCCACTAGTCTCTATCTGTCATCTCCTCCAAGAACACCAAGGCTTTCTAGTTCTTAATTTTGTCAAACACATCAGTCTTCCTTTTCTTGCAATAAACACAATCCTTTCTTGTAGCATCCCACTGCTCATAGAAATCTCAGTCTATGCTCTCTGAAGCTGAACTCTTCCCTTTTGACTTAAGAACATCCATTCCCTTCTCACTTATGTGGCCAAGCCTACAAAGCCACACCTGTGCAACAAAAGTGGAATCAATAATATAAGTAGATAGATAAAGGATACCTAATTTATTACCACCAACTAATTCAAGTGCATTCATTGTGAGATTTCTTATGCATCTCTCATCACCCAACTTTCTTGAAGCAATTAGCTACATCTTCAAGACTAGGACCTGCATGACCTTCTTCAACACCCATGTGTTGGCCACCTACAATTTCAGCAACACTTCCCCTTTGCCAACCATGTGACAAGGCTCACCAACCCCTCTACTTGGGGCTGCATGGAAAGAGGCAATAGAATCTATTAACCAAGATTCAACTTTATCCAAGAAACATCCCAGAGCATCCTGTGCAACAACACCTGCAACATCTGCTTCTTCAATTCCTTCATGCTGATCTGTAACCAACCAACAATCTTTCTTTACCTACTCTTTATTTCCATAACACTGTAAGTGACCATTTGTGTTATTTAGTTTCTCCATTCGTAGCTTACTTTCTTCTGCCATTGCTATACTCCCACTCAATCATAAACCCCTAAGAGTGACCTATAACCAAACACAAAACCTGCTCCCTGCAACCTTAGCTTTGATACCAACTGTTAGTGGTATCAAGCTATGAGCCAATAACCTCGCTCTGATACTAACTGTTAGGAACCCCACGGAAGCACAATTGATTACCATATATAAGCAACTTAAAATGCAGAATTAACCAGAAGTAACAAGTAACTAGAAACCAGTAACAACACAGAATATAAGAGACAATACACAACTTGTATTAATACTCATCCAGAAAAGAATACAATAAAGAAGATGCCACTTCTTCTTCAGACCTCTCAAAGGCTTCCCACACCTCAAGTGTACAGTAATTCTTTCCTCAAAGCTCTCTATCTCTCTTACGGTCCCAACACACAACTCAAACACAGAGTTGGTGTTCACCTCCAACCAGTCAGTATCCACTACTGCCAATACACCAGTGTTCCACGCACTCCACAAGTGCTCCACGCACTCCAAGTACTTAATTTACTTCAAGTAGATCTCCCCTAAACTTGCAACAACCTATAACTCAAATGATCTTACTTATGGAAGGAACTACCTTGCCTTCCTCTTTACTCTCCAACTGAGTACACACCATACTCCAAGTAGATCCCACCTGATCCTATTCCTTGTTGTGTTGCTATCACCTTGATTCTGTTGCCACCTATAAATCAACCTGGTTCTACACACCTGTAAACCTTAGACCTTACACACACATACACCTGTAGATAAATGATCTTACTTACCCATGCAAATCTCCAAACATGGCCTTACACACCTACCGACCAAGATCCTACACACTTGAAGAACCCTTTTGTCTCCAAAACTAGCACCCACACTTGGCACTGCTGTGGAACTAGGATGAACACCCTTGCTCACTTCACACACAGAAGGAGCTAACTTTGCTCAACTCAAACTAGAACAAAAAACAATACAACCCATGACTCTATTATATATATCTCATGAAAACAATAATTAGACATCTAATTACAATAATTAGATCCACAGCTCAAGACTATAATTGGCCTCTCAACATGCAAACACCCAGTTCGTTAACTAACTATCTGTGAACTAGCAGTTCTAGAATTGCACATGCGACCGACATCAGTCTTTGTCAGGCTGGAGATGACTGACATCGGCCGATACCTGACTGATGTCAGTTGCCTTTCCCACTGTATATGATCGACGTCGGCTGATCAGACCGACATCGATTTCCTTTCAACTTAGCAACCTCTCAACAACCTCCTCCATGTCTGCAACAATGAAGCTTTTAGCTCCACAACCTAATAGTAAACACCATTTGAAATCGAAGGAACTTAAATACCTATTTTAAAAATAATTAATCTTTAATTTGAGCTACTTTTCAAATGAATGAGAAATATCAAATCAATAGTTTAATAAATTTTATTACCAACGATTGCAAATAAAATGCGTTGGTCTTGGAATATATTTTCTCAAAGTAAATTTTTGATGATTTTTTGTGTCATTAAAGTCAATTTAGATTATAGATAAATTAAATACCCAAAAAAAAATTATCAAATATGATGATTGAAAGATGTTGTAAAGTCTAAAATTTACCATTTCAATGGATAAATAATTTTACTACTAGTTTTAAAAAATAAAATTGGTTAGATTTTAAAACTAGATTCATAATTAAATTGTTAATGCACTTGTTAGCTTTTCAAAACTATTTCAAAATGATAGGTAAATATTGTATTTAACATCGTATAAAATTTATCTAATACTGAAATCGTATTTTTTCTAGCTTAAAATATACATATAAACCATCAAAATAATTTATCATTTTGTTTGTGAATTAATTTAAGGTATTTTTTGTACCTAATTTAGCGACCTTGAATAAGTGTAAAAATATTGCTTTACAACCACTATTTTTTTATGCAATTTTTTGAACATTTCCCTTCATAGATAAACTCTGTAGGTGAATTTTGTATGTTGTAATAGTATTAAAATAAAGGCAAAATCCTAGAACTAATTTATTTTTCTTGTCACATAATTATTTAGATGTCATTTCATTTACCCTTAAATAGATGTACAAAATATTTATATTAGTTTCATTTGCTATGAGAATTGAAGCATACGGTTAGAAATAAAGCTAGTCAGTGATTATTTTACACTTTTTTAGCCTAGGAAATGATTTAAAAAACCCTAGTTTAAATTAAGGACCTTTAACATACCTTATTTTGTTATTCTTGTAGTTGTTTCATGTTATACCTAGGGAAGCTAGAAATTAGTAGTAGAGCAGATTGTGATCTTGCAATAAAACTTGTATCACTTTGGTAAACTTGGGAAGTGTAACATTTCAACATTTAAGGGTGTCTTGTATCAACCTTAGGTAAGTTCTAACTATGCATGAGCCTATTATTGGCCATAGTGTTACATGTAATAGTAACTACAAATATAAAAGTTGTGAAGATGAGTGGAAAAGATCAGTTTCCTTTGAAGTAAAATTAACACTCATTTTGGTAATATGTGGACAAAAAATCCTAATTTTTCATATGAAGGTGGTTATAATAGATATGTAGACATCCCAAGAAGTAGGTGTGGGGACTAGTTACTAGCCTTTAGGGATCCTTTACTTGTGTAATAACCATACTTTAATTTTTTTTAACCTTGTAATATATAAGGATGAACAAGGTACGTGGATCTAATTATTTATTTATGTGACAACCTAAGTTATTTTAATAGTTTAGTAAACTTGAAAACATGACTATTTATAATTAGGCCTTTGTCATTAACGAAGACACTATTGAGATACATAACTACTTTAATTAGTGGGAGATGGAATATTATTGAAACTTTATAATCAATTAGGACAAATGGATTTATCTCCCTTTAATGTTCCTTTCAACACTCAAATGTACTATTATGGGATAGTTATTTTGTGTTAGCACATTGAACTTAAAATTTTATAGTGTTATGTATATTGTTAAGGTTAACGTAAATAACAAATTATATTTTAGGTGCTCATATATAGAGATAATAGAAGATAATTTGTGTTATGATAGTTTTCATTCCTTATTTTGGCTTAGATCAATAACCCTCTTTCAAAAATGATGTCTCATGGAGGAAACTATTCACAATCTCAAGTGGATAACTACATAAGAATCTAATTCTAAGGAGGGGATATGTAGGCTTCCAAAGTTTTGGGTGAATTGGGCCTTAAGTATTAGGATAAGTTATGGTGGTCTCATCGCCAACTATTGAATTAGGTAAAACTCCTTTACAAGGATCACTGGTATAATAATTAAATAAAAAAGTTTAATCTAATATTAAAGAACTTTATTTTATGCATTTTACAAGAAGATAATTTATAGTATATGTGTATGCTATAGGGTAATACCATTTTTATATCTGAAGGTTATTTTGTATTAGTGTTTGTCTATTGTTTATGAAATGTAACTGTTGGCCAAATTTAGCCTACATACCAAAATTTGCCTAGAGCTAAGGTGAGGAGCTGGATAGAGTCCTAATTAAGGAGTGATCCCATGGAAAAAGGAAAATATATACTTTAGGAGAGTATTAAGTCACTTTCAAATCTTTTGAAACACATTAAGAAAGCTTAAAGTATGAATTTGTCAATTTTAAGGAGCTAGACCATCATGACATGTCATGCAAGAATAAATAGGTTATCCTAGTTGTGCATTTCATAAGTACACTTGGGAAGTCCACCAAGGTTAAATATTACATGAACATGATGTATTCTAATCCATGATCATCTTTTGTAAATTTGGTGTCTTGATGAGATTTTTATATCAAGATATAGGCCTTTAAAAATGATCCAATAGTATGAGACATACCCAAGGACATCCAGTTCAAGCCATGGTAAATAACCATTTGGATTCAAACAAACCTTAATAATATTCAAGGGAACATAAGTTTGATAAGTGGCATGATCTTGAGATCCACTATTAAAAATCAAGGGCACATGGGTGCTTGTCTAGGTCAATAAATCAAATAAATATCTACGATGCATGTTAATTCATGTAATAAAAGATCAATAGTGAGCTCATGGTTAAAAGGTTAGTGCATCTTAAAGATTAAATGCATAGATGACAAGTGTAATGATCTCAATGACTATACAAATCAATTATGTGCATTTTATCAAGTAAAAGGAAGATCAATAGCACATGTTCAACCATACAGAGTAGATCGATGGTGCACATGAGGTCAAAAGTTCAATAAGCTAGATTGTATGTGAGGTTGACACATTGCAAAAGCACATGAAATAGATGAATACTGGTAGTAGGGCCCATAGGAATAATGTGAAGTTACCAAGTGGAAAAATATGTAGAGTGATCATGGATCAATGGTCGACAATGAAAGTCAAAGCTAGAGACTCCCATGAAGATTAACAGAGTAGATTTGATCAAATCTTCAAAAGGCATATGATGAAGACATGTTTCCAAACTTGCAATGGTCAAGTTTTAAAATAGAACAAGTAGATTGAGAGGAAGCCATGAAGGCAAACACATTGGATCCAAATATTTTTCTACCTCGAGTAGGTAGAATACATAAATGCAAGATCAAACATCATCTATGTAACTAGAAGTAGGCCCTGTAGGTTTGACTAAGCACCATTAAAGCTCTGTTAAGCTTCTCAATGGATCTTAGACATAGGTTTTATGTCTTGTTTAGGTTAAAAAAACCCTAGCCTATAAACCCTCATTTTAAATCATAGCTACATGAAAATGAACAATTGTGATTGGTTTTCATCTATGATGAGCCTATATTTAGGATTTGGGAGTAATGGTGGAATTGTGACTATACAAGAAATTTCATAAGGAGCACTAGTGAAAAAGCTGAGGTGACTATCTGATAGCATGAAAAAAGTACCAAGATCAAGCATGGTGGAGATTTCAGAGGTTGATGAAGATAGTGGATTATTTAATGAGGTTCTAGAGTCTTTGGAAGTTATTCATTCCTTTTAAATCATGACTCATCATCCTTGAATCAATGCTAATTGATCAAAAGTGGTTGGGCCTCACTAATTAATGGCTATGTTCTTAGTTCTTTCTCTCTCTCCCTTTTCTATATATTCCTCATTTATTCTCCTTAAAAAGGGCCCAAAAGAATTCTCATTTTTTGGAGATAGATACTCTTATATTTTTGGCTTGCCCAAGCTATGCCAAATTTATATTGTAACACCTATTTAATGCAATAAAAGACTGAATTCCTCTATTTATAAGTTAAATTGAAGTGTGTCCTATAAATTCATTTATGTGGTTAAGTGAATTTATGCTTTCATTTTCTCTATATAAGTTTTCTTACCTTTACAAAGTGCTTTATAGCTCTCATAGGTCATCCTACATACATACATAGTTCGTTGATTAGTTTGGAAGTGAACAACTACCCTCCCATGCTATATTGATAGATATTTTATGCTTTTTTATAAAATAATTATGTGGAAGTGGTCAAGAGTGAATGAGGTGATATTTATCAATCTTGATAGTGTCTCATAGTGTGTCTTATGCAAGCATAAGTGTTCAAAACATTTGGTGCCTCACCTCCTTTATATGTTTTCATGCATTGTTGTCTATTTCTATCCCTTTTACAAGATAGGGATTAGTTTAGGTGATAGATACAAAAGTAATCTAACCTTCTCTGGAGGCTCAACCTCACCCTAATACACCCACATCTTGAGTTTGTCCCCATTTTGTGGCTTAGTTGGAGGGAGCCTAAAGAACTTCCCCCATGGGTGAAAATTAAGACAAAAATAGTTTTTAGAATGCTCAAAGGGACCCATTATCCTTGTCATAGATTAATTTTAAATGTGAAAAGGATTATTTTTAGTATAAAAGACACCCATCATCATTAGAAGCTAAAGGTTCTTCATATTGTAGAATTCATAGCATCATCTAAGCAAAACTCTCATACCAAAGGTTACTACAAGGTCAAAAAGTAAAGGTATTCATCTTGAATTCATTAAAATTCCTTATAATTCATATGAAATATTAATATTTATTAGGATAAGACCATATCCTTTAAAAAAATCATCTCCTGGTCATCCTATTATCTTAAGCAGTGTAATCCCCACTACCCAAATGGCTATCATAATCCAAGTGTTTATCCCATTAAATATAGGTATCCCACTAAATTTATCCCACTTTGATGAAACTCCTATGTTTTACCTCAATTTTATTCCATACTTATCAAGAGAAGATCAAACAACTGTTGTTAAACACATCTAGGATATTGCCAATCTTTGTTCAGTTCATAATTTTGTTCAAGACAATGTAGCTATGAGACTATTTGATGCTTCCTTTAAAGGAAAAGAATTTAAATGGTATATAAACCTTCCACTAAATTCCATTAATACTTGGGATGAGTTAGGTACATCCTTATTTAAATAATTTGAAGACAAATCTAACTACCTATCTTTGGTTGAACAACTAACTACCATAAAGAGAGCTCCTCATGAGTTCATGTCTAATTTTAACCTTAGATTATAAAAACATTGGACCAAGATGCTTTAATTAATTATATTACTATATAAAATCCCTCTACTTTGATATCAGTATGATGATACAGTCAATGGGTGGAATCACCTTGCCAGATGCTTATGAATTTACAATAAGAGTTGATAACAACTTAATATAATATGGTAAACTCTCCCCAAGGCCTCCAATGCCTATATTAATATAATTTAAATCATATCTACCCCATCAAGCTCCTCAATTTCTATCTTTACCCCCATTCCATTCCCTAAAGATTAATTTTTAACCTCTTCTAGTCAAGCTAATGAGATTGAAGAGATGAAAAGTATGTTAAAAGCTTTTGGGAATGAAATAGTGCAACTCAAGAGACAATAATACCATCCTAATATGCCTAATCAAACCACATATCATTAATTTAGAGATCAAATTCCTCCTTATCAAGGTTTTAGAGAAAATAAACCACCCTACCAACCACAAGGAGACATAACTCAAGCTCGACCATATGCATCCCTTGATCCTAATGCACCTTTATCTTTAAGAGATATTTTTCCCACACCACCTCAAAACAAATTGATGCAATATTTAGGTTGGAAACCACCTAATCTCAATGATGTTAAAAACCAAGCCTTGGTGTCACAAAATATTACTATGCCATAAATGACACTAGAAGATTTTTCCCTTCAAGCAGGTTAGTACAAAGAAGCAATTTTGGTATCATAAGGAGAGATTCAACAAGTTCAAGATTAGACTAATGCCATTAATGTGAATTGGAAAACAAATGATCATGTTACATTCAATCATATTGGTGAAACTAATAATATAATTGGTCAAGTTGTTGATCTAATTAGAGCTAAAATAAGATCTATTGATGAGGATCAAGATGTGGGTAATGCTTCAAGTACTTATAATGTTATTCCCAAGATAATCAAAGATCAACCTACTACCCTTATAATAAATAAAGATCAAAATGCATAGATTAGAAAAGTTCCTCAAATGCCCCTAGTTCATGAGAAACCAATCATACATAATGTATAGCCAAAGGTTATTGGAGCTCAATTTAGTATAGTAGATCAAACGAATAAATATAATGTCAGCATTATCATGTGGGATTCCATTCTTATTTTAGGATAAAAAGATATGCTCATTCAAGAGCTTTTAGCTCTCAAATTATTCCCAAAGCCAATTGAAAAAGAAGGTGTTGTCCTAACTAATTTAGACTAGACACCTAAACAACAAGTATAACAAGTCAATAAGATGATAAAAGTGGAAAAAACTAAGGTAAAATCAAGTAAAACTCTCTCATTATACCTTTATTTTATAATTTGTGATAATTTATTTCACAACTGCATGGTGGACAGTAGAGCCAGTAGCACTGTCATGCCCAAACAAATAGTAGATAAGCTTGGTCTTATTTATAAGCCAAACACTAAAGGGGTATTAAAACTAGATGTATCCCCAACAAGGATAGTAGGAATTATTAAATATCTAAAGTTGACATTACATGCTTATCCTAATGTTATCATTCAGAAAGATGTATTTGTAGTGGACTTGCCTCCCTATTTTTTCATGTGTCTATCAAGGGACTTTACCTCAAATATTGAAAGATACTTATAATCTAATTATAAATATTTGGTGTTTAGAACCAAGTACAGTACCAAGGTAATAATAAATTCCAAACCTATAGCACACTTCCATTTGGATCCATATATGACAAGTGTTATGAACACTAACTATGTCATCTCATATGAGGTGCTATACAATAGTGAAGTAGAAGTTGAATCACCTTTAGATGGAGTTATAGACTTATTCCTTAATGATTGGGCCTCTATATTTCATGAGCATGATCCTTATAATATAATTAAATAATAAGTATTTGGTGTTTATTGCTTCCATAAGCACGATGCACCAATTCTAGATATGATGAAGGATGATGAGCTTAGTGATGGCCTATGGAAATTATACTTTGATAGATCAAGAAATAAGTATGGCACTGGGGTTGGAATGATGTTGGTTTATCTATCAAGTAAAGGTATTTCTCTTCCATTAAGTTTTAGTTTGGTTTTTAAAACAATGTAACTAAATATGAGGCATTAGTGCACATATTATAGTGGGCTAAAAAGATGAAGGTCAACACTTTACAAGTCTTTGGTGATGGTGAACTTATAGTTCACTAAGTAAGAGGTTCAAATATATAAAAAAAATATAAGGCTTAATTCATATAAGCATAGGGTATCAGACTTACTTGAATATTTTTAGGCTTTCAACATTCAAACCATACCAAGGGATGAGAATAAACATGCAGATAGATTGGATGCCATTGGGGAAAAATTCAGTATCCCAACTGATATAAAAGTGAAAAGTTTTAATCACACATTAAGGTGGTTGTAAGTCCCTCTATTATTTATAACCATGATAATTGGCAAGTGTTGGAGGATATAATCAAATTGTCAAGTTCTTGAAATAAGAGGCTAAGTTTTCCTCAAAAAAACAATCAAAGTTCTTGAAATAATACGGTGATCAAATTGTGAAACTAAAAATGTCACATCCTAATTTTACCCTATAATTAATAACTTTTAATCCATTGATTATTAGGGTTAATATCTAATTATAATGACTTTTATTTGAGCATTTTGACATATACTGATATGCTTTGTTTATTATCATACATTTTGTGATCATTATGTTTTGATTATTCTGTACATTAAGGATGTATATTTATTAGTTTAGCATAATTGGTTGATATATGATGACTCAAAATAACTACCTAATTATTGTGAGGTAGATACCGTGAACTAGGAATTTGACTCAAGAGAGGTGACTAGAATTGTGTTAGTCCCAAATAAAAATAATTTGACAAAAACATACTAACTAGCATACATCTATAGGCCTAGTTACTAGGGAGAGATTAGTTAAAAAAACATGAATGAAACACACAACTAAAATGCAAAAAAAACCCTCTTTTACCTTCCTTGGATGCTCCAAAATGCTTGTTGTAATGGATTTCTCAGTTTGTGCTCATGAATTCTGCATCAATGGAAGCTTGGCTACCTCCATCTCTCCTTAGCACCTTATGTATTTATATTGGCTTATCTTGGCTCAATATTTATGCATAATAACACTAGTTTTCATGAGGATTTGGAACCAATTCAACATTGTAACTTTACATTATCCAAGCTTAGAATTATTACTTTTAGGTGTGATATTTATATACTTTTGGAATGGTTTGAGGATCAACCATGACCATCTATCTCAAGATTGAGATGTGTGGCCATGGATAAATCCAAGTATTAAATTCATTCTAAAAATATCTCCATTAATATTTGGGATATATGGCTATTAAATAGGCATGGAAGAGATTTGATGAGGCATGGGAGGCATGAATCCTGATATTTATAGCATTTATGGCCTAGGGATGTCTTCCTAAAAAATGAGGTCACCTGATGATGCAGATATTCAATATTCATTTCCAAAAATAAATTATTCAAAAAGTTCCATGGAATTATTAATTAGGCTCTAATTTTTTATAATTAGTTCTTAATCATGATTAGGCACTTTGATGCAAACCTTGGCTCTCTGTGTACAAATTGCTCAAATTGGTTAGAATGTCTTGTTATTGGCCAAAAATTTGATTCGATTGAAATTAGAAGTTGATATCAAATGTATTAGATCTATTATCACATTTAGGATGTTTCAAAAACAAAATAACAAAGGCATATGTCTCATACAATAAATTTAGTAGAAAAGAGCAATCTAGAGCACCTAGGTGCGAAATTGGCATTTTGATTTAAAATGATCTGATCAAAGTTAGCTAGCCCATAAAATACATTATCCCATTTAATGATAATCTAGCTAAAATTTTAAATTTAATATATCAATTTCAACTCATTTAATGTGTTTAAGTGTTTTTAGGCCAAATTGTGCATTTTGGTGAAAATTGGTCAAAAGCTTGGTTGGAGGTTATCAGTGGCCAATTTTAGGTATCTATAGTTTGCCCTGATTTAGGAAGATGTTTCAAACTATAAAAAAATAAATGTATTCTTAAATAATTATAAATTTATTGTATGCCAAAAATAAGATGATGATGATTGAAGAACAAAGCTCCAAATGGTTTTGAGAAGCCTAGGATGATGCCCCCTCAAGGGAGTGACTGTCACATTTGTTGATGGATGGTCCTTCAAAAAGAAGTAATAAGAAAGGTGGAATTAACCCATGGTTGAGATTAATCCAAATGATAAAATGCTTGCATACGTTGACTTAAAAATATTACTAATTTTCCTAAAAGTGGTTGTAATCAAGATTAAAAGTCAAAATAATTATTTTCTTATAGACAGTTATAATCATTAAGAGGACATGGATTGGTTAAAGATGATTGTTTGATATGGTTGTACCCTAGTTATGGCAGATTAGAAAGCATAACTCAAGGATATAATCTATAAAATATATTAAATATGAGTGAGCACAATCATAGATTTGATGGTCTTATGACTAAAAAATCCACAAACAACTAGGGACACGAGGATGTGCAAAGTGATGAAAGAGATGGATAAAGGAATAAGATTGATCAATAGAAATAATTTATTTGTATCTACCAATGAAGAGATGTTTTTATTTATTGGAAATAATACAACTAGAATGGCCAATGGGTTAATTTGATCAAGGGTGGAAGGATTTACCAAAGTGCCAAGGAGAAACTTATATGGCTCCATTTATTGTAGACCTTCTTGAAGCTGATATTTTTATTGCATGTGATGGTAGGCATCATGATATAATACCATGAATACTTGGGTGAAATATGTATAAGGACTAACTCCAAATCCAATAAAAACTTGAAAACAATGCACTAATGATAAAAACCATGATGATAATGTTGTCGTATGAATATGGATAGACTCAAGAATAATGTATGCAAGGAATCACCCAATGAACACATATAGACTGAGTCAAAGCAATAATGTTTAAATCAAACAAATAGGTAAGTGAAAAAACAAATAGAAAAACAAACAAATAGAAACCCTAAAAACAAAGGTAAAAGAAAGCATCCTAATAATGACCATGCCCTAGTAAATTAGATCAAGGATAACTAACTATGCTTAGATAAGACAAATGTTTTTGGATTTTTAAAATGTTATGAATGTTTTTGAATTTTGATGTATCTTAACTCATTAGATAATGAAAAGATACATACTCCCTAAACAGTGAGAGCATTTAGCTTAGTTTTCTCACAAAATGGTGAGAGCACATGGAAAGGGGGATTGAGGTGACCTCAACATGAATTGAGCATGGCTCACATAGTTCTGAAATGACCTCAATTCATAGTAATTTCATCCACATAAAAGGTGAGGAAAAACCAACCAGGTCCCAAAAAGTTCTCAAATATGACAAATGGCTAGTCAAATGAAAACAACAATGGCAAGGTCATATGGTAATGCATGGTAAACAAGTGTTGCCCATAGTTTTCCCATAAGTGGTTATAACTAGGATACAATAGAATAAGTCAATGATACTAATTTGAGGTGGTTATAATTAGTAGCAAGACTGGTGAGACGCTGATTTTTCCATAGGTGGTTATAATCAAGCTCACATAAACAAACTTAATAGGATGAAAAAATGAAAGATATCTTATCAGATCAACTATCACACTACTGTCATAGATTGTCATTGTAAACACAAATTTTATTGGAGTTTAAACTTTATTAAAATTCCCTCATGAAAAGTGTGAGAAAAACCAAAAGAACCAAGATCAACACAAGATTGGGTAGGATGACTAAAAATAGGATTTAGTCTAGATAGGAATGGAATGGTAAAACATAATAGTCTTGCTCTATGATAATGATGGCTTGATAGATTGGATAAGATAGTAAGAGGGTTGCCCCCAAGTGATGGGGTGAATGGCAGGATAGTGACAATGGCAAATGGATATGGTAATTTGAAATGGTATGGTACATGTTTTTGGCCTAAGTGTGGTTTTTGATTTTATTGTTCCTGCTAATGGGGAGATGCACATCCTAATCAATAAACTATACAAATAGAATACTTGATCATGTTAATTGATAGCCCACATCATGTATGAATATTTACTTTGTCAAAAATGGCTTACAAATTTGGTTTTCAAAAAATATTTTGTGATCCTAATTGGTCATTGATTCTGATTCCTTCAAGCATCGAGATAAGGTATATTTTTAGCCTCTAGAAAGGAAAGTGTGGCTATGGATGGTAAATAGGGATCAAAGTTAGATGATAGGTTTGTTTGTGAAATAGAGTGCCAAATGATAATGGAATGAATGTTGGAGGGGAAACAAATGAATATCAGGACTTTCAGTCACACTTAATGTTGTTGATGTCATATTTGACATAAATTTGATTATGGTATGGCTGAATACTTCTAAATATTCTCTTGATAAGACCACCAAATTCTTCTATTATTTGATCTTGAGAGTAGCTACCATCTGATTAGGCTATAGTTAGGAAGTTGTTTTGATTTGATCTTTGATTTTATCTTCATCATGCAGTGAATAAATTTTATGCTTAGCTATTGGTACCTCGAAGAGGTTTTCACCAATGAAGTTGTCTTGATTATCTCATAATACCTTGAATAATTTTTCACTAATGAATGTTGAATTTTGACTTTGATTGTCTTTTAGCACTTTTGAAAAAAATTCACTAGAAAATGTTGAGTTCTAACTTTGATTGTCCCCTAGCACCTTCAAAAAGGTTTCAATAGGAGAGTGTTCTTAGACTACATGAATATGGTCTTAGCCTCCTTGATCTTCTTTAACTACTATGTCACCATGGATGCAGTTCAATAAAGTGTGATTTTATCAGTCCAAATCAACACCTATGGAGATAGAATGTCAATAATATGAATATATTGGTTGGTGGTAATGGCCTATGGAATGATAATGGAATGGGGAGAGGCTACACAATCTTTATAGAAAATATTAAGATAACTTATGTTGATTCTAAAGTAATCATCCTCAAAAACCATAGAAGGATCACAAATGTATTCAAATTAATCTGCAAGGCATGCATAACCAATGTTGTAACAGTCATGAACATATTATGTATCTGAATGTAATTCCAACTCAGTGGACTATGAATTTGATGTTGAGACTAATGTTGATTTTGATTTTAATGCTAAATCTAATATCAATCTAAGAATAGAGCCTGACTCTAAATCTGATTCTTCATCTGATGGGTAATTTATTATAATGATGTCTTGTTAAATGTTTGGCATTGAATAAGTAATAACTTGTGATGGTATAAGTGGGATCCATAAAAACTATTTTGTTAGAGTGGTACTCCTCTAAGATGGAAAAAAGGTCAAGAGATAACTCCTCAAATATTGGCTTGTTAATAGGATGCTTTTGAAAAATAGGTATATGGTCAAGGTAATGATTTTCCCAAAGGTGGTTATAATCATTAAGAATTGACTCAACAAAGACTAGTTTGTTAGTTTGAGACTCTTTGACAACTGGTATAGGATCAATAGGTGATTCATCATAGGTTGACTTATCACAAATGGCTGATTCAATAAAAACATCTTGGATTGGTTGGTTCTTTTGGCTTTAGTTTCTAATGAGTTGAAAATACCAGTTTTAAACATAGCTTGGTCTTTAAATGATTAGATTGGTTGACGTTTTGATTGAATTGGTACTAGATGAGGAATGGCCTATGGTTGGATAATGGTAGGGCATTAGGGAGCATGATTTCTCACATGAGCCAAAGGATGAAGTCCTAAAATGGTAATGATAAAGTGGTGTGGAGATTGGTTGTTTGTACAAGCTAAAGGACTAAGTCTTGGAATAATGAAGGGGCTTTATGGAGTTTTATTTCTTACACAAGCTAAAGGATGAGGTATCAGAATGGTAATGGGGCATTATGGAGATTGATTACTTGCACAAGCCAATGCATCTAAGTCTTCCTCATAAACTATATCATCCCATTCTTGAGTTGGATCATAAGTCGGTTCATGACTTTGTTCCCATGAATGATTATTATGAGGTGGATAGAAATATATCTCACAAACCATATTAACATCATTGGGGTCTTCATTAAATCCATAAAATTCATTTTTTGTGGCCATTTTATCATAAGTTAGATTATACGTGACTCCACCATAGGTGTAGCTAGACATATCTACATAAATGATAAAAGATTCAAAAATAGAAAGGCTTAGAGTTATACAGATTCCAAAAACTATGTCCAAAGGAAAAATGGTTCAAACTTGGTCTAATTTGGTTAAAAGTATGGAGTTGTATCTCCAAAACTGGTTTGAAAGTGGAGTTGTATCTCTAAAATAGTTTATGTTAAGACTTGGCATAAAATAGTCTAACGTCAAATATCTAATGTCAAATGTCATATGCATAAAAGGTCAAGCATCTGAATAAAAACTAGCATGTCAAAAGTCTAGGTCAAAGTGTTCCAAACAAGGTCTAAACTAGGAAAGTAAAAAGTTGAGTTGATAGGTCTTTTGTCCAAATGCAGAGTCAAAATCTAGGCTCAAACAAACATGATTTGCTAGGAATTTTAGCCAAACATGGCATCAAAAGATAGAATTTAATTAAAGGTTGATGTGAATTTCATTTAAACA
The DNA here is from genome assembly GCA_037957365.1 of Torreya grandis. NCBI lineage: Eukaryota > Viridiplantae > Streptophyta > Pinopsida > Cupressales > Taxaceae > Torreya > Torreya grandis. The sequence goes on along the minus strand of JARHVA010000290.1, from coordinate 5,213,065 downwards.
TGATTATTTGGCATTAGGCATAAGGCAAAAGGCTTTTGAAGAAAGGTTGTGTTCTCCCAAATAAAATCACAAACGATGATGAGGATAGGCTTTAAACAAACAAACCATAAATAGTTTTCAAAACTAGGTAATTAATTAACCAAATTTTATGCAACCCAAAATATAAATATCTATATATCATCCCAATTAATTGAGGTCTAAATAATAATCAATCAATGTTTGAATCCAAACTTGATAAGGTTAATTGAAAACTCGACGTTGAAAACTAGGTTTTGACCAAACAAGCTAACCAATATTGGATAGCATGATGACAGAAGACAAAGGTCCAAATGGTATACATGACATGGTTTGATACAAATGGTTTTTGATATAATGGTAAACAAGTCTTGAAATAAATCGAGCAGCCTAACAACGTAAGCATGCTCGAATGATGTGATCAATGTTATGTTTCAAAAAACTTAAAGGCTCAAAATAGTTTGACATGTTTTGGGAAGTGTAACACCACCCTCCTCAACTCAAATACATGTTTTTAACATGGTTTATGAATAAACGAGTAAGTTTTAGTCTCAAAAAATACCAAGCAAAAATGACCAAAATACACTAAGTATAATCATACAAATCTTAACAAGGGTATGGTAATGTGGGGTTGAGTAAAACTAATTGGTTTTTGATCATTTCTATGGGGATCAATTACACAATGACTTTCACATTATGATTTAAAAGAAAAGCACTAAAATAAGGTGTCTATGGAAATTGGCTTGTTACAAAAAGGTCTAATCCTTTTTGTAACCACTACATCATGTTGTTTTCTCAATGTAGTGTGATGTCCAAAGTGTAGATATGTCTTGTGTGCAACTCTAACACTAGAAGGTGATTTAACCACTCAAACCTCTAATGCTAGTTAGAGTGGGTGAAGTCAGTGCTAGGAAGTGAAACCTCATATCAAAGCTTCTCTAAATAACTTGTGAGAGGTAATTAAGTCCCCTTGGCAAGATAAGTTGTAATGAAATAAAATACATAAGAAAAATACTTTAGGGTCATTTTCAAGATCACCCAAACTATTGTGAGCTTTTGGGGAGTGCTTTAGATGACATTCTTTCTAAGCCTTGCACTAGGATTTTTACAATAAGGATGGGTGATTTTGATTCCAAGGGTTACCTAAAAGGGAAAAATGGAAGAGCATACATGTGCAAAAATTATTTTTTCCAATCAAGTTCTAACTAAACAACCATTGAAAACAAAAATTGATAAGTGTGTTCAATTTTAAGCCCCAAATAATAGATGATGTGATGTTATTTTGACCCCTTGGTCTTAAGTTGTAACTTTGAAAGTATAACTAACAAACATTCATTTTAAGCACATAAATGTTCTATTAAGAACTAAAACAAAGTTCCTATTTTATTTTAAAAGCATGCAAAAGATGATCTAAATAACTTGTTTTAATAAATTTGAAGTTCATCGATTACCTATCTACCCTTAAGGCATCACCCCAAAAGCAAATGTGTTAGATTAGAAACATTTAAAGATATTTTCAAATTTTGAGAACAATCTATGAAAAGTGAAGCTAAACTAATATTAAATTATAAAAATTTAGGTAAAAACATGTGGTTTTAAAAAAAATCATCAAAAATGGAGTTTGTATGACACCAAACCAAGCATTTTAAAATGGCATCTTAGCTCTCAAGTTTTATTTTTTTAAGAAAAGCATAATGACCATCGATGTTTATACCTAAACATAGATGGTTATATCTGACTGTTGATGGTTATACTTAACCATCACTGGTTGGAAATAGCCATCAATGGTTGCACTGACTGTCGACAGTTGCACTGATCGTCAGCGGTTGACTATGTAAACCCATGACAAATAAAAATGGAAAAATAAAGTTAGAAAATAAAATTTTAAGAGTTTTAATAATCTAAATAAAGATTTTAAAGCTACATAATGATCTTCTTCATGTGTGGAATGTGTTTGGTCCCACCAAGCGTACCATTATGTGAACTAGGAATTTGACTCAAGAGAGGTGATTAGTATTGTGTTAGTCTAAAAATGAAAACAAATTGATAAAAACATATTAAATAACACACATCTCTAGGCCTAGTTACTAGGGAGAGATTATTTAACAAAACATGAATGAAACACATAGCTAAAATTTAAAATAAATCTTCTTTTACCTTATTTGGATGCTCCAAAATGCTTGTTGTAGTGGCTTGCTTGGTTTGTGCTCATGAAGTCTACATCAATGGAAGCTTGGCTACCTCCATCTCTCTTTGGAACCTTATTTATTTGGCTTGGCTTAGCTTGGCTCAATATTTGGTAATAATGACACTAATTTTCATGAGGCTTTGGAACCAATTTAGCATTATAACTTTGCATTATCTAAACTTAGAATTATGGATTTGAGGCTTGCTATTTATAAACTTTTGGAATAGTTTGAGGATCAACTATGACCATCCATCTCAAGAATCAGATGTGTCACCATGGATAAATCTAAATATTAAATTCATTTTATAAATATGTCCATTAATATTTGGGATAGAGGGGCATTAAATAGGCATAAAAGGACTTTGATGAGGCATGGGAGACATGAATCTTGATATTTGTGACATGTATGGTTTAGGGATATCTTCCCAAGAAATGAGGTCACCTGATGATGTAGATATTCAATATTCATTTTCAAAAATAAATTATTCAACAAGTTCCATGGAATTATTAATTAGTCTCTAATTTAGTGTAATTATCTCATAAGCATGATTAGGCACTTTGATTCAAACCTTGGCTCTTTGTGCACAAATTACTCAAATTGGTCAGAATGTCTTATTATTGGCCCAAATTTTGACTAGATTAGAATTATAAGTTTATGTCAAATGTTTTAGATCCATTTTCCCATTTAAGATGTTGTCAACACAAAATAACAAAGGCACATGTCTCGTATAAGAAATTTAGTATAAAAGAGCAATCTAGAGCACCTAGGTGCGTAAATGGCATTTTGACTTGAAATGATCTGATCAAAGTTAGCTAGCCCATAAAATAAATTATCATATTTAATGATACTCTGGCCAAAATAAGCACTTGAATATATCAATTTCAACTCATTTAATGTGTTTTAGTGTTTTTAGGCCAAATTTACATTTTGGTAGAAATTAGTCAAAACCCTAGTTGGAGGTTATCGATGGCCAGTTTTAGGTATCTATAGATTCAAGATAGGTCCTACCCTCAGAGCTTGACGGGGAAGAGAATAATCAGAGAGGGTTGTCTAGATGGAGAGATTGGGGGAGATATAAGTTGAAAATTCTAGTGACCCTACATATGCACTATAGATTTTTAATGATATTTACATAAAAAAGCTTTGTGTATTGCTTGCGATTATATTTGTGTGTGTGGAATTTGTTTTAGTATGCATTTGGTTCTTTAGCCAAATTAACTTTATTTTTGAATTTAAATCCAAAAAATAATTAGTAATTGATAAAAATATATTATTATTTTTAGATACGATTATCTGGGAAATAAAAGGTAATTATTAGTTGAATAGATAATTGTCCTAGTAAAAATTATTTGCATGAAATTAGAATTATCTAAATATACTAAAATGAGATAAAGGAATCTTGAATAGCATGCATGAATTTAATTAAAATTAGGAAATAGATATAATTATTTATTTAGTTATATTAGCCTTTTAGATACATGCATAAATTAAATTAAAAGTCAGTTAATGAGTTGATTTAAGTAGATATTGAGAAAATAAAAGAAAAATGGCATAGTTAATTAAAATTCATATTTTTAATTATGATGAAGAAAATTTAGAAGAATATATTAACATGCAAGGGATAATGAAAATAGAGAGTATTCATGCAAGGAGATATGGTGCAACATCCAGGGAGAATTAGGTCTCTTGAAATTACAAAGAATAGAGAAGGAGACACAAAAGTACAGAAGGATGGAAAAGAAAGGATAGAAAAGATACCAGTTTTAGCTACTCAGCTTTAAAAGGGTTTAAAAGGTAAGTTATATATTTAAATTTTTGTGTGTGAATAAGATCATTATGTTATATTTTTAGATGGATAAATAGATATAAGATTGTGTTGATAATGATATAGACATCCATCCTATAAATAGTTTAGTCCAAACTCTAAATTGACATGCCATGTGTAAATAGAATGCCATACTATTAAGTTGAAATGCCATGCTCTCAATTTATAATGCCAAACTATCAAATTGAAAAGCCATGCTATTAAAATGGTAAAGCCTAGTTTTTTATCAGTATAAAGTTAAAATGCCTAGTGTTCTATTAAAACCTATTGTCTCTAAATATTTAATACACTGATGTTAATAAAAAGGATTTAACTAACCAATGGTCTACTAATAATTCACATAGCTTCATCCAAATCATATCTTCCATGATTTTGGTGGTGGTAGTGTGGTGTTGGGGTTGTCCCCTTTTGTATGCAATCCTTATTCAATCCATAAGATGAATGAGACTCTCTGCAATCGTGAATGTTATAAATAATACTGAAAATGTTGCATATTACTATAAAGTTGAGTCATAGATGATAAGTTACTAATGTTACACACACACACACACACACACACAACACTTTGATAAGACCATGATTTAATAGTGCTAAACATAGGAGATTAATAAAGAACTAATTATTTAATTAAAAGGCTAAAGGATAATTTTTGGTTTGCATCTTATTAAAAATTAAGTCTTTAAAATGCAACACCCAGACTCTTATTTCAAATGCCTAGTTTAGTATTAATGCTAAGTTTAGTTGAATGCAACATAAAAATTAGAGTAATGAGTTAACTTCATGGGAAAACCAGTCAGGTTTTAATTTGATATTCTAGATCCTTAAAAATGTTTTAATTTGATATTCTAGATCCTTAAAAATTTAATGTTACAAATTAAATTATGAGTTGATAACTATTATTATAATGTAGTAAATAATATGGATATGCATGGCTGTATTTTAAGATGCCAAAACTATGTAATCAATTCACAAAAGTCTAATTTGAAATCACTACTTATGCATTTTTAAGGTGATGAAATTAATATAAGTATTAAAATGCCATGCATCAACTTATAACACCAGGTGTATTACTGCATCACTAAGTCAATAGGTAATTGGTTGTATAAATGTAAAATGTTGTGCTAAAAGTATGGTTTGAAATTCCAATTTATGATCAAATGGCTGAATTAAATTAGATTAAATACTATGAATATATATATTGAATGTGGTATTTTATATTGATTTCATTGTGAAAAGAAATTCCATGTTAAAATAAATAAAAGCAAAGTCTTTAATTAGCATTGAGTTTTATAAATTTAAGTATGATCCAATTAAAATGTAGAAGTCTTAATTAAATGCCTGGGCATATAAATTAAAAGTGTTGAGTATAATAATTAAATTTTGAGTCTTTTAGGTATAGGACATGAGCATATATATTCTCTTTATGTAATATCGAATGATCAGTAGAACTTTATTTTCCTCAAATTTTCGTATCACAAAATGAGTAGAATTACATTACCAACTGGCATGATTATCATAAGATTATTTTATATAGCCAAGTCATTTAAATAATAAAGATTATGATATTAGGATATAAGAAGAAGATTATTTTGATACCATTATTTGTTTACACCCTCTAATCTATATCAGGTCAATTGATGAGCTTAAGTCAATCATGTTTTGATGTGATAATTTATTTCCATATAAGGACTATGTTAGATTTTTGTAACTTTAGGAATATCGTTATGTTGGGTAAACAATAACAAATATATATATATATATTGAAAATGTTATTTTTTTTTTAAAATAATACTATATCCTTTGATGGTATAAATATATGATCTAAATCTAGATTATATATTTACATAGAATTCTAGAAGAAGAAAATAGTGTTTTTATAACATAGTAGTGTTATGTTTCATTACATTAAGGTCAAAATTTAGTAGTGTCATGATAGGATGAAAACTTGTGAGTAGTATATTTGTGAGATCATTTCATGAGTAAGTGATTAAAATTTTCTAGAATAAATAGTACATTGTAATGTGTGCATAGGGATGGTGTTTTCATTTGATTAGTATTGATGGTATACCCAGATGGTACATACTATATTTATTGTATCTAGACCCACACTTACATATTTATATGCATATTGGTTGTTACTTTGATAAGTATGTTTAATAACAATTAGAAGAATATAACAATTATGTGCATACAAAATTATGAGTGAAAATGAATGTTAAGATATAATTGTATGCATTGTATGAATTTTTTATTACAGTTATGCTTAACTGAATATGAATGTATGATTCTATGTATCTATGACTACTTTTTATGACTGTTATGGATAAACTAGTAGTTGTACCTTAGAACACCAAACTAAGATGATATGGGTTGTCTTGAGAAGTATTTAATTGGATCTTATTATAATAGTTTATAGTTTATTATGTGTTTTACTCGAGTGGTATAAATAGTGGTCATTATTTTCCAGTTGGGATTGATTTTAATAAAATACCCATTTATGAATAGATGATTATGTGTATATCTGGATTTCTCCTTGTTTGGCTTGTGATGTGATATTTTTGCTAGGAGAATGAAATTATGTATGATACTTTGAGTTATATACTATGATATATATATATATATATATATGAAACCATATTGATGATACTAATAGGTGGTGAGATGGGTTCCACTAGCCTAGGTAGTAACACCAATAAATAATCTGATCAAGTGGTGTGTTATGAAAATGACTGATCTAAAATGATCATATGAAAACTTTGATCAAAGTAATGTTATATACATTATATTTCATATATTTGATTTTCATGCTTTGTGATATCATGTTAGAAAGAATTTATTTATGGTACACTGCATGTTTTTAGAAATCTTAGAGCATGCAGGGTACTAGTACATCTCACTAAATTATTGCATCATTCTATCTACCTATCTACAAAAGGAGGGCCATTTCCTGATATAAGATTGTGCAGGGTATCATTGGTCTATGGTTGGTGTGGTAAAGAACTTAGATGATGCTTTCCCTCATCCACTATAGTACTATGTGGAAATGACTCTTAAAATTATCAGTGATACATGGGTTTGTTTAACTCAAGCTCTAGAGAGCTTAGTATCTACTTATTGTACTAGACCATATGCCTAAATGAATGTAATTATATTATGTAATTGTATATTTGATTATAAAATGGTGTATTATCAATCCAATTGTACTTGTGTCCTATTATAATTGCTTTTTATGAAGTTGTATAAGATTTATATTATATATAGTATTTGAATTAGAAGTACTATTATTCTTAGTTATGGTTTTGATTTATTATGTTGGTTTATATTTTAGAATGAATGTTAATTACTTAATATTAAAAAAAATGCAACTTGAGGGGTTGTTACATTTGGTATCAAAGATATGAATTGAAATCTAAGACCTAATAAGTCCATTAGCATTTTTGTATCCTTCTGCTCATTAGTGAGGATAATTGAGAATGTGTGTATGGTATATGAGTGTATAACTTAGAAAATTCATACCCCGTAGAGTTGTTAAAGGGTCAGTTTATCAAGTGTCTTGTTGGTGATGGTTTTATAACGTGTGTGGGTAGGAGAGTAAATATCTTAGTTCATGAGTTGTGAACACAAAATTTCCTACCATATTCTTGATATTTTAGATCAAACACCTTGAGTGTGATTGTCTTTCTTGAATCACCTTCACCATTTGTGTTTTGTGTTGTGAGTGTTTAAAAAAAAGGCATGGAGTGCTACCCACTTAGGTTTACATTTTTTATCCTTGTGTCTTATAGACACAAAAATCTATGAGTGGGGAAATATTTAAGACCGTTCTAGTTTGGCACCACTTGGTGTAGTGTAAATTTTCTTGAAATTGAATGTTGATGTCTTATTTGATATTCCTTTGTGTCAAGAGTTTTCTATTTGGATTAGCATTATTGTATTCTTATAGACTAGAGAAGAGGTGTCTTCTCTCTTAGTTATCTTAGAAGTGTTGTTACTCTCTCTCTCTCTCCTCCTACATCATTGTAAGCTACCAAAAAGATTTATGTTTTTAGGATGTCGATTTAGTGTTTCTTTAAGTAGGAACTTGTGTCTAAATTTTTTTTTGATCTATTCCCTTTATTTTTTGGGATAGTGTTTTCTACTTTTTGTTAAGATAATTTGTAGGATTGATTGGATTGATACATATTTTTGGTTTATATTTTATTTCTAGTTGTGTAAGTGATCATACTACACTTACAAGTTTGGTAAGTGAATAGTGATTCACAATATGGATTGCAATGTTTTCTTATACCATATGACGGTATTTAGGAAGTTCTAGTTTATAAGATGTTAGCTCTCTACTTTCTATGTGTGACTTTTTAGAGTCACTATTTTATCTAATTTATGTACTTGACCATGAAAAGTGGCTAACAATGAATTTATATTAACTCTAGTTGATTATAACTAATATTTTATTATATATCCTTACTTAGATTGATATTATTCTCTTCTTGTGGAATATTATTTGAAGAGTAATATGTGTCCCTTTTTCTAGGAGCAAGTAAGGTATAAGATGTGTAGAATATATTTTTAGTCTAAGAGAGTTGAGATAAACTTTTAATTATTATGTGTTAGTTTTACAAGCAAGGAGACATTATCTCGCTTGTAAGGTATTAAGGATGGCATAATCCTTATCCTTTGTGTGTTATATTAGTTATGGTACTATTTCCTTTTTACTATGAATATAAAACTATAGGTTAAGTTGCAAGATATGATACTAGTTTTGATTGATTAGTAGCAACTTAATTCAATCTCAAGATGATTGTATGATTTATCTTATGTGTATGTTAGTACATATAAAATATTTTAGCATAAATTATTGATTTTTATGATCTATTATAATAGATTTGTAACCTTTTACACTTTTTTAAGATCACTTGGTCATGGAGACCTGAGCGATGATTGGTGAAATATGAATGTGAGTTCTAAGTGATAGAATGGTCTCTTACTTAGCCTCACATAAACTCAGTTATTACTGAGTTTGATCTGGTAGAGGGACTTGTTGAATATGGGATTTGACAAGTGGAACTTGTCAAAATTTAGTCGTATGATCATTTTTTTGGACTTTTGTGATGAACTCATGTGTTTCTGAGTTAGAAGTGAGACTTTTATCAAGTTATTTATTAGACTTTTCTTATAGTTCTAAACCTCAAGGTGATCATGATGGAACCGATTAGCATAAAGTGACTTTCATGAAAACTTGTTTGTAGATTAGGAAATATCATAGAGCAGGGTCTTGTGGGACCAATTCTATAATAATAGTGCTAATTAGGAGATCTATTATAAGTTCTTCATATAAATTTTGCATTTAATGGCATGATATGATGATTGATACTATGTTTTTATGTTACTAAACTATGTTTCTTAATCAAAAATTTTTATTGAATAAGGGTCATTAGAGCGATGACCAATTTTAGGGGGGGAGGATGTCACATCCCAATTTCACCTTATAATTAATAACCTTTAATTTATTTATTATTAGGGTTAATATCTTATTATAATTGATTTGATTTGAGCATTTTGACATATGCTTGTATGGATTATTGATTAGTATATACTGGTTGATAGTTATATTTTAATTATCCTATATATTGAGAATTTATATTTATTAGTTTAACATCATTAGCTGATATATGATGACTCAAACTAACTACTTACTTGTTATGATGTGGATGTAGGTTAGGTCCTACCCTCATATCTTGATGAGGGAGAACATCATCGAAGAGGGCCAGCTAGATAAAATGATTGGGGGAAATATCAGTGAGAAATACTAGTGACCCTACACACACGCATCGTAGATTTTTAATGATGTTTGTGTAAAAAAAAAATTATGTATTGCTTGCAATTATATTTGTGTGTGTGAAATTTTTTTTAGTATGCATTTGGTTTTTTTAGCCAAATTGACTTGATTTTTGAATTCAAATCTAGAAAATAATTATTAATTGATAAAAAAATATTATTATTTTTAGATACAATTATCTGGTAAATAAAAAGGCAATTATAAAGTTGAATAGATAATTATCCTAGTAAAAATTATTTGCATGAAATTAGAATTATCTAAATATACTAAAATAGAGATAAAACAATCTTGAATAACATGCATGAATTTACTTTAAAATTAGGAAATAGATATAATTATTGATTTAGTTAAATTATCCTTTTAGATGCATGCATAAATTAAATTAAGAGTTAGTTAATGAGTTAATTTAAGTAGATATTGAGAAAATAAAGGAAATATGGCATAGTTATTTAAATTGCATGTTTTTAATTATGATGAAGATAAATTTAGAAGAATAGATTAACATGCAAGGGATAATGAAAATAGAGAGTCTTCATGTAAGGAAATATGATGAAACATTCAAGGAGATATTTAGTTTTATAAATTAGGTCTCTTTAAATTATAAATAATAGAGAAGGAGACACAAAAATAAGGAAAGATGGAAAAGAAAGGAGAGAAAAAATACCAGTTTTAGCTGCTCAAATTTGAAAGGGTTTAAGAGGTAAGTTATGTATTTAAATTTTTGTGTGTGACTAAGATTTTTGTGTTATATTTTTAGATGGATGAATAGATACAAGACAATGTTGAGAATGATATATATGTCTATCTTGTAAATGGTTTAGTCTAGACTCCAAATTGACATGCCATGTACAAACAGAATGCCATACTGTTAAGTTGAAATGCCATGCTATCAATTTGTAATGCAAAACTATCAAATTGAAAAGACATGATGTTAAAATGGTAGTGCTCAGTATTTTATCAATATAAATCTAAAACACCCAATGTATTATTAAAACATGTTATCTCTAAATATTGAATTCACTGAGTTTAACAAAAAGGATTCAACCAAGCAATGGTCTGCTAACAATTCACATAGCTTTATCCAAATCATAGATGGCATGATTCTAGTGGTGGTGTGGTATTGGGGTTATCTCCTATTTTACGCAATCCTTCTTCAATCCATAAGTTGAATGAGACTCTTTATAATCATGAATATTGTAAATAATATTGCAAACATTGCATATTTATTATAAAGCTGAGCCATATAGGATAAGTTTTTATATATATATATATATATATATATATATATATATATATATATATATATATATATATATATATATATATATATATATATATATATATATATATATATATATATATATATATATATCTGTGTGTGTGTGTGTATGTATGTATATAGTGACTTGGCATTTTCAAAGATTTAGTCTTTTAGTTAAGTAATTAGTTATTTATTAATCTCCTATGCTTAGTGATATTAAATCATGGTCTTGGAAATATATATATATATATATATATATATATATGCCAAGACCATGATTTAATATCACTAAGCATAGGAGATTAATAAATAACTAATTATTTAACTAAAAGGCTAAATCTTTGAAAATGCCAAGTCGCTATATAGAGTTGAGTTATTAAATTAGAATCAATGAATTGAAATTGAATAAGTCTATGCTCCCCTTTATAAATTTTATTAGATGAATATTATATTTCAAAGATTTATTCCTTTTTAAATTGATGTTATAAATATAGCAGTATCTTAAATTCAGAACTACTTTTTTTATTGCATTTTCATTGTGATCAGGTAGCTTCCTATCATAATTTTTGGTTTACATCTTATTGAAAATTGAGTCTTTAAAATGTAATGCCCAAACTCTTATTTCAAATACCCAATTTAGTATTAATGCTAAGTTTAGTTGAACCCAACTTAAAAATTAGAATACTGAGTTAACTTCATGGGATGCCCAATTAGGTTTTAATTTGAGATGCTAGGTCCTTAAAAATTGAATGTTGTGAATTAAATTATGAGCCAATAACTATTATTATAATGCAGTAAATAATATGGAGATGTCTAGCTATATTTTAAGATGCCAAGACTGTGTAATCAATTCATAGAAGTCTAAATTGAAATTGATGCTTGTGTATTTTCAAGGTGATGAAATTAATATAATTATCAAAATGCCATGAATCAACTTATAATGCTAGGTGTATTACTACTATTAGTGTAGGTTTTTATTTTTCCCTATTATTTAATTAGGGAAATTATATTTTTGCATATATGGAGTTTTCCTACATTCGTGGGATAGGCTAGCTTATGTGGAGATGTGTGTCATAGATGTGTCATAGGTGTCATAAGAATGTCATAAGTAACTCCTTTGACCAGCTATTCTAGGTATGGAAGTTACTTCTCTATACTTAGCACCTTGTCACCACTTTTCATGGAGGAGTTACAGTCTATTCTTGGGGTGCCTTGACCACCTTTTGTGGAGGAGTTACTTATGTGCTCTCTTATATGTATTCTTCACTTTTGGCCATCTTATGTTAATGAAATTGGGTTTTCTCCTATTTGTCTTGTGCAATTTATCTTCTTATATAATTTCAAATTGCTTTAGCATCTATGTGATGTGCACTAGCTTCATCTTGTGTGATCACGTCTCCATTACATTTGCATTATCTAGATTCTAGCAACAACTCCGATATGGTATCAGAGTCACCCCAATAATCATGTGTTTGGTTATGCTATTAATTTATTCTAAAATTCTTACTTTGCTTTCTTAGTAGTTTTTTTGTTTAACTCGGTTGTATTTGAGAGTTTTGGTAGAGTTTCTTGAAAAATCATGCAAATCCATATGGAAACCTATTAAAAAAATTACTTTTGTTGAGTTCCATTCAGATCTACCCTTTAGATATCTGCGTTGAAATTTGTCGAGACATCTTGTATAAATCTATTGTGGCTTTAGCAAAGGTAGTGGAATTCCTTTTTTTATTCATTTTATAGGAAGAGAGAGATATCTGCACATCTGGTTTCTATTTCTTGGATGCAATTAAGGCCATAGATGATCAAGAGGATGTCGGGCTTAGCAGTGAGATAGCCGTAGGTGCTAGCTATGTAGCCTGCAGACTGTTCATTGTATAAGGTGATGAATCAGATTCCTTCCTTCACCGTGATGTTGGCAAATGACATGATGGGGATGTCCACAACACTGAACATGTGATCAATGCTTGTTCAGGCAAAGGCTCAACCTGCTAATATGTTGCCATCTATTTTCTCACCCACCATGTCTTCTGACAGATGCTCTGGTGTTGTTTGTAAATAAATGAATAGAAGTTGAGCTGAAGGCAATTTACATAGGAGGATTCAAACTTAGATTGAGCTCTATCGTTAGGTACTTTGTCTCTTCTCTACTATGATTGAAACTTGTTGCTGTGCAATGAGATATGTGAGGTCTGCAAATTCAGTGTCTTTGCCTAGCAAATTTAGAACTATTCTTTTTGAAAATAGCGCTCCTTTTCCTTGTTTGGCATCCCATGTGGGCCCTTAAACACTTGGACATCCATTAAATTATCTTTTACTTTATTTTTTTTAGTTAAAATTGACTTGTCCAAAAAAAATAGTCAATTTGATTGAGTATTAAGTATTTTTAGACAATTTGATAATTTGGGGGTTTAAATTTAAGCTTGTATCTTCGCCTATCGAAGACGAAGGGTGAGGCTTGGGTTGGTAGGAGGCTAATTCCCCCTCAAAAAGACCTCCTTTGGATTCCTTGCTCTGTGCTAAGCCCAACGAGTGGTTGGAAGGCCACTTTCTCTCTCAAAATAGGCATTTTTAAAATATTTTAGTGTTGTTTTTTTTGCAAAAATGCTTGTTTATGAGAAATTGAATCTTTAATATCTTGAAAATGGTAGCTTGGATTCGGGTGCCATTTTTTGAAAAAGTGTTTGTATTTCAATTCTCCAAGTGTAGGCTTTCTATTTGTTAAAAATGCACTAGTTTATAAAGTGCCTAAAATTCAGGTCTCTTGGGATGCATTTTCGGCTGAGTTCGACGTCCTGTTTGCTTAAAGTCTTACACTGATTGCTCTAAGACACATTCTCAGCTAAGCCTGACATCTTTTGAGCATGCACTTACATATTTGGTGGGGGGGATCAATATTTTTTTGGGGTGTGATTGGTTTTTAGCACTTGCAATCTTTGTTTTCATTCTCCTTTCTACATAATTTCACAACTTGTAATCAACACAACTTCACCTAAATTCAGCTTAAAATGGATTATTTTCAACTTAAACCCCTAACACCCTTCAACTATCATGAATGGAAGGTTAAAATGTCAATCATTCTTAGAAGCAAAGGGTTGTATAGGATCACCATGGGTACTAATGTAGAACCCAACATTGATGCTGAAAAGGTCAAGTGGTACAACCGTAGTGATGAAGGCTATGGATTACTAAGCTTGTCTATGTCTCTAAAACTTATCTTCCATTTAGAAACCTCCAAGACTCCCAAAGACATATGGGACACCTTAGAAACCTTATTTGGGAAGCTTGATGAGATGAGAGGTCATGAGCTTGAAAACAAACTCATAATCTAAGTCCTAACAACTTTGACACCCTATAGGACTTTTTCACTAAGTTCAAGGCCCTTCGATTGTAATTGAAAGAATGCAGGATAGAGAAGAAAGATGATCAACTCATCCTTTCTATTCTTACAAAGTTAGGTCCAAGCTATTCAGTCTTTGTCTCCACTTTCCATGCCATAAAAAGTGCCCTTGGCACTACATAGAAAATGCCTTCTTTGGATTCATTCATTGCTGACTTGACTAGGGAGAAAGATAAGGTAATTAAAATGGGCATAATGAAGTATACTCAAACCCAAGCTTTGATAGCTAGAAATGGTAAGGATAAGACTTCAACAAAAGAGAAGAAGAAAAAGAACAAGGACTAGGAGAAGAAGAAAGAAAACAACAATCCTGCCAAAAACAACACTGAGTCTTCCTCCTCCAATGCTAAACCTAAGAAGGAGAAGGTTAAGTGTGCCTATTGTAAAAAGATAGGACATGATGAACACAAATGCATGAAGAAACAAATAGATCACCTAACTCATCTTCTAGAGAATCACAACATAGGTGTTCCTGAGTCCATCAAGCAGAATTCATCTACCCAAGATTCTACCAAGGCAAAAGGCAAGGGTAAGGACAAAGAAAAGGGCAAGGCCCTTGTAGCTACATCAGCTTCTACATCTTCATGGGTCATTAAATCAGGTGCTTCTCACCACATGGGCTCTTCCCTAGTTGAGTTTTCATCTTTAGAGCCTTGTAGCATGACCTCAATTAGTTTGGGTGATGACACATCAATTTTTGTTGCAGGGAGAGGGTCAGTTGAAATAGAAGGAGGAACATTCAATAATGTTTTAAGTGTTCCTTCTATTTCAACCAATCTCCTATCAGTGTACCAAATCACTCACATTGGTCAGGGCATGAGAGTTGAGTTTTCACTAGATTCAGTGGCTATCAAGGAGTTGCATAGTGATACTACAGTGGCAGTGGGTGGGGCAAATCACCAAGCAAGGTTATACACCTTCTCACATTTTGCACCAAATTCTTCTCCAATAGCATTGCTGACTCATTCAAATGGAGTTAGAAAATTATGGCATGAGTGATTTGGCCACCTTAATTACCGCTACCTTGAACAACTTTGAAAAAATGACATGGTCATTGGCTTGCCTCGTGTCCAATTCTCAAAAGGACTTTGCGAGGGGTGATCCCTTGGGAAGCATCCCAAAGCAAAATTTGACAAAGGCAAAGCTTAGAGGGCTTCACAACCTTTGGAGTTAGTCCACAGTGATGTATCAGGACCCTTTCCCAAACCATCTTTCACAAGGGCCAAGTATATCCTCACTTTCATTGATTATTTCTCTAGGTACACTTGGATATATTTTCTCAAACAAAAGTCTGAAGTGTTTGAAATTTTTCTAGACTTCAAGTCTCTTGTTGAGAAATAGAGTGAGAAATCCATCAAGGTTCTTCAAACTGATAATGGAGGGAGTATGTTAGCAACAGGTTTGATCAATTTTGCACCACAAAGGGGATTGATTTATAGTACATAGTCACTTACAGTCCTTCACAAAATGGGGTTACAAAATGCAAAAATAGGTTCTTGAAAGAGATAGGTAGTTGTATGATTCACTCCAAATCCTTAGCACCATAGTACTAGGCTGAAGCCATCAATTATGCTTGCTACATTCAAAATAGGGTTCTTCACAAAGCTTTAAAAGGGATAAAACCCTTTGAAGTTTGGCATAAAAGGAAACCTGATGTTGAGCACCTTAGGGTTTTTGGATCCCTAGCCATGGCCCACATACCAAAGAATAAATGCAAATCTATGGAATGTAAGTCCAAGCCTTGCATCTTTTTAGGATATTTGGATGGTATTAAGGGGTATCACATTCTAGATCTGACCACTCATGAGTTGTTCATTGAGAGAAGTGTCCACTTTCAGGAGAGTCCTAGAGACTCAACACTTGGCACTTCTTCTACCTCATTGGATCTACTTCTTCATGATGATTCTTCATCAGATTCAGATCAGCCATAGCAAGTTCCTGAGCCAGAGACATCTTCTTCTTCTTCGAGTTCAGATAGCAAGGATAGTGATGCAGAGTCATCCACCTCTAGTTAGTTAGAGGATGAGGAGTTAGCACCTAACTCACCCACTTTCAGGCCACTTTGGGCCAGACAAACACTTGAGAGTGCTAGCACTTGGGCAAGAGATCTCGCAGATGATAGACATACTAGGGGGATTTTTAGAGAGATCCACATGCCTTCTTTGCTTTAGTTTCAGATCCACAGACTTTTTGAGAGGCATCAGGGGTACCTAAGTGGGATAGTGCTATGGAGGAAGAATATTCTTCCTTAATCAAAAATCACACTTGGGATTTGACTTCACTTCCTAAGGGAAAGAAGATGGTTTGATGTAGGTGGATATATCAGACCAAATTTATAGTAGATGGGTCAGTTGATAAGTACAAGGCATGATTGGTCGCTAAGGGTTTCTCACAGGTGGTAGGCATTAACTACTCAAAGACCTTTGCACCTGTTACAAAGATGACTTCTATCTGACTCACCTTGGCTATTGTCACAACACATGGTTGGGATGTGCACCAAATGAATGTAAAGAGTGCCTTTCTTCACAGAGACCTAGAGGAAGAGATCTACATGGAGCAGCCACCAAGATTTGTTTAGGATTCTTCCTTAGTATGCAGACTTAGGAAATCTATCTATGGCCTCAAACAAGCCCCTCAATCTTGATATGCCAAGATGGATTCCATCCTTCTCACAGTGGGCTTCAGTAGTTGCCATTTTGACCCCACTGTCTACTTCTTGCGGCAGGATGATTCACTCCTAATTTTGGTTCTATATGTTGATGACCTTTTTATCATCAGGACTTCTTCATCGGCTATTGCAATGGTGAAGGCATATCTCTAGGATAGATTTGTCATGACAAACTTGGGTTTGTTGCACTACTTCCTTGGCATCGAGATCTCATAGTCAAATTTAGGGATTTATCTTGCACAACCTAAGTATGCTCTTGACTTATTGGCTCAATTTCACATGGTTTATTGCAAGCCATCTCCAACTCCCTTTCTATCAAGAGTCAAGCTTGAGGCTGATTGTTCTTCACCATTGGTTGATTCCACTTGGTATCAACAACTTGTTGGCAGTCTCATCTACTTGACTCACACTAGGCCTAACATATCATATATAGTGGGACTTGTCTCCAAATTTATGCAAGAACCTCATGAGCTGCATTAAAAAGTAGCTAAGAGGATCTTGCATTACATACAAGGTTCACATAGATACAGGATTCATTACAGATTTGGCATAGAGGTTGACTTGGTTGGATATATAGATTCAGACTAGGCTAGCGATTCATAGACTAATAAGTCCACTTCTAGTTATAGTTTCTCTCTAGGTTTTGGTCCTATCAGTTGGTCTAGCAAGAAGCAAAATGTTATTGCTATATCATCCACAGAGGTAGAGTACGTGGGAGCTATTAATGTAGCTACTAAAGCTATTTGGCTTCAGGGGATTCTTTATGAGTTTGGCATTCCTATCAGGCAGCCCACCATCATTTATTGTGAAAACTAGAGTACCATTTAGATTTGTAAGAATTTGATTCAACACCAGCAGACCAAGCACATAGAGATTCACATGCATTTCATTTGAGATCTTATTCATAGTTAGGACATTGACTTAATATTTTACTAGTCTTCGGAGCAGGTTGTAGACATCTTCACCAAACCTTTCACTAAGAGCAAGTTCATTCATCTATGAGCTATTCTTGGGGTGCAGTCCACATCTGCAGCAACATCATCTTCAGGGGGGCCCACTAGCCTCTTCATTTCTTTTTTCTCTCTTTTTGGGGGGAGTTTTTTCCTATAGGTTTTTTCCTTTTCTCTATCTTATGGGAGATTGCATTTGTACATGGGTACCTCATTAGGCCTAATTTTTGGGACCCATTTTATATTTTCACACTACCCACCTAAGCTATGCTTATGGGAGGGTATTAGTGTAGGTTTTTATTTTTCCCTATTATTTAATTAGGGAAATTATGTTTGTGCATACATGGAGTTTTCCTACATTCATGGGATAGGCTAGCTTCTGTGGAGATGTGTGTCATAGATGTGTCATAAGTGTCATAAGAATGTCATAAGTAACTCCTTTGACTAGCTATTCCAGGTATGGGATTTACTTCTCTATTCTTAGCACCTTGTCACCACCTTTTATGGAGGAGTTATAGTCTATTCTTAGGGTGCCTTGACCACCTTTTGTGGAGGAGTTACGTACGTGCTCTCCTATAGGTATTCTTCACTTTTGGCCATCTTATGTTAATGAAGTTAGGTTTTCTCCTATTTGTCTTGAGCAATTTATCTTCTTGTATAATTTCAAATTGCTTTAGCATCTATGTGATGTGCACTAGCTTCATCTTGTGTGATCATGTCTCCATTGCATTTGCATTTTCTAGATTCTGGCAACAAATCCGATAACTACAACACTAAGTCAATACGTAATTGGTTGTATAAATATAAAATGTTATGCTGAGAGTATAGTTTGGAATGCCAAGTTATGACCAGATGGTTGAATTAAATTAGAGTAAATACTTTGAATATATATATATATATATATATATATATATATATATTAAATTTGGTATGTTAAATTGATTTCATTGTGAAAAGATAAAATTCCATGTTAAAATAAATAAAAGGAGAGTCTTTAATTTTAGCATTGATTTTTATAAATTTAAGTTGAGCCAATTAAAAGGTAGAAGTCTTAATTAAATGTCAGGGCATATAAATTAAAAGTGTCAAGTATAATAATTAATTGCTAAGTCTTTCAGGTATAAGATATGAGCATATATATTATCTTTATGTAAGATTTAATTGTTTGTATAAATTTATTTGCCTTAAATTTCCATATCGTAGACTGAGCAAAATCACATTACCAGCTAGAGTTGCATATTAAATAATGGGCATGATTATCATAAGATTATTTTATATAGATGAGTTATTTAAATAATAAATATTATGATCTTAGGGTATAAGAAGAATATTATTTTGAGACAATTATTTGTTTAGACCCTCTAATCTATATCAGGTCAATTGATGAGCTTAAGTCAATCATATTTTGATGTGATAATTTATTTCCATATAATAACAGTGTTAGAGTTATATAACTTTAGATATATCATTATATTGGGTAAACAATAAAAAATATAGATATTCTTTGGAAATGTTATTATTTTGTTTTAATAATACTATATCCTTTGATGGCATAAATATATGATCTAAATCTAGATTATAACTTTGCATAGAATGCTAGAAGAAGCAAATAATATTTATGTAACATAGTTAGTGTTATGTTGCATGATGGCAAGGTCAAAATTTAGTAGTGTCATGATAGGATGAAAACTTATGAGTAGTATATTTGAGAGAATATTTCATAAGTGATTAAACTTTTCTATAACAAATAGTGTATTGTAATGTGTGCATAGAGATGGAGTTTTCATCTAATTAATATTGATGGTATACCCAAATGATACATACTATATTTTTTATATTTAGACCCACACTTATGTATTTATATGCATATTGGTTGTTACTTTGATAAGATGTTTAATAATAGTTATAATAATATAAAAATTGTGTGCATACAAATTTATGAGTGAAAATGAATGTTAAGATAGAATTACATGTATTATATGACTTTCTTGATATAGTTATGCCTAACTGAATATGAGTGTATGCCTTTATGTATCTATGATTTTTTTGTATGACTGTTATGGATAAACTAGTAGTTATATCTTAGAACACTAGACTAAGATGATATGGGTTGTCTTGAGGTGTAGTTACTTAGATATTACTATAATAGTCTATAATTTATTGTGTGTTTTATCCTGGTGGTATAAATAGTGGTCATTGTTTTCTAATTGAGATTTATTTTAATGAAATACCCATTTATGCATAGATAATTATGTGTATATCTTGCTTTCTCCTTGTTTGGTTTGTGATGTGATATATTTTCTAGGAAAATGAAATTTTGTATGAGTATTTGAGTTATATACTATGTTGTGTGTTTGTGTGTGTGTGTGTACACACACACACACACACACACACACACACACACACACACACACACACACACACACACACATACATACATACATATATATATATATATATATATATATATATGAAACCATATTGATGATACTAATATGTGGTGAGATGGGTTCCACTAGCCTAGGTAGCACCACCAGTAGATAATTCAATCAAGTGGTGTGTTATGAAATTGATCGATCTAAAATGATTGTATGAAAATTTTGATAAAATTAATGTTATATACACTATATTTCATATATTTTATTTTCATGTTATGTGATATCATGTTAGAATGTATTTATTTATGATACATTTCATATTTTTAGAAATCTTACAACACACAAGGTACTAGCACATCTCACTAGATTTTTGCACCATTTTATCTACCTTTCCATGAAAGGAGGGCCATTTCCTGATAGTATATTGTGAGGAGAATAGTTGTTCCATGGTTAGTGTGGTAAATCACTCAGATGATGCTCTCCCTCCTCCACTATAGTACTACCTAGAGATGACACTTGAGATTATCAACGATACATGAGTTGGTTCAACTCAAGCTCAAGAGAGCTTGGTATCTTCTTATTGTACTAGGCCATATGCCTAAATGAATGTAATTGTATTATGTACTTATATATTTGATTAGAAAATGTTGTATTACAAGACCATCCATAGTTGTGTGCTATTGCAATTACTTTATGTGGAATTGTATAAGATTTATATTATATACAGTATTTTAATTAGAAGTATTATTGTTCTTAGTTATGGTTTTGATTTATTGTATTGTTTTATCCTATGAAATGAATGTTAATTGTTTAATAGTAAAAAATAAATAAATGAGACTTGAGGGGCTGTTACAAAACATAAACAAGTTGCCCAAAAGATTGGTCACACTTAAAAACATATTCAGCAGGGATGATGATATGAGGAAGGATAAGTTATCTTTGTCAAAAAAGGAGGAACAATATGCTAATGTGGATATTACAATGAGTAAGAACTTGAAGTTAGGTAAGGTATACACTCCTTCATAAAGAGAAGCTTTCATTAAATTGTGCACAATCTTTTTTGATGTGTTTTCATGGAAATATAATGATCTCAAAGGATTTGATCCAAGTCTAGCTCAACACACCATTGATTTAGAAGATATAACTAGACTAGTAAGATAGAAAAAGGCCCATCAATCTAAATTTTGAGCCTTTAATGAGAGCTGAGATTTATAAACTCATTAAGTCATCTATAATATTTTGAATTAAACACTCAAATTGGATGGAAAACCTTGTCCCATTACAAAATAAGAATGGTGAGATTTGACTATGTGTTGCCTTCTAGGACTTGAACAAGGCTTTCCTTAAATATCACTATCCATTGCCATCTATGGAGAAAATTTTATAGCTAATTTCAAGTTTAGAAAGGTTTTCCTTGTTGGATGGCTATACTAGTTACAATCAGATTTTAGTCAAAGAAGAGGACCAAGTAAAGAATCCTTCACTACCAAGTGGGGGGAATTTACATATAGAAATATTCCCTTCAATTTATCTAATGATGGATCAACCTTTTAGAGAGCCATAGATATGGCATTTTAGGGCCTTCTCAATAGGTTCATACTTATTTATTTGGATGACATGATAGCATTCTCAAATACTATAAGTAAACATATGGCTCACCTCAATCAAGTGTTTGAAAGGTGTAGGCAATTTGGGGTGTCTCTAAATCCTAAAAAGTATGTCTTCTCATTTCATGAAGGAAAGCTTCTTGGGCATGTGAGCTCAAAATATGTTATGAGCATAGATACTGATATGATAGATTCAATTCTTGCACTCTCCTTGCCAAAGCATAAGAGGTTTTTATAAAGATTATTAAGGAAAATAAATTTCATAAGAAGATATATCTTAGATTTTGCCACTTCAGCTAAGTCACTTACAGCCATGCTTAAGAAGAGTCAAAGTTTCAATTGATCCAAGGAAGGAGTATAAAGTTTTGAAAAGATCAAGATGGCCATAGCTAGTGTTCTTACACTCATAAACCCAGATTTCACAAAGGATTTCATCTTGTACACTTATGCTAACATGGACACCATTTTATGCATTCTTATGTAGTAGAATCATGAGGCTTTAGAGAATCCAATAACATTCTTTAGTCAAGGCTTGGAGGAATATGAAACTAGGTAATTTTTTTAATAAAAAAACATACTTTAAATTATAAAGTCTCTCAATAATTTTAGATACTTGTTGTCTAATAATAAGATACACTTAATGGTTGCCCATCCAAGTATCAAGGAGTTTCTCTTGAACAAAGACATAAACGAGAAAAGAGTTGGTTAGATAATGAAGGTAATGGAGTATGATTCAAATATCAAGGTCACTAAGATGGTGAGGGGCAAAGGACTTTGTGAGCATCTATCCCAATACTTACAAGAAGTTAATGGGGTGGTTATGGTGTCAAATGATGAAGAGGTTATAGCTGATCAGACCTCACCTTCCAAAAATTTTTATGACCTGGTAAGATATCTCCAAAAGGTATTTATCCCCCTCATTTAAGTCCTTTGAGAAAAATATATTTTATATTATAGTCAACCCCTTTTCTTCTTTTTGATGGTGTTTTGTTTAATAAATATATCAATGGCATGTTTTTAAGATGATTAGAGCCAAGCCAAACACAAATATTGCTTGATAAGTTCCATGATGGACATGATAGAGGTCATTATTCAAAAAATACCATAGCCCTTAATATTATGAGAGGTGGCTATTATTGGCCTAGCCTATTTGGTGATTATCATGCATGGGTTAGAAAGTCAAAAAAAGAATGTTATGTTTGTAAGAAAGGTGAAGTTTACAACCTTACCTCTCTAACCAATTATAGTGGATCAGTCCTTTATCCAATGGGGATTGGACTTTATCAATCTCATTAATCCCCCTTCAAGTGCAAGACATAAATTTATACGAACTACCTCATATTACTTCACTAGGTAGACATAAGCAATAGCATTGAAAGAAAAAAATGAGTCCAATGTTATTTACTAGGTTTGGAGTTCCTTCAATCATTATTTATGATAATGTTATGGCCTTTGTGGGAATTGAGATCAACCAATGGGTAGTTCAACATGGAATTTGTCTTATCCCTTCATCAAATTACTATCCATAAGGAAATGGTCTTGTTGAATCCACAAATAATAACCTATTAAAGATCATAATAATAACTATTAAAGATAATCAAAGGTCATGGTATCTCAAGTTTAAATCAGCTATGTGGTCTGATAGGATCACCTACAAAAGATCAATAACCAATTTTCCATACAAATTGGTATATGGTAAAGAAGCAAGATTATCTATTTCTCTTGCGTTTTGTACTTTAGAACTAATGCATCAACTAGAGTTGTTAGAGAATGAGCCAATGAAAATCAGATATGCTAATTCTATAGAGTTAGAGGAGATTCAAAATCAGTCCATGTTAGACATGGAGGCCCATCAAGGACAAGTGAAGATAACCTTTGATAAGAAAGCTTATTCAAGAAGTTTCAAATAAGGAGATTTGGTCCTCAAGTGGGATGAGGATAGAGCTAAGCCAAGAAGGCATACAAATTTTGACTCTCTTTAGATTATTCCATACACAATCTCTATTTATAAGTCCCATAATGCCTTCTAATTAACAAATATGGATGGTGAAGAGCTTCCTATCCCAGTTAATGGGATACATCTAAAACATTGCTATTAAAGAAGCTAAGTTCCTTGTACATAATTAGTTTGTATTTTTTCCTCCAAGTGTTTTTTTAGCACATTATTTAGTTTTATTGTGTTTTTATCCCAAATAAGTGCTTTGTTTTCACACTTGCTTTATTTAGATTAGTTTCCCTATTTTGTGTCTTTTCCTTCCTTGTTTGGTAGAATTGTTGTCTTTTTCAAGTGACAAGGTTTCCTACAGTCATGATCAAACATGTCATTATTCATAGATTTTTTGAGTCATATAAATGGTCTAAGTCATCAATCATAGTAGGAATGCTTCCTAGTTGAGTCACCAAATATGCTAGCCAAATTTGGCCACCAGACCAAAATATTCCTAGAGTTGAGGTGAGGAGCTAGATAAAGTATAAATGTGGAAATTTTAATGAGCCAGACCATCATGACACATCATGCAAGAATGAATAGGTCATCTCAGTTGTACATTTCATAAGTACACTTGGGAAGTCCACCAAGGTTAAATTTTGCATGGACATGATGTATTTTTAGCCATTATCATGTCCTATAAATCCAGTGTCTTGATGAGATTTCTATCTCAAGATACAAGCCTTTAAAAATGATCCAGTAGTATGAGATGTGCCCAAGGATGTCAAGTTCAAGCCATGGGAAATAACCATTTGGATTAAAAACCCTTAACAAGCTTCAAGGGAATGTAGGGTCGACAAATGGCATGATATTGAGAACCAATATCAATGATCAATGGCACATGGGTGCTCATCTAGGTCAATAAGTCAAAGAAAGATCTACAATGTGCATTTAGTCATGTAATAGAAGATCAACAATGAGCTCATGGTCAAAAGGTCATCATATCCTAAGATTCAATGCATAGATGGAAAGTGTCATAATCTTGATGACCATTCAGATCAATGATGCACATTTGATCAAATATAAGATCAATGACACGTGTTCAATTGTATGGAGTAGATTGATGGTGTGGTTAATAACCTAGATTTCATGTGAGGTTACCACATGGAAAAATCACATGAACTAGATGAAGACTGATAGTAGGGCCCATAAGAAGAGCATGGAGTTGTCAAGTGGAAAAATTTGGAGAGTGATCATGGATTAATGGTCGATAATGAAAGTCTAAAGATCAATAGAGTAGATTTTATCAAATCTTTAAAAGGCATAGGATGAATACATGCTTCCAAACTTGTAATGGTCAATTTTTAAAATAGAACAAATAGATTTAGAAGAAGCCATGAAGGAAAACATGTTTGAGCCAAATATTTTTCCACCTCAAGTAGGTAGAATACATGAATGCAAGATCAAACATGATCTAGGTAACTAAGAGTAGGCCCTGTAGGTTCAACTAAG